>CM040455.1:24656621-24717016 GCA_022758105.1 Pangasianodon gigas
CACCTGGTGCTGGCTCTAATGAAGGGTTTCACAGCACTAAAAGAAGATGCCATGGAAAACAGAACTGACTTACACACGAGCATATCCTCCTTTTTAAGCAACATTCTTAATGGAATGCCTGGTCTTATTTGTCTTAATTTAGGGATTTATGTTTGCTTTCTTTCTTTCTTTATATACAGTTTGTTATTTTTTATTTTCTTTCCTGCAAGGCTTTATTTATAGAAGAATACCTAAACATAGGTATTAACTGTAAATTAATTAATGGTTGTTTGCTTAATTAGCAGGATTAATGCATAGTTATAAAAAAATTGCCTTGTAACTTCAATATATGGGCAAACATACCTCCCATTTCACTGATAATGTAATAACTAAGTATTCATTCATTTAAAATGTCACATCACAGTGTACTTAGCGAATAGCTGTTAAGTACCTAATCTATTATTTAGCAGTAACTAACACTTAACTAATTGTCAACTAAAATATTAATTCTGAGCAATCAATAACTAAGTATTATTAACCTATTAATTAGCTACCCTTAAGTGTTACCACAGAGAAAACAAAGTAAACAATGTCAAAGACAGCTGTAAAAAATATTTTTTTCCCATTATTTTGTTTCCTTTAATGTTGTAATGTTACTGTTTATTTTACCATATTTTTTATCATATTATCATATATCATTATTTTACCATCCACACCGTAGAACTCATTATAGATTGCAGTGACATATCACATTAATAATAATGACAGTCAAATATTTGCCTTCAGCTTTCCTCTATTATATGTGTATATATATATATATATATATATATATATATATATATATATATATATATATATATATATATATATTTGACAGAGGCCCATATGTCATTTGTTCATCCTGACACACAGGGTGAGAAATCTATAGCTTTAGTAAACATTCACTTTTGTGTCATTTATATCCAGCCCTACACATATTGCTTGGGGTGTTGCTCAAATTTATGAGCTAAACACTCAGTATATCTTAATACATATTGAAATGTCACAATACCAATGCCCCATGGGCGTTCAGTCCATGTCTCCCATTCTAATTCAACATAGCAATTGGAGGGCTCACAGGACAGACTGAATGTATTATGTACTTGGATACACACTCACAAGAGCATCTAATATGGGGGCCTGGGTGATGAATGCCTACACATTGTTTTCGGGGGCAAATTGATTCACTGAGCCCTCAGCCTCAGCACTACATTTCCATTTTCTATAAGAATGGGTGCAAAGCCAGGACCCAGAAAGGGAGGACCACAGTGATAGTGAAATATGGCTAATTTGTAATCTTTAAAATACAGTAAAATATAGTACTTGATATTTTTTGGAAATGTGTGTGCTATTGTAGGACAAATATCTACAGTGGGTTCAGAAAGTATTCAGACTCCTTTGGTTTTTGCACACCTTATTGTGTTATAAATTTCATTGAAAATGGGTTAACTTAGTTTTTTTGGCTATCAATCTACATGCAATAACCCACAAAGACAAATTTATTACAAATCAAAAATGGAAATCTCTGATTTACATAAGCATTCAGACTCTTTGTTCAGTGCTTTGTATTGAATCACCTTTAGCAGCAATTACAGCTATGAGTCATCTTGGGTAAGTCTCTACAAGCTTTGCACACCTGGATTTGGGCAGTTTCTCCCATTCCTGGGAGGTCCTCTCAAGCAATCAGATTGGATGAGGAGCTTCTGTGCACTGCCATCATCAGTTCTCTCCAGAGATGTTCTATGAGGTTCAAGTCTGGGCTTTTGTTGGGACACTCAAGGACATCCATAGGCTTGTTCTAGAGCCACTCCAGTGTTGTCATGGCTGTATGCTTCACGTATGCTCCAGTTTTCTCATCCCTGCAACTGAGAAGTAGCATCATAGCATGATGCTCCCACCACCATGCTTCACAATAGTGATGATATAAGCCAGGGCTATTTTGTAAATATATTATGGTTCTAATATACAATATATTTAAATATTTGCCATCTTATCATTTGTTTATTGGCTTTTTGCATTTATGCTGCATCTGCAATGGACTCATGTACCATCTATAGTATTCCCACCTTGCACTCAGTGTTCTAGGGATAGACTCCTAAATCCACTACCAGGATAATGCAGTTATTAGAAGATTAGAAGATTAATGAATGAATTACTGCATGCTATATCATACTGCAATTAAAAGAATACATATCTGTATTCTATATATATATATATATATATATATATATATATATATATATAGATAGATAGATATATAGATATATAGATAGATATATAGATATATATATATAGATATATACAGTATGTATATAATACTAACTCTACTTGCATATCTATTGACGTGTTTTGAATTTAAGATCCTTGTGATTAAAGGATTCTCATAATACACTTGTATCACAGAACTGTTGAATTCTTGAATCTAATCGATCAAGCGTTGATTAATTTGCTAGAACAATTTGGTTCGGTGCCAGGTATAATTCAAATGATGTGTCTTTATTAATGCACTCATTCTCAGTCACAGAGACTTGGTGTAAGGTAGACGATTTAACAAAGATAAATGTTTAACTGTTGACATTGTGACTTTTTCTATGAGGAAGCATCATTCTCCAGTGACAGCGCTTTGTAATGGTCAGTAAGTTTTCCACTACGACGAGAGTCTTCAGGACAGAGGACGTTTTCTTGTTAACATGTTAACAAGAAAGACAAAAACATTACTAAAAACATTAACAAAAACGTTAACTTTTTGTCTCTGGATTATTTTCCCATAACGGCATGCCCTGTCAAATTTTATTCCTTACATAACATTTTCACTTCTAACTGCTCCATGAGAATCATTAGAATATTATACTTGATGCCAGAGAGGTACATATGTGAGCTCTAATGTGAGTAGCCAAACATACTTGAATCTGTTGAAAAACAGGTGCACTGTGGGGCTGATGTTAATTGAAATTGATTCTGCAAACTGGGACACATGGATCATTAATTTCTACTCCTTCCTCAATCAATAAGTTATTTGACTAAATCAGCACTGGAAAGCTCCTTCCAGCCATAGCAGCTTATATTTTTATCCAAAGGCAATAAATAATTATGCATTTTTTTAAATAGCTGAGCAAAAAGTTGTTTGTTTTAATTTGGTACTGTTTATGTGTATAACGTTTATGTATAGTAACACTGCATACTCATTTTATGAAGATATTATTAATAAAATTTAACAATATATTAAGTGCAAATATTTATTATTTGAAAAATGAACGAGTAGCAGTAATTTAATTTATCAATTAATAATGAATACCTGTGACCTTGAGTAAGCACAGCTGTCCATAAAAGTTGAATGGAATGGATTAAAACAGTTGTTTGCAATTGCACTTACTTGAACTTTCTTGAAGAAGGCAATCTATAATTAAAATGTTTCCTTAAATATGTCTAAACTAATCTAGTCTTATGACTCACAGTATATACACGCCAAATACTCCCACATCATGCCATGGCTGTGTTTCCTCCACTGACTTCCTGTAGCTGCCCACATCAGATGTAACACACTCATGCCTTTCTTACAAAGCCAAAAATGGACCAGCCCCCACCTACCCGAAGACATTTATAACCTCACTCTCTGTATTACTGTATTCCCTTCGGACCACAAGCATGGCTTGACTTCACCCCCTATCCCTCAAGATACATGAAAAACATGCATAAAAACATTTTTTTTTCTGTAGTGGCGGAATGAACTTCCCCTGGCTGTCTGAATGCCTGAATCACTGGCTTCAAATAAAGACTGAAGAGAGACATCTTCACTAAACCTTTAGAGGAGCACTATCCCTGCAGTGAGACGTAAAATAAAATAAAATGAAATAAAATAAAATAAAATAAAATAAAATGACCCCAGTTCGATCAGTTTTGCATGTTCTGCCTGTATCCATGAGTAGTTCCTCTGGGTTCTCCAGTTTCCTCCCAAAAACATGGCAGTAGGTGAAACTAACAAGCCCCTACATGTGAATGAGTGTGAGAATGTAATGTGTGCATGGTGTCCTGTGATGGATTGGCATCCCATCCACTGTGTATTCCCAGCTGATGCCCAGCATTCTTGGGATTGGTTTCAGATACACATTTACAAGATTTGGGAGACATCCTTATCCAGAGCAACTTACATTTGTCTCATTTATACATCTGAGCAGTTGAGGGTTAAGGGCCTTGCTCAAAGGCCCAGCAAGTGCTGGGATTTGAACTTACGACTTTCCAGAAGGCCAACATCTTCATCACTGAGCTACCTCTGAGTGGTGTAACAACTGAACAGGTTACTGAAGATCTATGAATGAATAAATGAATGAATCAAACAATGAAAAGAGAATAAAATCCCCGTATCTTCTTGGGTTCTCCCCATGTTCTCTGTTGTTCTCCCATCTCTCAAAAATATGCCTGTAAGAGGATGGGCTATACCAAATTGCTCCTAGGTGTTAATGAGTGTGGGATTGTGTGTGTTCATGGTGCCCTGCGATGGACTGGCATCCCATCCTGGTGTTCCTGGGATAGGCTGTGACCATGACCAGGATAACTGAATCTGAATGATCAATATAATACAGTAATAATAATAATAATAATAATAATAACAATAACAATAATAAATCAGCTGTACTGTGTTTTTGCAAGTGTAGTTACTTATGTACTAACCCCCTAACAGAGTTTTAGCTTTATGGTATTCTTACACTGGCTTATATGCTTATAAGAAATGCTTCTCCATTGTTATGAATGTGAAGTTATTTGTCTTCCACTGCTAACATTAGCTTTATTTTTCTATATTTTCCAAAAACAGCACATCCCAGTTTTTTATTCCTCTTATACCACAGCAAGTTGCTACAATTACTTTAAAAAATATTAATGAATGAACGTCCCCTGGCTGTACCAAGAAACTACAAAGCATCCATCTTGAAAACCTTCCCTGGTGGAAATCTTAGAAAACTGGAAATGTGCTAAAAATGAGGATGTGTTTTTGATGGAGACTACAAAGCAGTTTTGTAAGTCTCTCTGTATAAGAACATCTGCCAAATGCTATAAATACAAATGTACATTTCACAGTAAATTATTGATTTTAAACCTCTCACATGACAGACTTCTAGGTAGTCAAATAGACCTCATATCGGCATATACTGCTTCTTCCTGTCTATATGGTAATGAATAGTGAGATATTAATTTTCAAACATGTTTTCCACATATTGGAAGAACACCCCTAGTTGCAGTGCTGGTGAAGGACATTTCTAAAATGTGCCGTGAATCCTGATGTATCATAAATGACTCCTGGGGTAAGTTAAATCCTCTGATAGGTACATGCTGTACCTGAGGATTGTTTAATAAGATCGGCTTTTAGAGGCCAGGCAGAAGATCCCAAAGCAATTCATTGGTAATTTGCGCTGCAGCATAAAATGATTCTATGGGAGCTGGGACTGATTAGGCTGGATGTGTGTTTGTTGGGCCTAGTTTAACTCACTATTGAGAACCAGGGTTTGTGCTGAATTTCACTTAGCTCAGTATTATAGGTTCATCTACCATAATATTCTTGCTGTGTCCACTTTTAAAGACATAATAAATGCATGTTTTAAGCACTTTTACTTATGTCTTCCTAGGCACTTTTGTTCCAAAACTTTTTAGACAGATTTTACTTTTAACGTAATCAGATAAAGCAGGTGTCTTCTTAAATCTGTCTCATTATGCCGTAGACTAAACAGATGACTAATGAAACAGATGTTTATCACCTGTAATCAACAGCACACCTTCTGCAGGAATATTCATACAATAAGCAATGCTTCTTCATTGCAATGAATGCAAATGTGAAAGGTGTTCCTGGTATACAGTGGTTAGTACCTAACAAAAGTGGTCCAAGGAAGGACAATCGGTGAACTGGCGACAGGGTCATGGGCACCCAAGACTCACTGATGTGCATGGGGAGTGAAAGCTAGCCCATTTGGTCCAATCCCACAGAAGAGTTACTTTAGCACAAATTGCTGAAAAAGTTAATGCTGGCTATGATAGAAAGGCGTCAGAACACACCGTACATTGCAGCTTGCTGCGTATGGGGCTGCGTAGCCACCGACTGTTCAGAGTGCCCATGTCCACCACCAAAAGTGCCTACAATGGGCAACTGAGCAGAACTGGACCACAGAGCAATGGAAGAAGGTGGCCTGGTCTGATGAATCACGTGTACGTCGCTTACCTGGGAAAGAGATGGCACTAGGATGCACTATGGGAAGAAGGCAAGCCAGCGGAGGCAGTGTGATGCTCTGGGTAATGTTCTGCTGGGAAACTTTGGTTCCTGGCATTCATGTGGATGTTACTTTGACATGTACCACCTACCTAAACATTGCTGCAGACCAAGTTCACCCCTTCTTGGCAACGGTATTCCCTAATGGCAGTGGTCTCTTTCAGCAGGATAATGCACCCTGCCACACTGCAAAAATTGTTCAGGAATATTTGAGGAACATGATAAGGTGTGATTGGAGGTGTTGATAAGGCCTCCAAATTTCCCAGATCTCAGTCTGATCGAGCATCTGTGCTGGACACTCTTTGACCCCTAATGGCAATTTAGAGTCCACAAGCCACCTACCAGCCTTTAGAGAGGTGGGAAGAAACCAGTGAACTCTGAGGAAACCCTCATGGAGACAGGGAGAATGCGCAAAACTCCACACAGACAGTGTTAGGCAGCAAATTACCTACTGCACCACCATATTGCCCAACTTTAGATTATGACATTATAAATTTTACTGCATTAGTTGCATATGAATTGGTAACTGAAGCTAATCAGTAATGTTTTGAACTTGTGGGAAAAATGTCATCTGTCATTTTATACCTGAAAATCTTGTATGTTTAGATAAACAGAGTTATCTCTTGAGCTGTAGCAGCCATGTTGGCTGACGCATTTGTGTTGATGCACAAAATTGCTTTTTAGTCACCAGTGCAACTTGAGCAGTCACCGAGAGGTGATAAAGAGTCAAGCTGTTTGAACTCTTAACACCCTTGGGAAATTTCACTGGGCAGCTAAAGTCGTAGGTACACAAAATATTTGTTCTGGAAAGACTTGTGTTTGTTTGTATTGTTGCAAACCTGGGCAAATGGTGGCTGAATGTCAAGCTTGAAAAAAAAAATGTATAATGCAAAGGGTGTTAGATTGATGCAAACTGTTAGTGTGCTTCTTGTCAGGATTGGGTGTTATGGACGCTTTGATCCTTTCTTAATGGAAATGTGGATGTCAATGATAAAATCATAAAGCCATCACAGTTTTGCCAGATACCTATGCATCAGAATACTTCATTCTTTATTTGATTAGATATTTTGTACATTTTATATGTCGATCCAGGGAATATACATTGCTGATATTATACAGAATATTGTACATATAAAATCAAATTTAGTTTGTGAAAGTGTGTTTCATTTGAATAATGATATGGCTGGAGGGAAGGTGTTTCTTCTGCCTGAAATGACTGGCACATCAGAGAGGGGATAGGAAGACAATTTTCTGCATGCATAGTGATGCATGGTGAGGCTTGTAAAAGTAATGAGTTGGATCTTTCAGACAGTTTTATGTTTGTGCCTCTGGATCTATAGTGTTCCATAAATATACTAGCTGAGTTATTGGTCAAGCCAGCTGATATTATTTAAAAAATATTTCATTTAAAGTTGAAGGAGCCCAATATTGAATCCTAAATGTGTCATCTCTAGTAAAAAGTGTAGCATGTGCCCAGCTGATGTGAAGCAATGTGAGGTCGAACCAGCTTGTACAAAGCTTAGCACATAGTGGAGTGTTCTCAGCTTTTCAGGACACTTGGATGGAGCTAAACGTTTTTGCCGTACGTTTTGCAATATGTTGTATTTTCTCTGGCTGGAGTTAAATTCAAATGTGGTAAAACACCATCACGCTTGTTAAATGTATCCTTGGTGCAAATACGTTGCAAAAGTGTTGGTACAGTTTTGTTCCATTTTTTGAATTGTGATTTTTTTTTTCTCAGGAATAACTCGAGTTGTTTGTGAAGCATAAAGTGTCAAGTGCTTATCGACCCAAGGCCTAGGGTAGCATTGGAGTGTCTGCATGAAAGGTTGAAGTCAATGATGTGAATAAAATGCTTTAAAGTTGCCCAGGAAAGAGATGGGTATAATCTTTTTTTTATTATTTCTTTTATTTGCCATATGTGAAACTGTTCATGAGACACTTGGGTTTAATCCTCCTCAACTGGTTCTAGATGATTTGTGAGCCGTTAGCCTCTGAAGAGACGCTGTGTAAAAACTAACGGTGTGGATTATATATGTTTGTTTCACCATGCAGTGAATAAACCATACAGGTAAACTAGCTTTTGTAAAGTCTACACAGAGTCAGATGAAAGGGAATGTCAGTGGTCCTTGTTAAATTGAATCTAAAGCCACTGAGATTAACCAAGTAGCTAAAGCCTCTTGAAGAGAAAAACTTAGTAGAAGAGCTCAAATTGAGACTGATGTCAGGGGTACTGAATGAACAACCAAACAAAAACAAACAGCACAAATGGTGGTGCAGCAGGTACCATTGCTGCCTCACAGTTCCAGTGGTTATTGAAGACGAATGAAAGAATGAATGATAAAAAAATAAAAACATCAATCAATCAATCAATCAATCAATAATTGCTGTAGACATTTACATAATTTATACTAGCCACTTTTTAATTAATTAATTTATTTTTTTAATTTTGAGGAGAATGTTCATGGTTTTATCACAGGAACCTCTGTCTATTTCCAAGAAAGTGGAAAGTGGAGGGGCCTTCACCATTTCATGTTGTTCTGTTTGTCCCCACTCGCTTACTGCTGTATTAACTAGATGTGCTTACACTACAAAATCCAATGCCAATAACTTAAACATGCTGGAAAATGTCAATGTGTCTGTGACTGCTCACAGATTGGGCGAACTGTGTTGCTCACACAGACAGCAATTAGTCACCAATCAATTGGTTGGCGACAAAAACAGAGCTAAATTCAGCAAGTGTATACTCAGCTTGATGCTTTCTTATATGTACATCAGGGAACGGGGATGCTATATTAATTATAAGAATGTTTATGTACTGTACTCACAGCCCACTTTATTAGGGACATCTGTACGTCACCTGGTCTGTTCCCAATCTTCAACTGTCCAGTTTCAGTAAACCTGGGCCCACTGTAGCCTTAGATTGCAGTTCATGACTGGCAGGAATGGAACACAGTGTGGTCTTCTGCTGTTGTTGCAAATCTGCCTCAAGATTTTTTTTTTCCATGGTGACAGTCAATGATATCACATTTTTCCCCACTCTGGTGTTTGATATGAACATTAACTTAAGTTATTGACCTGAATCTACATGGGCAGCAAGTGCTTTCCTGTCATAGTGTCTAACCTTGTCCATTTCAAATCAGGTGCTTCTAGGAGTGAAGGTTGTAAATGGCCTTTTTTCCTATTCTCTTCATTACTGGTACTGGTACAATTCATCCATGAACAGAGCTGCTTTTACAACCCCAGTGCTCTTCTCCTATCCTCACAATATTTTAAACATAGTTTTCATCACTTTTTTCAGAACAGTAAAATGTCAGTGACTATAAATTTGCAGGTCATTTGCTGCCTCATAATGTCCATTCATTATAATGCCATTCATTAGGAATTATTAGGGAATAAGAACAACATCTTCTTTTGCACTTTGTCTGTATTCCTTTCCACCAGACTCAGAAACCTTCAGCTGCTGAATGCACTGATGTATTATAATCATAGATTTTAATGGACCATAACAGTGAGGATTGATTTGGAACCTGTAGAAAGCCTACCAAGTGGAAAACACAAACCAGTTAATAAATTGAGGTTGATGTAGGTCTGGTGTCAGCATCAAAATACCATCGGTTTGTGTGACTGCATTGATCTTCCTGCAGAGCCTTTGCTTCTTTCAGGTAATAAAGCTGAACACTGATTTATTGGCAGAAGACAGTTACCTTTTGCCTCTTTCTCTCTTCATATGGCCTTTGTTCCTGCTGTATCATCTGTAAATACTTGTACTGGAACAATGGATGGTGCTGATGTTATTGATTACCCTTTGCCCATTGTCATGGGATGTTTCTAAAATCATTTACAGAAGTATGATCGATAGTTATAGATTTGGACTTTTGTGGATGACTCCTTTTGCCAAAGTAATGGAAATGATGCAGAACAAATAAGAAATGTACAGGTTGCTGTTGTTTCGTACAGCACAACTGTTTCGGTTTTTAATCACAACAATGCCAGTATAAAATCTACCAAAATACTGCAGAAAATATGCAGAAAGAAAGCAATCTTCACACTTGATCATTTAAATAACTGACATAACCCAAACTTTGACCAAGTTATCATTCACCGATCATTGACCAAGTAGATAATATATGTGGTGGTCTGGAAAAACCCTTCATGTGGTCAAATTTTGACATGTTCTACTATAAGATTCCATCATAAGAAAAACACCATGACTAACTCTACATTTGCAACCTAATCTGCAGTCCCTTACATAACTATTCAAATTCTTGAACTTTTCTTCATTTTGTATTGTTAGATCCAGGAACTTAAATGGATGTAATTGGGATTTTATTTACATTTGATTTACATATTACTGTATGTCTAATGCTTTAATTGGACACACAGGTTAATTCAACAAAAAAGGCAGACATTTGTTGGTAGCTCCATCCATTTTACCAGTCTTACCAGCATCCCCAAAACATATATATATATATATATATATATATATATATATATATATATATATATATATATATATATATATAATTTTTCTTATAAAACTGCACAAATTGAGACTATTACATCAATACATCACTGGTGGCCAGCTACCTTCCATCAAAAACAATCATCCCAAACTCTGCTTACGGAGGGTGAGAAGTATAACACACCTCTTACCCCAACCATGGTCTGTTTACTCCTCTACCATCTGGAAATTCCACAGCATTCTTCGCTGTCTCACTAGCAGTCTCAGGAATAGTTTCTTCCCATCAGCTGTCAGCCTTCTGAATTCTGAACTCAGGCGCTGAAGTGTACACCCCTATTCTGACCCATAAAAAAAAAAAAAAGACTGTACAATATATATGCTGTTTGCACTCCTAAATACCATCTATATCTTATCACTTGCACTACCACGGTAACTTGCCCTTACACCTCATTCAGAACTTGCCTCCTTGCACATTACTGACTAATTACTACATGCACCTTCTATATTTGCACTGAGCTGGTCTCTACTTTCTCTACCTCATACCTTGCACATGTATATATATATATATATATATAAAAGCAAAGGATTGTCACACCGCATATTAACTTTGTTTCATTTATTACTGTTTACTTCTCTATGTAGTATTTTTTAATGTAGAAACATTTAATTTCATTATTTTTGAAGGAATCTTTTCTCTACAGCATTTCTTTGCATTTGCCTAAGACTTTTGTGCATGAATACACTGTGTGTGTCTGTGTGTGTGTGTGTAATTTTAGTCTATACCCAAATTTTAGTACATGGTTGGCCGTTTTCCAGAATTTAGCCACAGCCATATCTGACAAGTTTTTCCAGACTGCCACACGTAATTAGACATTACGCTGTCTTTACAAAGCCACTAACCATAGGTGTATTGTGGGAAACGAACCATTGTACATTCCATGTGCATTTTTTTTCTGTTTTTGCCAGGCTGGGAGAAAGACTGATTACCTTTGTAATAGCCATTTTGTACTTTCCTATTTGCCATTATGAAAACAATGTGTTAACTCATTTTGGCATTACTGACAAGCACTAATTTCCCACTAATTTCTCTCTAGGTAGCATGCTGGTTGTTAGTAGATGCATTTTAGCACTAATTATGCCCTTGCTCATTCTTGCTCATTTGTTTTCACTGTCATTGTGCCGGTGAGCAATCTTTCCTATGTAAAATGTGGTCAGCATGAAATGAAGAAGATATTACAGCTAGAGTAATTAGATCTGGTAGAAACATTATATATTCTATAATCTAGCATATTCTCTGTGCCCCTTTCACACATTCTAGCATTTTCATCTCTATTTCATTGCACAATAGTTTGACCTTTACATTAAAAAATCGATATCATTAACCTGTATACTGACAATGATGGCCTGAAATAAATCATCTGTAGATGTACAGAATGATGGAAAAATTGAAGGGTATATGCAAACCTCCTGACCTGTTCACCACAGTAAATGTGAATCAAGTGATTGAATCAAAGCACCTAAAACAAAACTGAGCATGACTTTATCTAAAAGAAACATCACTGACTGGAGGAGTTATGATAATTTCTAGCGCACATTTACAAAGGCACTGTTACCACTTCAGTTTAACATTCACTGTAAGGCTCCTTTGTTATTATAGCCTTTTTTGACACTTACACTATATAGCTAAATGTCTGTGAACACCTGAGCATAACACCCATATGTGCTTGTTGAACATCTCATTCCAGATTTAGTCCCCCTTTGCTGCTATAATAACCTCCACTCTTTTAGGAAGTCTTTCCACTAGATTTTGGAGCGTGGCTGGGGGGATTTGTCCTTTCAGCCAAGAGAGCATTAGTGAGGTCAGGCACTGATATAGGTTGAGGAGGCCTGGGGCATAGTCAGCATTCCAGTTCATCCCAAAGGTGTTCAGTGGGGTTGAGTTCAGGGTTCTGTGCAGGACACTCAAGTTCTTCCAGTCCAACCTTGGCAAACCATGTCTTCAAAAAGCTCATTTTGTGCACAGGGACAATGTCACGCTGGAACAGACTTGGGCCTCTTAGTTCCAGTGAAGAGAAATTGTAATTCTACAGCATACAAAGACATACTATACAAGTGTGTGCTTCCAACTTTGTGGCAACAGTTTGGGGAAGGAACACATGGGTGTAATGGTCAAGTGTTCACAAACTTTTGGCCATAACTACTACAGTTACACACCACAAACACAAGAGGAACATATAAAAATGTAATAATAATAATAATAATGATAATAATAATAATAATAATAATAATAATAATAATAACACTATATATGTGAAGGAGGACAGACAAATGGCAAATCTTATTAGATGCTTCAACATGGTCCCATAAACAGAGAGACACTAAGAAGTAAAGTAGATGTAAAACAAGACAACACAGAAAATGAGAAAGATGGGGAAAAGAGAAAAAAAAGAAACACAAATAAGATAATATAAATACAAATAGAGAAAATAATGCCAATGTAAAAGTAATATTAATAGTAACATTAGTAACAATTAATAATTACAATCTACAACACCATCATTTGGGTTGTGTGTGTGTGTGTGTGAAATGTAAGGCCCGACTTTATAAAATGATATCAACACATCTGAGAAAGTCTAACACAGCTTCGCCATGGCAGTGAGCAGCACTGTTAATTTGTCACAAAACACATGATCTGTAATGTTAATCAACCATGTAATTTTTCTGTTAAAAAAAAAATTCTGATTCTTTCAGACAGAAGGAGACAGCTTATCATAACAAGCCATAATGTAATTACGTTAATGAATATTATATTACTGTTTAATCAAGCACTTATGTTTAATCTCATTTACATTATCGTTACATCATATAAAAAGGTGGACATAATTTCCCAGTATGTAAATTGCTGAACAGATAAACCAAAAAAGACTAGTAAATAATTAATATTACATGAAGTTTTAATAACAATTTATCTACAAAACATACTGACATCACTGTATTCTGTTTAAGGAAAGTGCACTGTCACTGAAGCAAAAAAAAAAAAAAAAAAGAAAAAAAAAACATAGAAAATTTGCAGTCATATATAGCAAAGGCCCCACCAAATGTTTTAAGTGCTGCTCTATACAAGAAAACTGAATTGGTTGATTTGAGTACACTTGTTGGAGTGAATGTGGAAAGATATACAGTATTTTAGTCAATAATTAAGTAATTTCTTTTATTCATGCACAGTCTCCTCTCTGTGTGTAAACATACTCTAGATGCCTGACCTTTTATTTGTTAGCTACAAAGTTTGGTTGTCTCATAATCAAGAGGGTTTGGGAGTCGGGCGCTGAAGGCCTGGAGAGAAGAATGGATACGCACCACTTCATTGACTGTGAGTTTGAGGCGATGGCGCAGTAAGCAGGAGAACAGGTCCAGAGGCTGCTGGCCTGGTGGAGACAGTCGGTTAACGCGGTCTCGTATCTCTAGCAGCTGCATCAGGGCAGAATCTTGTGAGCCCTGTGTGTACGGATAGTCCAGCTGCAGGATCAAGTCCCGGATTGCCTCTGGGTTGAAATGCATACTGTAACCAAAAACTTGTATGCTGTTGATTTTCATGTAACCCAAGTTTCTGGAAGGGTCTGCCATTTCCAAAGGTTCAAAGTAAACAGTCTCATTGGCAGTAGGACCTGATGTTTTAATGTGGCTTCTCAGATAAATGTGAATAGTCTCAAAGAACGTCTTCCACTTGTTGCCCAGAGTTAGGGTCCAGTTAAAACACTCAAGTGGAAGGTTCAGCTTAGTGGACTGCCAATTTGGGAATTTGTTCTCATTTACAGGTATCAACCAACTCTCTGAGTGGCTCCCACCAAAGGGGTTGATGAAAAGAGTAAGGGCAGGTTCCAAGGTGCTGTTCTTAGTAAGGCAAATCTGGAGGGAGATCCCCAGAAGCATGTGCACCAAGTTGGATTTGTACTTGTTGCTCTTTAGTGTGAGCAACATTCTCTTCCTCCATGAAGGGTCAAACCAGCTGTTGAGGCGCATATCATTGCTAATGAAGATAGCATGGACCTCTAGGCGACGATCAGCCCTCTGCAGGAGGTACCGCAGCTCTAGGTCCTGCAAGTCAGTCTCAAAGCCCAGGTAGTTGTCAGTGGAATCAGCCACCATAGGCCGACAGATTCCTTGATTTAGCATGTAGCCAGTGTTGCAGCTACCGCAGCGAGTGTAGTTGTCACTGGCACAGGATGCACAAGCTGGACCCTCTCCTACAGAACACGGAGTGGGTGCCTGGCATGAGTATTGGTCATATGCGCAAATGCAGGTGTGCAGCTCCTCTGAGAAAAAGCCCAGCTGGTTGTTCTCTGAGCAGTAGAGTAATGACTGGAAGTAGTTCAGCCAGTATGACCGTGGCCTACATTGGAATTAGACAGAGTGAGGATTCAGTAATGTGTTAAAAGTAGAAATCTAGACCATATGTGTGGCTTAATTCCTCAGCTAGTTATGGTACTGTGTTTAATAATCGCAAAATCACCTCAGGGAGAAAATTAGACAAGCACTAGTGCACATAATTTGCTGTTAATTAAGATTTTAGCATTAGCACCTTATTGTGAGCCAAAATAATGTTTATACTTTTGTGAAAAAATGAAGACACTAATAGGCCTTTACACATACATCTTTGTATCATTGGCGTTTTGTTCGTGCATGCAGGGCTCTGTGAATTGTTTGAAGCATTCATAATTGGCACCAAACCCAACTAGAGAACCAAAAAAATAAACCAATATTCCGCATGTACAGCTCCTGATTCCCAGGCAAACATACAGCATTTCTCTACTCAGTCCATTGGGATTTCATTCTGAAATATGGGCCACTTGGGTGAAGCAGCAATAATTTCAGTTCAAATTGTACGGGGAACTCCCTGTACTAATAAAGGTATGACCGAGAGAAGAGTCTTCCCTAGCACCATGTATTTCATGACCATGACCACTAATCATGACCATGACCACTAATCTGGATGATAGAAAGTTGTACTTTTCTTGTTTATACCAGCTTACCATGCTATGTCTTAGCATACGTCTCCTCCTTTGTGCTAATAGATGCAAAATAGACAATTAAATATTTTATTTAGACAATTAGTTTGCATGATAGTGCTTTAGCATAGAGAGTAGGTAATTTCCTTTATTGCTATATGATATAGAAAAATACTTGCTGTTGTAGTTGTGATAAAACCATACTTTGAGGATTTGAAGCATTTTAAAGTGCTGGGATACTGTTTATCATAGATGGCAGTAAGGATGCATCAATAAAAAAAAAAATTTCCAGACCAAGGACATGTTTTTGGTACTTCCTGATACTGTTACCGATACTGAAACCAAAATGAGTAATCAATCATGGAACATTATTTAGATCTGTTTATGTTTGCCCTGTTTAAATAGTGGCGATGAAAACTGTACATGTGTGTCCACATGAATACACTACTAGACTCATTATTATAAAATTAGCTAGCTCATTTTAATGAAGTGAATTAATTAGCTGCATTAGTTACCTTGAATCGAGTAGGGTTGCGATGGAGAAGAGTGGATTTTGTTCCACTTCTGTCTGTAGATATGTTTTCTCTCCTAGTTAGCATTTGCTGTAGCATTGGTTGTTTCTATGTGCTGCTAGCAATGAACTCCTCATGCTGAGTTTTATCTTTAAGAAATTTTTTTTTCACTGTCATTTTGTGATGTCTATTCATTAGCATGACAATGTACATTATGCTTACATCACACAGTAAGACATGGTATCAAATGTTGATATCGGAGCATATTTTATGAGTATGGGAAAAAAAAAAAAAACATGTTGTCAGATTAATACCCAATACCAGTGCTGGTAATGATGCATCTCTAGATGGCAAGCATTTTTCCTTGTATTGAAGCCTACATGCCAAACAAAGTACTGGTGTTATACTGCTTTCTCAATCAGTATGCATTTTTGACCAGCAATTTAATTCCCTCCTGCTATTTTTTTTCGATTTCTGTTTGTTTCATATTGTATTTGCACCCGCTTTGTGTGGTTGTTTACTTTAAAAGCATTTTTTGTTATTCAGTATTGTGCTTTAAGTTCTTCAACTTAATTGTGCGTGTTATCTCAGCTGGAGTTGGCTTTCTCTTTTTTTTCTGTTTTGTTTTGGTTTTTTTGTTATAATTATTGTTATATTTTGGATGTGTATTAAGTCAAACACAAATGTTTTTTGTGGTTGATGTTTCCTGCTGTCTCTTTAAAGCTATTTTTCTAACCTAGGTTTCTAACCACTGCATTTAACTTAATGTTTACTTCTCTGTGTACTTAATCTTATTGTTTAACACTCCTACTTTTTTAAACAAATCGAGTCTTTACACTTTAAAATGCATATTTAATTTAATTTAATTTTGTTTTTTTTTGTTTTGTTTTTTTTAGGGGACAGCTGTCCAGCATATCAAAATCTTTTACTAGCATTAAAACTGTTCACTCGACTGAAGTTCCCAAGGTGGCTTGTAATTCATTATCAGTAATTCTTTACAGAACCTGTTAGCCATTCTGGTTCATGTAGGAAAAAAAGAAACATTATCTCATTCCTGAATTAGCTGTTAGCCAACTCCACAGAGCCTTGATGAGAAAATACCAAGGTGGTTGTGCTCACTTTTCACGTGGTAAGTTGATAAGGGGCTGCTTTTGACACCTCTTGCTCAGACTGAAGAGCTTGTAGACAACTCGCTGGGCTCTCCTGAACAGACCCTTCATGCTGCTCTCTAGCAGCTCATAGCGCCGCTGAAACATGCCATCCAGCAGCCATAAGTGGTGGATTGCAGAGGCGTTGAGGTAGAAGTTCTGTGGCAGCCTCATCAGGAATGACTTGAACTCATCTGGTGGAGATATGGAAAAACACATGCTTTCTCCAAGGCAGGAACAGTGTGGTGATATAACCCGCCAACACAATTTCTATGGAGACACCCCCAGCATTTCATTTTAGTTGATGGAGCAGAACATTGAATGACTTTGATATCTCTCAGAGAAGGACACATTTATGACGTAGTTTATAAAACTACTTATGTCTGGCACTTCCCACATTTTCCCCTACAGTAGCTCTTATAATCTGTAAAAATAATTGCATTCAAAGATGTTTCGGGGGAAAAAAAAAAAGAAAAAAAAAACATACGCAAATTCTTATCCATTTGTTCACTGCATTTAACTACGTCCATACATACCTGATTCCTTGAATTCTTTGTAAAGGAATTCCCATGATTCAGAGATTCGAAGAAGACTCTCTTGCATGGCTTGAATATCCATGTAGGGACAATTACATTCTGGGAACTTTGGGTCACACTTGCACCAGCAGTCATTATCCCGGCACACAAAGTCACCTTCTCCATTGCAGGCAATGTAGCCAAGAGCTGCCTGGACAAAGGTATGTCTGAGGTAGTCTGGCAGAATGACCTGCAAACCTTAAAGAAGAGACGTTGTGAAAAAAAATCCTGTTAACATTATATCAGCCCCAAAATACGCATCATATGATGCATGAGACATATGAAACAATATGAAGCATGAGATATGCACAATATATGAAATGACATATCAGGACAAGCACACATCAAACTAGAAAATAATTTAATAATTGACAGTGTCTGATATTGTACAGGTTTTTGGAAATGTACAGAAAATTTAATTACATGAAATCTCTAGTTAAGACCAGGCACCATGGGCAAAAATGGTGATTTTCCTTCCAGTCATTTTTTTTTCTGATTTCACTTCTATCCTTCATACATCCACAAGATGTAAAATTAAACTGGAAGTCACCCTGTTACTTTTGTAAATGTCATAGAAACCTCCACAAGCAGGAAGCAAAAAGATTTTGTATGGTAGCATCTAGAAAGCTTTGTGCTAGATGATTTGGTTCAGTTCAAACCAAGCAATTCTAAAACGAAGGGGAGGAGTCTAAGGACGGATTGTATACTGTTTACTGCTGTGCTGCTGCTTTTGTCAGCATTCACAGTTAGAAGAAAAAGGTTACAAAACTTGGTAGGCCTTTAGTAGCTTCTTAGTTGTATGTGCTTATTTGTTACAGATACAGGCCCTAAACAGTCATGTTCTCAGCCCCTAGAAGGAGGCTAGATGGCCCTCATTCACCCTGTGGGTTGAGCACTAAACAGCACCCTCCCCACCACTGAAAGGTCCCATGGAGCCCACTCGTGAGGGACGCGGGCAACCAGCGGAATGCTTCACAGCCAAGAACATCCAAAAAAAACAATCACATCATATCAGCAGGTCCTGACGACAACGTTGCAGGAATACAAACTTCAGTTCCGCCATCAGCCCCCAACCTTTTCAGGGCACAAAGCCTTGTCAGTATCAGATCCAATTAAGTTTCATGCTCTATTCCAAGAAGTTTATTTCACTTAGACAAACGTGTGATTAAAAAATTAGACCCAACACAGTAATTCATTCAGAAGAATGATAGTGGTATGTGACTGATTATAGATCTAAGAAGGCTGAACTGGTTACAAAAGTATATAAATAAATAGGGCAGTACTGGCATCCCAACCAGGGTGTATTTCTGCTTCATACCCAGTGTTCACGGGATAGGCTCCAGATGCACCGTGATCCTGACCAGGATAAACCAGTTACTGAATATGAATGAATGAATGAATGAATCAATCAATCAATCAATCAATCAATCAACCAATCAACCAATCAATCAATCAATCAATCAATCAATCAATCAACGAATCAATGAATGATGCATTGACTACTTTCAATTTGACCTTCTGAACACAGGACAACAAAGAGAATCCAGAAGAGATTACTACCTTGCAAGTGGACTTTGTTTTCAGGACTCTGAACTAAAACTGAACTGACAGAATCAAGGTTGTCATAGTTACTGCATCCAAGAGGGCCAGTCCTTGTTTCAGTTACCTGTACAACAAAAAGACAGACCATGAATTTAAAAAAAAACAGTTAAAAGAGCAAGACAGGTACAATGCCTTAGACTATATTTAGCATTTCCATAAAATATAAAATCAATATGTTTAAGTGAAGGAGGTAAAATAATATTTGTACTTGTAATTCTTAGCACTTTTTTAAATCTTTCCTACATAACCTAGTTAAGATATTATGTGTGCTGTGGCCCCACATATCAGTCTTTTTCTGAGTACTAAGACCTATTCCCAATCGGGACTCTGGACACTTCTGTAATCTGTTGTATTTCCAAGTCTTGTCATTGCTCTGTGCTTTACTGAGCCTTTAACTGTTTCCTCTTGTTCTAGTGTTTTATTTTCTTACATTTGTACTAAGAAATTCTCTTGCATTAATAAAAAATTCCAGATTGTGAAACTCACATATCTTAACAGTCCTCTGAAATCTGTTCAACCACTTTATTGAATTATTGCTGAAGGGGTTTCTTACATACTGCAACATTTGATTTCATCATCTCTTCTTCAACCTTAAGGAATTTAGTAACTTTCTTGTGTGACATTCTTTGACATGCATAAAAATTTGGCTAATTATTTTTTCTTGCTGCAAAACATATACACATTCTGATATGTGATTTTGGATCATTAAGGTTGTATCTTTTTATTTTATTTTGTAATAAAATTCTGACTTGACCTTTTTAGTTTAAACTTCTCTTGTCGACATGTCTGTTTTTGCTTTAGTTCATGGTTTCCCACATTACGCACAACCTGTTACCTGCTGATAGTGGTGCAGTGGAAATTAGCCTTCACTTCATCTTTACCTAAAGAGAGCAATGCATTAGCTCTTTATCTGTACACTCTGCTCAAACAGATCAGCTTCCACTTTCATGCTAACACCACCATCAACAAAATCATGCTCTTCACATTACATTTATGGTATTTGGCAGACTTACAGAAGTGAAAGGACATTACATTTATACAATTGAGCAGTTGAGGGTTATACACCCAGCAGGGGCAGCTTGGTAGTGCTGGGATGTGAACTTATGAACTTCCAACCTTTAGGCCAATGCCTTAGCCAATGCCTTAAACTCTGGGGACTGTTGCATGTGAAAATCCCAGGAGGTCATCAGTTTCTGAAATACTGAAAGCAGCCCATCTGGCACCAACAACCATGGCACAGTTAAAGTCACAGAGATCACACTTTTTCCCCACTCTGTTGTTTGATGTTAACATTAACTGAAGCTCTTGACCTGTATCTACATGATTTTCTGCATTGTGCTTCTGCCACATGATTGGCTGATTGGATAACTTCATAAACAAGCAGGTGTACAGGTCTTCCTAATAAAGTAGATGGTGAGTGTATGGCACACAGGCAAGTGTACAGACCTACAAAAGTGCAGACATTAAATACAATACAATAAACAATTAATTCAATACAGACACAAAGACCACATGCAATGCTATCTGTTAAAGGCAAAATCAGTTCTGCTTATTTGTTATAGATGGCTTGTTAAAAAGAGTGACTCCTTTTGGGAAAATAAAAGTCCTGATGTCACGTCTACTGCTTCTGATGGAGCAGTACTGTAGATAGTTTCAGAAACTGATAGTTCCCTGGGTGTGTGGGGTCCATGTTGAAATTCTCTTCTCACTTCTTGTCCCTGATGTCATGCAGCTCCTGAACTGATACCTGCTGCTGAAGAGTCAGCCGTTCTGCTGTGCAAACAATTCACTGCAGTCTTGACTTTAAGCAGAAGGAGGCTGAGCTGAACTGCATAGTTATTGATGAGGTTCAGATGCTCTCAATGATGACAGTGTAGAGCTGAGAGAGAGCTGGTTGACAGTTATTGAGTTTCTGCAACTCCCATTAAAAAAAAAAAAATTAGCTGATAATGCTTTTTTGATTATGGTTGTTTTGGTATGGCATTGTTGTGTTTATTTCCCATTTGAGAACTTGAGGAATTTGAATTCCCCTACCTTATTCACTGCACAGTTTTTGATTTCATGGGGGGGTGAAGGGGGATGGTTTCTTGTAAAAATCAATCACAATCTCTCCTGTTTTTTTTTTTTTTTTGTGTGTGTGTGTTGATCTCCAGAATGTTTTCAGTACAGCACAAAGCCAGATGGGCCACTTCTCTCTTGTAGGCACACTCATCATTGTTGCTAATGAGGCCTATAATAGCTGTGTCATCTGCAAATTTTATCAGCTTGATGGAAGGGTCGCTAGATGTGCAATTCTTGGTTTACTAGGTGTAGAGGAGAAGAAAGAGTGCACAGCCTTTTGGAGCCCCTGTGGTAATAGATAGGGGTTCTGACTGGTAGGGTTCCATCTGTACAAAGTGACTATTATCTGATAGGAAGTCAACAATCCACTGTCAAATGGAGGGTTCTACATCCCGTTGTAGCAGTTTGCTATGGAGCCATTCTGGAACAACTGTATAAAGGTCGTCTACAAACATGATTCTGGCATTGGAACCTGGAGTGTCCAGAAGATTGAGTATGTAGTGTAGACTCAGGTTGACTGCATCATCAGCTGAGTGGCTTGTCATAGAAGTAAAATGTAGAGAATCAAGGATAGGATCGGTGATGGACTTAAGATGAAAAAGATCCAGTATTTCAAAGCATTTCATGATTACTGATGTTAAGGCTATGAGCCTATAGTCATTAACACCAGTTAAATTTTCCTTCACTACTTCTACACTGGATTACTGGTTATAGGTCTTGGACTCCAGTGCAGTCTCAAGATTTGTTTGTGTATTTGTCCCTGACTTACTGGCATTTGTATTTGGACTTGTCTTTGTCTTGGGCATTGGTCTTGCTAAATATGGTCTTGGTCTTAACTGAGAATTTGTACAAATCATGTTCATATTCAGTTTGACAAGAAGTAATACCTTCTTCTAGAAAACATTATCTAACCACTGGTGCAATGAACAAATGAAGCCAACTAGTTGAAGTAAAGGCTTGGCCTTGAAAAGGAATTGATGGTTTTCAGGCTAGATTTTGACTCGGTCCTAATTTCATTTGGACTCAGGACTTAACCTCAACCCCACTCAGTCTCAGCTAGTCCTGGTCTTAGAATTGTCTTGGACAAGACATGTTTTGCGGTCTTGACTACAGCCCTATTTCTCATTAATATGACACTGAACATTGCTAGTAAATGGGAGACCTTCAGGATGGACTTTTTCCTAAAAGGTTTTGGTGCTTAAAGAAAGAAGATGGCATACTGCCATTTTAAGTAAGCAGAAATACATGTAACTGATTTTCATTTTCCTCAGAGCAGTATCAGTTGGGTAATTTCTTTTTTATTTAGCCTGTCAGATTGTGACATTTCCAGGCTGACAGGAAGACAGGGTAAGTCATGGCTTGCTGCTGCCACTCAATCATAATCTCACAGATGAATGCAGTGGTAGTAACACAGGCTGACTTCCATGCACACGCTTACAGAGTATAAACAACAGTGTTCTGTTAAAAGATGACACTTTTCTGTCTTGAATGCATGGATCTAGTATACTTATAGTTGCATACTTTACATAGAGATTAATAAAGGCTCAATTGGTAGCAATTTATATGAAGCCCATATTCATAAATTATTATAACTGTGCTTATAATTCTAAATTTTCACATTGATAATGATTCTTAGCATTTTATAAACTCTCGTAATGTCTCATCAAGCTCTAATAATGAGCTACAAATAATTGCTTGGTAATTTATAAACATTCTGTATCAGAGTTAGTATTTATTATAATGTGTCATGCAGCAGAAGCAGATGCAGTTGCAAATATATGCTTTTATTAAAACAATGAGTGGATTGCAAACAATCCAGAAAAACATGGGATAAAATCGGTGGTCAAAAAACATGCAAAGCAAACAGAAAAGACTAGGAAAATCAGAATCTCAAACCCGAAGTACAATAAGAGAGTCAGAAAAAAAACAGGATATCAAACAGTAGCTATGTTTCCATCCAAGGATTTATTTTGTGAAAAAAAAAGTGCATTGAAATTTTTACCAATATAGCTGATGGAAATGCAAATTATCTATAAAATTTCACAAGTGTCGACATAATCTTTTTTCATTTAACTTTAGCGCATAAATTTATTCATCCATCAGGGGAAGAATAGGGATGTGCATGCCATCCAGCGCACCATAATCCTGTGGCACATGATGCACCAAGGAATTACGGTATGCAATTGCATTGGCCCCACTACATTCGGCAGCCTGATATAATGCTGCATTAATTTTTCTTTAATAGCTGTGCACACAGCATATAAACTCCGATGGACGGTCATTTTACTAACCCCAAAAGTTTCCCCCACTACTCTGTCCTCGGTGCAGGTTGCCAGCTTGAACAGGGCGATGGAAATCTGCTTTCAGGTCAAAACCAATGGTCTGTGGCAAACTGCGATGGGCGCAGCTCTCCACCACTACGTCCCAGACCCATGGGCTTCGTCGCAGTTACTTGGAGCCCTATCAGACAAGCAACTGCTCCAGAAGAAAGACAAAATCTAATAGGATGGATATCTGCATTTATCTTTACAAGATGCATGATATGTACAAGAAAAGCACAATGTTAGGTAATACTTTCCAAACTTACAACAGCTGGTAGGCAAGTTTTGTTGAAAAATGCCTAATGGCAGGTTACATACAAGCTGAGCCTGTGTCTGTTGTTTTCCCATAACATGTGGTATTAACAGCCTGTACCTCACATAATACAGTTGGCTTTGGATTAGATGAGTTTCCAAATTTGGGCATTAAACCAATTAAATCTGCAATTCTACTAAAACAACTTTATAAATAGTTGCAGATGTTACAGTTATGTTGCCTGCTGATGGGCCAAATAAAATTTTTTTTGTTATGGAGACAGAAAAGTAGTATATTATATAGATTATATGTTTTATGTCCAATATGTATCACTTTAATAGGAACACCTGTACATCTGGCCATTCATGCAGTTTTCCAGTGAGCCAAATCACATGGCAATCAGTGCAATGCATAAAATCATGCAGATGCAGGTCACATCAAACATCTGCATGGATAAAAACTGTAACTTTGCCTGTGCCATGGCTGTTGGTACCAAACAGGCTGGTTTGAGCATTTTAGAAACTGCTGATCTCCTGGGATTTCCATGTACAACAGAATGGTGTAAAAAAAGAATGGTGCAAAAGAAAAAAAATCCAATGAGCGACAACTCTGCTTGTGGAAATGCCTTGTTGGTGCGAGAGGCCAGAGGAGAATGGCCAGACTCGTTCGAGCTAGCAGGAATATGGTAACTCAAATAACCACTCTTTACAACCATGGTTCCACTCCTTCCAGCCAAGAACACAACCCTGAGGCTACAGTGGGTAGAGGCTCACCCAAACTAGCCAGTTGAAAATTGGACTGTCCAGTTAGATTTAACTGATTTATCCTCCAAGTGAACCTGCCTTTAATATTGCGTTCATTTACAGTGCCATTAGGAACCAAGAGCTTGCTCATTAATTCATCTTTAAAATGCAGAATGAGAAATTCCAGTTAAAGAGAGGCAAGAGAAAAGAATGCCACTGTGTTGAAAGCTGCATTACAGTTTTCCATATTAAAGGCTGTGGAATCATAAGAGAGTGAGAGACCATTAGTGGCTCTAACAAGAGCCCACTCACTGCTATGCTGAGATTGGTCATGAGATGATAGATTAATAAGACTTGAACAGGACAGTTGGGCCAAATTAAGCTGGCAGATGAAGTGAATAGATTATAAATAGTATAAAGACAAAGTCTCAATTAGTGAATGTGAAATGAATGACTGATTGCACATAGCACTGTTATCCAGAGATGCCTCTGCCGCCAAGTCTAGTTCTTCTTGTTATTAATTTGTATTCCTTGCAATATCCTTAAAACCTAATTAAAACAGGAAGGAAGTTGTGAAGAGAAACTACTGCAGACATTTGGCCTTGCTGTGACCTTGACCCTGTTTGGATCAATTCCAAAATCTAATCAATTCATCTGCTGGTCACAATGAAAATTCCACATAAATCCTACAAACCATAAATTCAACCACTCGTTCTTGAGATATCATGATAAGGAGAATCATGAACAGAAGCACAGATGGATGAACAGACACAGTCAACTTGAAACAGAATTCTCCTGCCACTAGGTGGTGGAGGCTTTCTGCTTTCAAGTTGTTACATAAAAAGCCAAGGAACACTTTAGTTTGGTGGCACACTGGCAAAGAGAGAAAGAGAAAGAGACTGCTTAGAAAAAGTGATAGAAAGTTTTGGCTGTGTGACCGGCTGAGCATGTTCCTGCAACACACAGAGATTCATCCTTGTCCCCTCAGGAACCAGGCCAGCTGGTGCTCTCTGAACAACCCAAAGCTCCCATCACCACACTTTTTATGGTGCCAGCATGGGTGAGGAACCGGAAGTGAGAATGATAGGGCTCGTATTCCCTTGCTTTGCGAACATAGACCTCTACCTCTTGTCTTATTTACTTCGTGGCCTCTGCCAGCTGGATTGCGTCCACCAGAGAGTCAGGCTGGTGTCACTATACCTACTCCACTGTGCTGAGCAGTGAACTGCTTCAGGACCACTTATTCAACCAACTCTATTCTCTGGCTTCTCAGGGTAGGGCCCCAGTTGCCACAGTGGTAGTTGATTTCATATCACAATCTAAAATCAAGGAAAGGTGTGAATGAATTAGAAATAAATTTAATACAGAGAATAAAGAAATTAGAAGAGAGTATAATAAAAGACAGGAAGAGAGTATAAAGATAGGATTAGAGAGATTAGTGATGTCAGTAAAGATGGGAATGCTGTAGTCAACCCGTGGACCATGACCTGAATGAGGAACCAGCATCCAGTATTTCAGTGGATCAAAGTGAGCACTCAGAAAATACAAAAAAAAAAAAGCAGAGCAAATTGACATATTAAAAAAGAAGGAGAAAAACATTGCCTGTTGCAGCCAATCACATGCATTGATGTGTCTTGTTTATAGCCATGAGGTAATCACCAATGGGTTAAACATTAAAAGGTAACTCTTGTCACCACTCAGTCATGTTAGTACTATCAAAATCTTTGTATAAAAGGACTTTTATGTAGCTGGACCTTCACAAATTTTAGTTTGAAGACATCTGCTCTAGAGCTTCCAAGAACATGGAAGTGCTGACAGATTTTTGTTTTCAAAGCTCAGTGTGAAGATAATCATAAACATCAACATGACATTCACAGAAAACCTGTCTATAGTTCATTGTGAGTCCATGTGAGTGAACAGGTAAATTGATATGTTTCAAAGAACATCTTCTAAGAGACACTGAGGTTACGCTTTCATGGGCAGATTTGAAGGGTGTCAGGCCAGATTTGGAAGATGGTCAATTTATGAGCAAAATGGTGCCAGCCAGTCACAAAACAGCTTGTGTCGTTCCACATTAGGAAACAAGCTGTGCAGAACCATGCTGGAGCAATGCATCATGACTTTGTAAAGGCTCTTTTACACCCACCAGCGCACTAAAAGGATTTGCTGCAAAATGAGTTGCTAAATTTCTCTTTCACATAACCCAATGGGGGAGAGCCAGGAGCCATATTCCTCACTCGAGTCCCATTTAATTTGGAATTCGCACAGCAAAACATTTGCTTCTGTCTGTCCTGTGAATTTCAGGCATGGGTCAAAGCTCAGTAGAAATGATGCACGTGTCAAAAGTCCCTGATTCATTCTCCTCCACTGATGGAGTTGCACTACACTGTCACACTCACTGCTCCTATCACTCAAGGAACATCTCAGCTGTCTGTGCACAAACGCATGCCTTAATAAGAGCAAGAGCAACGGTAAGTAAGTAACAGACAGAAAAACCTCCACCAAGTGAGATCCACTCTCTTAACTGCAATGAAAATGTCTAAGTGCAACAATTGTGGGTTGTCAAGGCAAGGAGCTTCTTCATGTAATGAAATGAGGAGGCATAATAAAGGGGTGGCCCAGAATAGGAACATCACCCCACTCCTACAACTGCTCTGAATGAGTAAATATAGTTCTCTGGAAGATTTGGTGTGCTTTGCTTGCCCAATTTGCCAAGCTGTAGTTTATTAAATATTATCAGAGAAGGAATGTATTATCAGAGAAAAATGCATATGTTGGGTTTCATTTATCTTTTAGTAAAACTCCTGTTTAGCAAAAATTTTGGCGAGACTGATTTTCTTCATACTCACATGCATATGTTGATAAATGCCAATCATCCAGAAATGACCAAGCACAGTCACAACACAGATGATTTGCATTTAAACACCAATAAAGCCAACGCTCACAGAGATTGACTGGGAATTTGTGCTAAATATACCAGCAATTACAGGATACTGGTTACCATAGACACTGACTAATTCTTCCTCCTTTCTTAGGGATCCTTTTATATGTCTTATGTCCTGATTGAATGGGTAGTCTTACTTGTCTAAATTTGCATTCATTTGTGTGAGTTACTCAAAAAAATTTTCATTAAATCTGTGTGTACAATTTAAAATAATTAAATGTTTTAAACTTGACAGCATAATCCAATTATATATTTGAAGGAACTCATCACCAATTGTATGATTTGAAGTTGATTAGTCGATGTTCACATTAGTGAGTCTCCTTATAAGTAAATTTACATAATTTATTTCTGGTGTAATTTTGAACAATTTTCTAAACTAACTGGACTTTCATGATTGCCACATTGCTTGTGTAAATGTTCCCTTAAATGATTTGTGAATAAATTTATTTGTATCCAGCTTGATAAATGCTTAGATCAAGCTGTTGGATAGCTATGTATGCCACAGCGAAACAGATATAGGCCTAATCAATTCAGTTTGTAATCAGATACCGTCTGTCAAAACATTTGTGATGCTCCTGCTCTGCAATCTTAATGGAATTTTTCAATGCAGTTTTCCCCTTTTTCACTTTTTGGGGTAAATAGATTTTAAAATGCAATAATGTTACTTCTGTTTGAGGCAGATGCAAAAGAGAAACATATTACAGTTCAGACAAGCCTGTAGTTTTCAGAACTGCATATAGAGGATGTCAAAATTTCACAGCGTGAAGGGGTTTCCCTGGTCACTACACATATTAATTGCATTAGTAATGAATTTAATGTAACAACAAAATAATTGCCCTCAATTAACCCATGTCATTGTTTCTGGTCCGTGCTCTGATCTGAAATTTCCATGATAGCACACCTAGTTAGATAAAGAACTCTGTCACTCTTTTTTTGTTATTGACTTCATTTCATTTCTCATGGTCTTATGAAGAATAGGCATGTAGGGTGTCAGTTTAAATCAATGAATCCTGCCTTTTGGATTTGATACAAGTAATATTTATAAGAATCCAGGGTTTGTCGAGAAAATGCATCAAGTGACAACCAATCAGAGATGTTTTTTTTTTCAACTGGAGATACAAAGCACTCCAAATATCCTGATAACTTTGAGTTATAGGTCTAAGCAAAGTAACCTTGGTTCTAGCTGTCTTGCATCATGTTAATGCTGAGGAGCAGAAAGGTAAACTAATGCACAAACACAGTAAGTAAGTAAGTAAGGAGTTCTAAGCTTAGTTGGAAAGTAAAACCTTTGGAATGAGAGTATTTTGTTGAACGTATTTGATGCAGGGGCAGATTAAGCTCTACCCCTAGGCTCAGGGATTTCAAGAGCCCCAAGACTACAGCCTAGGTTAGCCTGTGCATTAATCCACCCCCGATTTGATGCAGTCCTATGCACATAATATGTGGAAAGCTAAACAATGCAAAATATTACTGTAGCCTCCTCACATAACATGAGTATCACATCATGAGACCCCAGAGATACCCCGATCGTTAAAAAAAAAAAAAAAACATTATGTTGTGATACCACAAGTGTTGGTTTGGCATAAGTTCTTGGGAAAAAAAATATAATATCATCTCTCCCTGCAACATGGCTAATGACCCACCTTGATGGCAGTGGAGGCAATCTGTAGGTGGTGCAGTTTGCGCAGTGTGCTCTCTCTGTCTATGAAGTAGGAGGCAGCCAACTGGTGGAGTGCCTCAAGAGTCACAGCTGTGCTGTTACTCGTGTAGTCACTCACTTCTGATTTCTTGCTAAGCTTCCTCTTGTCTACAAATATGGTTAGAGCCTCTTCACCTGAAAAAAAAAAGTAAAAAATGTTTGATTATGATGATTGAATATCATACTCTTGAGACTACTCTTTGGGTGAAGCATAATTTTATTTGTGAACTTAATCATAAAAAAGGTAAAAAGAAATATTCATCATATGTTTGGGCTCATTGTTTGGGCTCACTGAAGGCATGTTTCCCCTCTGTCTGTAGTTTATAAGTGAGATACACACCGATCAGCAATAACATTAAAACCAAATCCCTAATATTGTGTAGGTCTCCCTTGTGCCACCAAAACAGCTCTGACCCATTGAGGCATGGACTCCACAAGACCTCTGAAGGTATGCTGTGGTATCTGGCACCAAGATGTTAGCAGCAGATCCTTTAAGTCCTGTAAGTTGTGAGGTGGAACCTCCATGGATCGGACTTGTTTGTCCAGCACATCCCACAGATGCTCAATCAGATTGAGATCTGGGGATTTTGGAGGCCAAGTCAACACCTTGAACTCTTTGTCATGTTCCTCAAAACATTTCTGAATAATATATATAGATATATATGATTAATTATCGGCACTGTAAAATAAGTGTGATAAGCGTAAGCGTACAGCAAATCAAACTGCTTTTTTACACTCTGCCTATAAACTTTTAGGCATATCATTAACAAATGAAGAATATGATATAAATGTTTCATCTAACTGTATGCTGTTTACATTGTCTGTTTATATTGTTTCTACGGTTTTCTGAGCTGGAAGCACTGAGAAATGTCCAATATGGTTGGATGATAAAGGTCTATTCTATTCTATTCTATTCTATATGAACCTGCATTACATACTATATCTAAAATATAGATAAAGCTACATAGGAGCAATGTATTGATAGCAATATAGTGATAAATTGCTTAATATTAGCTTATGTTATAGGAAAATAGCCAACAACGGTGTGGTGTTGCCCCCCCAAACTTACCACCCTGAAGATGATTATTTTCCAATAACAGCAATGTTTTATTCCTCTTACACCACAGCAATTTGCAAACGATTACACACATACTCTTTATCAATTTATTGTTACGTTTAATTTATGAAACAAGTTCAACAAAACCCTCTGTCCTGAAGACTTTCCTGTGGTGGAAAACCTACTGACTGTTACAAAGCACTGACACTGGAGACTCCTCCCAAAACTGTTAATTAAACTTCCACTTACAAAAAGTTATACACTGAGTTACACTGAATTGCAATATGCACACACACATTCGCACTTGATCCGTATAAATTGATAGTTATGTTAAATCAAATTTCCTTTCAAATTTGCACATTATGGTCCTATTCTTTCCATTTACTGTTATAACTTCTGACTTATTCAATTTAATAACAGTAGCTCATGCTGGCTCCATTTCTTACATCAATCACTGTTTTTTTTTTTTTTTTACCTCATGAAGGCCATAAGCTCCGGTCTAGACTTCAGTTTGAAGTTAAGAAACATTTGTAGCGTAAGTCATAGGCCTGGCACTCTATTTCCACTTTCTCACAGTACACAGTATTGCTTGTTTACCAGAGCAATGGAGGTCATATGCCTCCAAGAGTTTTGCATTATATGGAGCTACTTGTACGCACAACCTTTGGTAGTCTGAGTGCCGGGGGAGTAATCGACAAGTGTGTTTTTCACAGAGGAATCCAATTTCAGACATGATCCCAGGCTTTGTTACCAAAATAATCATGTCACTGTTACATTGAAGCTATCTAGCTGCACCTGCTTCCCACGTCCCACTCTACACCAGGGTAAATATAGGGCACAAGAAATCAGCGCTGTCAACAGTCACTTTTCTTGCTTTGAAATAGTACAAACACAAGCGGCAATATGCTTGAGCTTTGTCTGCTTCATCTAGGAGTGTCTGTTACAAGCAAGCTTTTCTTGTATTGTAACATTAACTCCCATAGCGAGCAGTCAGTGCTCATGTCTTGTTGCCTGACATATCATTTTTATTCCTCATTTATACTTGTGTGCGTCTTCTGACATGCAGCAGGATATAAGATATCTCTACCTCCTAGCGTGGCCGACAGGAGGAAATGCGTCCCATATTTTTTAATAAGGTTGTCGGTAATTAGCTTTGCAGAGGGTCTGCGTCCGAGGAGTCGGATGTTGCGGATGAATTCAGGCATGAGGGGTAAGGGGGAGTCCAGGAAATCCCTCCGCTCCACAGCCAGGTTGTTCACTTTCCAGCGTCCGAACTCCCTGCAAGATAATCAACGACACATTAAACAAGCTAATCTCAAATAATTGGTTTTAATTAACACACATGTACTCCTCCAGAGGAGAAGGAAGAGGACATAACCCGTGCTAGACCATTAGTTTTCAATTCTAAAAATGTTGATTCAGAGAATAAATCCTGAAAGCTTTTACTTGGAGAGGGAGTCAACTCAGAACTTGCAGCTGACAGGTGCTATTTGTAATAAACACATCAGAACAGAAATTAGCTCTGACAAGAAGGTCCACAGAAACCTAACCAGTTCTGACACTGCCTGCACTCAAAATGTAAAAAAATGTTAGAAAATCCTAGAAAGGGTTTGGGAAATAAAATGACATTCATGCTGCAATGGCTCTTATATTTTCCATCTACAAAGAGAATGTTGGTAACACTTTCTATGGAGGTCATATTTATAATGAACTATGAACACATTCATATTATGACATATATTGCCTTATGAATGCATTATACATTATAAAAATTGTTTGTTAAAATGCATTACTCTTTATAGCTTTCTGCATTATGCATTAAGTTAACATGATCCATGATAAGTAGTGTTCATAATTCATATCACCAATCCAAAAAAAACAAAAACAAAAACTGGCTTGATTTTATATGAATGAATCATACTATTATCAGGAAACCTATATATAAAAGTTCTATATTATATATATGTATATATATATATATATATATATATATATATATATATATATATATATATATATATACTATAGAACTTTATAGTTTCTGAAAGAATTTGGTGATATGTCTCAACAAAACGGGGCTGAATTTCTTTGGTTTTCGCGATATACCAGTTATGGGAATGAACATCAAAAAGGCAATTATCTATATTTATTATGAAATATATGTAATTAATTGATCAAACTAATTATCCCTGAAGAAAAAAATGGCGTTGCTATCCTTGTGTCAGGGTCATAAATAACTCTGGGACAACTTTGTCTTAATAAAGGCTTCATCATACTGTTTGCATAAAGATAGGATTTGCATTCAGGCTGAGGCAATTAAATAAGCGAGCCCTTCTGTCATCCCCTCGCTCTGTTTTACTCATTATTTCTCTCTGTCATATCACTTCATCATGTTCCTTTAGAAGCAATCAAGCATAAATAAAAGAAAGAAAGTAAAAGAAAAAGAAAACACAAGCATCCACAGAAGGTCTTTGGTGATAATATCAATGTATTATGAATCTCACTCATCCACAGAGCTGTGTAAATGACAGCATGTTCTATCATGCCTTTAGTCATGTGAGAAACACTGGGCATCCTTGTCCTCAGGTGATGGATGGGGTTAGTAAATCCTTTTGAAAGGAGATACATCACATTAAATCAGAAGTAATGACAGGGACCTCCTGACCAGATGCTTGATAGATTCTTTCCAGAAAATGAACTTAATTTCACTTGCCGTTTTGCAATTCATAAGGCGGCAAAACAGGATTTTATGTGAAATTATATTAAGAATAAAGTGCACTACAGTACAGTGCAAGCTGTTTATTTGGAAGGAAGTCAAATGTAATTTTCAGGTATATTATAAAATGTAATTTTAACTGTTGTGAAAGAGTCAATATACCTGGCATAAGTCGTTACATCAGCCGCAATGGGGCCTGCTGGCTCTGTAGAATTTGATGATTTATCTCAATTTCATGTGACACAATGATAAGCCATCTATGGCTTGTCTAGCAGATCTGGTACGGGAGTGCAATCGCCATCAGCAGTTCAAAGGTTCCGTGCAACAGAGGGAGAAAATCCGCTCTGTCATTTTATTCCTCAGTTACTAGTGAGCATGATAAGCCTGCCTTGTTTTATCTTAAGCCCTTATTAGGTCTTGTCATTCGAACCTCAGCAGGGTACTGGCCACTCTCTGAAGCACTTCATGGAGCTTTGGATGAGCAACCTGATTTGCTCATTATCTGAATTCTCATTTTCGAAGCTTCTGTTGAAAGCATGGAACAGCTAAGTTGAATATATGGTTGATAGATGGGTGAATCTTTTTTCATTTTAATTTTTTTTTATGGCTCTGACTGAAATCTAATTTGCTGCACTACGTTTTAAGCTGTTGTAAAATCTTTATATATATGCACACCTATGACTGCATCACAATAATTGAATTCTGGAATAATGATCTAGGTTTTAAACCAGCAATTTTAATCATTAAGTCATTGTTCCATAGAATATACTAATCTTTGTCCATTACTTACTGTTAACCGACTACACAGAAGAAAGGTTTATTGTGAATATTATTAATAATTTACTGGATATTATCATATTGTTTTTGTCACCATTTTATAATTGTAATAAGCCATTCGATGTTGTGCGTTACAATGATTTTTTCATGGGTATGGGGGTTTTAGGCACTCTGTTCAGCATTGTGCCTAAGCACACCCTTGCCTCACTGTAATGCACATCTCTCAGGTTATTTGCTGGATTTACTATATGATACTGTATCTCACAAAAGCATGTTACCCCCACCTAAACAAACAAACAAACAAACAAATTTGGGCCAGATATACTATTTTCCTTACTATATACTTTCCCCCTTTTTCAGGTGCAATTAGGTTGCTTTCTGCCTGGAATAAAAGTAGCTTGTTATGTACAAAACTGTTGTACAAGCCTTAATGCTCAATTTATGTACTGTGAATATGGCAACAGCCAAAGTGTGCTTTTCTTCCTCATACATATTCATTTAAGGGAGCCATGCACAAAAAGCGGTAAGTCAGTGTGATTAGAGGCTTCTGGTCAATTAGTGGCAGATAGTTTGGCAGATCATTTCCTCCAGTGCCCAAAATGAGGCAGAATTTAGCATGTTGCTTGGAGCAATACAGGCATTGTTGCCAGGTGCATAGTTTCCCTGCAGTTTTCCTAGGCTATGTGTTGAGTTTATTTTTGGCCATTTTGGCAAACATTAGCATAATGTTAACATAGATCGTTAACATTAGCTCTGTATATTACTGTATTAATGCATATGAGTGAATGAATTAGACTTGTTAATATCCTCATATATGTTTATCATTTATACTAATTTCTGTAATAATACAATAGAAATTTAAGACTGCAATCCTGAAGTCAGGTGTTTTGCATGGTATCTGTGCAGTGTTTCCCATAGTCTCCCTGTGTCCACGTGGCTTTTCTCAGGGTTCTCTGCTATTTTCTCTTAGTATGAATGTGTTTGTGATACTCTGCATAGGACTGGCATCCCATTCAGAGTGCATTCCATCCTCATGTCCAGTCTTCCCAGAATAGGCTCCAGATACATCAAGACCCTGATCTGGATAATGTCACTTTAAGCACTACAGGCATTGTTGTTACCAGGTATGCAATGGGTTGTTATTTATTATTATTTCATTTTATATATATATATATATATATATATATATAGTTTACATGTATTTGGTATTTATTAGTATTTATTGTGTTTCCATAGAGGCATTTCTACATATATTAAATTCCTTAGTTTCCCAGCCTTGGAATATGGAGTATCCTGCATAGTTTATGATTTTTCCTGCTCTAAAGCACCCACTGCAACTGCTAAGAAAAGGCTGCTCATTAGCTAATAATTTGGATAATGTGTGTTGAGAGCAAGGTAAACACTAAAATATTCATGGCAGGGGTACTCCAGGACCAAGGCTGGGAATCTGTGCATTAGAGCATTAACATTAACAGTAGCTTTGCACATTACTGTATGAATGCATCTGTGTAAATGACTTGGTTTTCTCAATATTCTCATAGATATTTATGACCTATCTGTAATAGTCAAAGTCAATTTTATGACCTTAGGACCTTGGTGCCAATTCTAATTTTCCAAATGTTATAAGAGCCATAGTTGAAATATGGTTTATTTGCACACTTTTATAGGAAATATCTTATTCAGTACGCAGCAGTCTTTTCTTTGGGGTAAAACCAATTACCTTGGTAATATAGTTTCTTAACAGCCACATCAATGCCTTGTGATGCTGTCTGCCTGTTCTGACACATGTCTCATTCATGTATAAAGAACCTTATTTATTAACAAATGTAACTTTCCTGGCTGAACTTGCATTTTCTATTTATTTCTGAGCTTTCTGACGGCTCTGTAGTTGACCATTTCCATCATTTCATAGCAGCTTTTAATCCCTGCTCCTCACATACACACTTGGTGCTGTTTTCACGATGATCTACAGCCTTAATAAATTGAACATTGATTTCAGATGCATAGTGAGTGCACCCTGCAGCCACATCAAGCACTGCACATCCTTATCTATGTACATCTTGCCCTGTGGACCTAAAGTTGTAATTGAACTTATTCAAAGGAGAATGGTACAAAAGAAAAAAAAAATGTATGAGTGTAACTGTCAATAAATAAACTAGCCTTTAAAAGACCTGACCTTTTAGAAGCAATCTGAAATTGGAAAGCAATTTTTCACTTAGGTTAAGACCTGCAGATGTTTTTTATATCCATCTGTACATCGGTGTCTATGGCAACATTTCTTTGGCAGGTGGTGCATTAAAATGTTGTCTGTGCTGGAGAAAGATGCTACGTCCATCTCAGGCATCATGTTGATCTGCCTGAAACATAAGTTCAACACTGAACCAGGAAGGCTAAAACACAGGGTATGGGTCCTCAGCTCTGAACTGAGGATGCCTAAACACAATCTGCTTGCTGAAATCAACAAAGTCTGGAAAAAGTCATGTATTTTTATTTTTTTATTTTTATTCATTTATTACCCAGTCTTCATCCTAGTCTCAATAAAATGTAGAAAATAGATCTATAACAATTTTACTATTGGTCAGCATCTGCATGGTGACCTTTGTATTAATTGGTTTGAAGGGTGTACTGCAGCTCTCCTAAAATCCATTCCCCAGTGAAACAAAGTGAGGAATACATAATGGTCATGGTCAAGCATGGCAATAGCATTTCATGTCAAGTCATGAAAAACAGAGAACGGGAGTGGCTGGAAGCAAGCTGCGTAATCGATGAGAAAGAAAGACAAAGACAACCATCTCCATCAAAATTAGAGATATTATAAATTACTAATTATATTAATCTCCTATTCTCCTTTACATTTCCAAAAGGCTTAAGGCTTATTTTCCATGTACTACATGTAAAACAACACAACATTATTAAGCTAATAGTATGTTGTAAAAGGGAAGAGTGGAAGCAAGTAATTTATTGGAATTTAAGTGGTCAATGTTATACTTTAGCAGATAAATTAAGCTGGCTATAACATAGAGTGCAGGCCTTGCTTGGCCCTACCTAGTGATTACATTAAGCTACAAACCTACTTGAACCTCCATCACCTACTTCATTTTAGATGGAGCTGGTCAGAATGACAAAATGTTCTGCAAAAGTTTGATCCAACAATCACATCGTATAGTTTGATCATTAAGTGACACTAAAAAAGAATATATATTGCTAAGACAGATATCAAAGGAGAATGTTAGATTATGCAGAGTTTGCTATTGTGATATTTCAGGCATTGGCAGTTAAAATAATGTTACAATAAATATGTTGGTTGAGCTTCTATTGCAATAACATATACACAGGTCTGGCTGCTAGAAATGGGCTAGCAGGGCTAAGTCCTCCCTCTCTTTCAAGGAAAAAAAATATATAAAAATGATCGTCAAATCTTTTGGCATGCAAATTTAGCCTTATTTGCTGTTAACAAGCAACTTAAAGCAGATCATACTTGACATAGTATGATCAAGTATTTGGACCCAAGAACAACAGCACCATCAAAGACTGCTACGGTATTTTTTTCAAGTCCTTGGTTCGGTCCACTGAAATACACTATATGGCCTAAAGCATGTGGACACCTAACCATCATAATCATATGTGCTTTTTGAATATCTTTGCTTTGCTGATATAACAGACTTCACTATTCTGAGAAGGCTTTCCATTAGATTTGGAACGTGGTTGTGGGGATTTATTTTCATTGAGCCACAAAAGCATTAGTGAGGTCAGGTATTGATGTCGGGTGAGGAGGCCTGGCATCAAGTCAGCATTCCAGTTCATCCCAAAGGTGTTCAGTGGAGTTGAAGTCAGGGCTCTGTGCAGGCCACTCGAATTCTTCCACTCCAACCTTGTCACACTACGTCTTTATGGACCTTGCTTGTGCACAGGGGCATTGTCATGCTGGAACAGGTTTGGATCTCTTAGTTCCAGTGAAGGGAAATCTTAATTCTACAGGATACAAAGACATTCTAGGCAATTGTGTGCTTTCGACTTTGTGGCAACACACATGGGAGTGATGGTCCACATACTGTACTTTTGGCCATATAGTGTTCATTGCTGGGTTCACATCTGGAACACCGCAAGTTGATGACTACTGATCGATACATATTTTGTTTTAATATATAATTTAATAAATAATATATAAGCAACATTTATCTGTTTTATTAACCTATCATTTGTATGTGAATTTTACAAGTGTATGTGAATTGTAATGTAGAAAAGCCTGAGGTATGTGATACCATGCCTCAGGTAAAAAGGATAAGCTCAAAACCAAACACTACAGCAAATGCACATTTACTCAAGGTAGAGTGGGACCGAATCCTAATTCCTCCAACTGCTTCTCAAGGGAGTAGTTAGAGTTGGACAACATTCTCATAAAAACCCTTTTAATGTGCTGTATATGAGCATTGTGCTGTGCTTTTAATGTGCTCTATATGAGTGCTGTATTTTCAGAGTCACCAGAGGAAAGTTGAAATCTAGCCAGCACTGAACCTCTAAACTCTGCTGAACTCTTTGCCTCAAGCACAATTAGAGCTGGTGATCTCCTGTACCTACCCCTTCCCTTCCCGTCCCTTCCACCCATCCCTTCAGTCTTATGCAATAAACCCTCTAGGCGATTCTTCTTGCCCTCTGGATTGTGGATTTTTTGCCCATGCCACACACATCACATATGTTATGATAACACATCACAATATTTCTTATTATGAGACAATTAGAAATTAAATGATTATTTAGATGTTTTTTAGATGTGTTTACACATTTCAAGCCTTGAATGGTTTTATTTTATTGCCAGATAATTCTGCAAATAGAAATAAACGATATCTGCCAATAGAATTATTTCAAGCTTGGAATTAATAAAAATGTCTAGAAGTAGGTTTCATAATCATATATTGTGTTTGGTTTATTGTAATGTTATAATAGGAAATACTAAATAAGTTTTACTACATATTATTACGTATATTCAAATTATTTTCACTTGCAAAGACTTCATTTTTTGCATACATACATAACATATGCAGAAGTAAATTTGGGGTTTGATTTTGCAGCCAACTTGTCACTCTCTTGTACCGTCATCCTCTTGCTATTTATAAAAAGCACACTGTTATCCAAATTAGCAGTATATCAGGCACTAAAGGAAGCCTTTAATCTACCATTCTTGTTACTAGCTACCAGCCTGTAATTGCTAGTACACATCTGGATCATTCAAAATCATTTAATTAGCCCCAAATTGATTCTGAAATGATGAAAAACACAAGCAAAGAAGAAATATGAGATCATTCTGTAATATTAATTATTTTAAAGACAAAACTGCTTTGAATATCTCATTTGCATATCACTTGCATATATATCTATATTTTCTTTCCCATTTCAAAATAAAAAAAAAAAAAAAAATAATGAACATAATGTACAAAGACAGTTTCCTTTCAGGTCTGCCTCCCCAACTCAGCATGATGGGTCGCCCATTATCAACTCAATTTGGGTCAAGTCTACATGACCCAACCAGCTGAACCTATCAACAGAGTTGTAAAAAGAACCTGGCAGTCATCTTCTCTGCCTTATTTCATATTATTAAAATTTGCCAGAACAGCAATGCTACACTCGAAGGAAGTGTTGGCTCAGAAAATAATATTATCCATTTCTTTACAGATCTGTTGTGCATCAAAATCAGTTGTTTTCAGAAAGAGTGATATATCCTGTGTTAAAACTAGCTGCCAGATATAATGTTGAAAAGAATCTGCACTGGCATTGAGGGATCAGATGTCAGCACATGAGGCTTCGCATATGGAAATACTAAGATAATACAATTTTCAAGTGCAAAAAGAGTTCATAACACTATTTGTTTACTCTGTGGCTTATACTGTATATACCTTCTATTTTCTTTAGCATTCAGTAGATAATGCCCTGACTGACAAGTACGGATATGGAGCATCACTCATGAATTCGACTTTTGGAAGGATAAAAAGCTGGTGCTCATGTGAGTTCCTGCATGCTGATATAGTACTGCTGTTCAATCAGGGTGTGATTGTAATCTCCCCTGTCTCTAACACAACCTTGCTGCTAACAGTCGCCTCTCAAGAGAATCCCGATAATGCAGTGTAATAAGTATTAAGAACCCACTAATCACTTGGACGCATGATAAGACTATTAATCTCACAAAGTACGCAATGAAATGCTGATGTCGAATGGCTGCCAAAGGCAAAAATAAATACAGGAAATCTTTTAATGGTGAGCCAATCACAGGACCTATAAAGTACATGCCACAAATCCATAGATGTCAACCGTAGTTGCTATGACTGGAGGAATATTCAATATTCATCCTCTGATGAGGGACAAGATTTATGGTGCATTGCCATAATTTTAATAATTTAAGTGCCAAAGTATGTGCACATGTCCTAACAAATGATCCATTTTCACCATGCAGACGTCAACAAATCCATGTCCACTTAGCGGAATATGCATGTTACTGCAAAGTGCAGATATGAATAATGAATAAATTTGAAAAACATTATGACAATGGTAATTTATAAATAACAAAATTAAATTGACTCATGTCATTCGCCAGGATGAAATTAGCTCATAAATATGAATATGCTACCCAGTGACTGCTGATATATTTGTAATACATTTCCCTACTTAAAATTAAAAGGTTATTAAAGGTTATTATATGTATTATGTGTGTGTGTGTGTGTGTGTGTGTGTGTAAGAGTGCTCAGTGTCTCAGTGTCTTTATGGTCTTGTAGGTCTCAGATATTATTTAATGTTCTGTTAGCAGTTCTGTATAGCAGTTCACCTCTGTACTGCTATAAGTGGTCAGAGGTAATAATAATGGCAATTTTTTAATGACTATAAATAAAAAAAAGAGATTTCTTCATCTTCTAATAATAAGCATAGTTATTACATTAAGTACTGACTGCAATTATACCGTACTACATTACACTTGTATTCAGAGTTGAGTTACACTTGTGTAGTGAGAAGTTAATACTGAAGAGCAGAATGAAGTCCAGCACCACCGTCTAATAGTTTGACGCGCACACAAAATGTCACTCTGAAATGAATGCTTTGGGCTGTACATACACTTAAAAAAACTATGGAATGCCATTTAAGGCCAATAGTAAATACATAACACTATTGGCTTCAGCAGGTCCCTGGAGGACTAGTGGTTAGGCCACAGTGCTCTCACCGCTGTGGCCCGGGTTCGATTCCCAGCCAGGGAACCAACCCCAGCCACTAGGGTTGCGTGCAACAGTGTGCTGTCAGTGCCAGTCCCAAGCCAGGATAAAACTGGGGAGGGTTATGTAAGGAAGGGCATCTGGTGTTTTAAAAAAAAAAAAAAAAAAAGTTGCCAAATCAAATACACACCAATGATCCGCTGTGGCGACCCCTAAAGGGGAGCAGCTGAAAGAGGAACAACTATTGTTTTCAGAGCCATCCATTGCCTTGAGGACCTTTTTATTTTGATAAAATTATGAACATGAGTTTTAAGCATAGCAGATGAATGCTTGGTTGCATTTTTACTGTGCAAGAAGCAAACAGCTTATTTATTGTTTCATATTTAAACATACTGTAGTATGTGACCTTGGCAATGCAATGGAATAAAGGTCATGCCAATAATGCGGGGAATAAGCACTAAAGGTATCCACTGTAATCAAATCATATGAGCAAATATGAGCAAAGTCAGATGAAGTGTGATGTGTGGAATTTTAAAGCGCACCTTAAAAAGTGACCTTGGCTGTGGGCAAAATCACTACCTAAGTATAAATCATAGTATGCACTTAGCACTAGACAAACTGGATAATTTGGCACAGCGTTACATATGAGATATTCAGCTCTAGAAAAAAAGAAAAAAGAAATCCTTATTAGGTGTTTTGTTTTTATTACAGGTGACAGGTATTATGGCAGTTACAGGGCAGCATGCAAATCATTGGATGTGTCTCACTTTTGCTTTTCATTTGTTTTTATATATTCTGTTATATAAGTACCACACTGGGAACAGAAAAAAAAATAGTTGACAAATAATATATTTACAAGGAGAACAAAATGGTATGGGCTGCAACTAACAATTATTTTGATAAGTGATTAATCTATCAATTGCTTTTAGATTGGTCCTCACTCAGACTCTTTTTGGGATCAACTCCTAGCACCTTCAATGTGAACCGAGAGCAGGATACCGACTCGACTGGGCACACAACATACGTTATATTAAAAGTATATAATTTGTGTATGTTAAGAAAGTTAAACAACGAGATTACTCGATAATAAAATTTGTTGGCAAGAACAAAGAAGCCTAGGTAAAGATTGTTTCATGAACCAATCATACCTGCTATGGATTGCTGTTTAATTATAACAGAAAATGAATTTGTGGGAAATTAGCCACTATAGGTCACAGGCAGTAGCAGTCCCTGCTATAGGCAACATAGACAATTGACCAGAGTGTCAACCTGCCAGACATATCACTGTCACGTTGTGTTTTATAAAGTAGGTGCTCTGTAATTGTTTAGATCTGTTTATTTCTATTTATTGACATTGCCTAAAAGAAGGCACTTCACAAAGCTCTTGTTTTACTTTGACTTGTTTTACTATGTTTTATTTTCTGTGCATTAAATATTGTGAAGGCTTTTCTCCCCTAACTTTGATCTTTAATTTGAAAGTGTTTATTTTTATTTCTATATATTGCCTTTAGATCTTTATTTCTTGACTAAAAATGTATTTTCATATTGTATTTGCGACAGTTGTGTTTTCAGTTTCAGAACTCAGGAAGGAATAATAAACTTAAACAGGTATAAAATCAGAGATTGCTTCTGATATTGAATTTGCTCTTCTTCGCTGCTCCACTGGTGCACTGTCCTTTCCAATTGTCTTTAATGTTTGCCATGGTTGGAGCCAAGAGGATTATTCTGAAGGGAGGAAAGTCTACAGCTTCTCTCTTTAATAGCTGGTTCAGATGAGATGTTTCTTTCCCTTTCAACTGGAAAGAATGTTTTACTGAGGCTGGAGATTTCAAATTTGGGGCCTTTCCTCAAGCATTCAGTAAGCAACTGAATATTGCAGAGATTCCCACTGTCGTGAATGTTATTTTTATTTTCACGTCATTATTCACCTTGCTTTTTTATTGTCTTTTTCTTTTTCGCTTATCTAATTGTCTTGGTAGGTGTACATTAAATATTACGACAATGCTGGCATGTAGTGTGTTTGTTTGTGGAAGGGTGGGTGGACTGGGGTTAGTGCTGTTAGTATGTAATTATATACTCAAAATGTGAGTGTGGGCTGCAAGGACAGTGTTTGGCAGGAATTTGGGAGGCGTCAATAAAAACTTCAATCTACGGCGTCAAATAGATTAGGGCTACCACTGGTCATAGGGCAATACGCAATTCAGATTTACACCCAAAGTGGGCTTCCATGATGCCTCTGGAAACACTGCAAAACACTGATTTAAAAAATAAGTAAATAAATAAATTATTTATTTATCATAATTGTTCTCATCTAGAGATCATAATTGGTCTCATCTAGAGATGTTTTTTTTTAAATCTTCACTCACACAGTTATTATTTGTTATGTAGTAAGTGTTATTTCCCAGATTATAAACAAAGTTGTAGCCTAATTTAAACCACTGAGACCCTGACCAGGCAGTTACTAAGGATGAATTAATAAACTTTGTAAATGCATTGTGCATATGCACAATGAAATATGGTATTTCTTCGTTTCATGACCTTCATATCTGACTCATTGGCCACATGAAAGTAAAAATCTCCTGATCTTGTGACTTTTGTGTTTCCTCCTGTGGGAACCCAGTTCAATGCCAATCCCTAGTCTCAAAAAGATTTCTGGCAAGCTTATAGATAGACAGATAGATAGATAGATAGATAGATAGATAGATAGATAGATAGATAGAAGTGCACCTTCTATTTGTATCCGTATTTGTATCTGAACAGAACAAATTATATGTTCCTTCCAATATTCATATTTGGTTACATGCCTCTAAGTCAAGTCATTACATTATAAATATTCATATTATAAAAACCCTTCTGATTAGACCATGGAGTTTGCAAATAAAGTAATCAATATAGTATATGCAAGAGCGGAAGAGTGTTTCTCATTCCATATTTAATTTTATTCTCCACATTATATACAGCATGACTTATTTAATAAATGTCACATTATGTGTTCTTTCGCACATTTTCCGAACCGAACTCATTTACACCTAATTTAGTTGAGGCATGTTGTTAGTGTACCCATTAATTCCCATTTTTTAGAGAGCGCAAAAGCTATGCATTAGACTTTCCTTCAATATCCAAACAGCAGATTTGCTGACATGACACATTAAAAGTGTAAATGAATTGGGGCCACACACGCCACTCACACTCACAGCAAAACAAGAGCTCAACGTAAAAGTTAATCTACAGTGCAGAGCACATTAGACTCTCAAATTAAGCCTGAGGAGTACACATGGGGATAAATAAGAAAAAGTTCTAGTGGATCATGTCTTGATCACATCTGGCTTAGATAAACATCACTTCTCAGGGGTCTTAGCAATTATATGCGAAAACAGCTGTCAAACATGCTGCTTATTTTCAACAAACATCTTCAGCGCAAACATGAAGCTATCCATAAAATAATTAACTCCAGTATGCTTTGGATGATGACACTGTATGTCATTAATAATAAGCCTAATTCAAGTACTTGATTCAATGTCTTTTATTGAAATGTAACCTTGGTATTTCTTTAGGAAAACAAAAGACCATGAAAAAATGTGGTTTTGACCAAAATTGTGTTCTTCTACCAATAATACACACTGAGACCTCTACTACACCTAATGCAATCCTCTCTCTTTCCACTTTCGGGGGTTTAATATGCTAGAATTTTACTTGTGGTTGAGATTCATGCACATGAGAAACATAAGCCCTATTCGGATTGGATTAGTCAGCAGGATGTCGGTAATACATATTTTTCACTTGTCTCCTCAGTGAGAAAAATCTTGCATCCGGACAGAAATAAAACAAGCGCAGGAGCAGTGAGTTTCTAGCAGGTTACGTTTGCGTCATGCGGTCGTACGATCACACTTCATTAACAACATGATGTCCAAGTGGTCATAGAGGCACTGGAGTAAAGAAGAGATGTGGGCACTTATTTCACTTTTGGGTGAACCAAAGTTCCAGCAACAACTTGAAAATACAATAAAACAATAATCACAAAGTATACGAGAAGCATCCATTTTTTTTCATTTCACGACTCAGGAAGTGTTTGATATCTGGGAGAGGGTCACTGATATTCGCTATGAAACTAAATACAGCAACCAACTTGAGGTGACATCTGCATAGAAAATCACAGGCATGTGTATCCGGACTAAAATGATCAGACGAGCGCTGAGTTTGGAGAAAAACAGTGGAGGAGGACAGAGAAAAACATTGACATGGCTGATCTGGACAGAAATAAATTCAAAGGGTAGCACCTGGAAAACAGGAAATTACCCCAGGACCCCATGTAAATTCAATCCTGTCCAAATATGGCTATATTTTAGTTCAGGAAAGTGTGTTTTAAGAACTACTGTATATATGGTAGAAAATTGACAAAATTGCACCAAGGGTTTACCCAGGCTGATAAACACTTGAGACAAGGACCATATACTCATCATTAGAGACACAACCTTAATATGTTGTTGCATGAAATCATACTTCTTAGTTCGGAACATTGGCACTGTGTAATATTCGTCATGTGATTTTCATGTTATACCAGAGCACTGCATAATTCTCAAATCTCAAGGTGTTAAATTTTCTGTAACAGCAGCTCTGACATTAGTTCTGGCTGTAATTCAAATGACAGGTTTATATCAATGACAGAGGACACATTTTTTAACTGTTTGCATCACCTAATTAAAAAAAAGACAAGAAATTTATCCAACTGAACAGAACTGACTGCATTAATCAGTGATTATTTCCCTACTGATGTTAACATGAAGTGACCAGTGACCAGTCAAGTGAAGAGATGATCGTAAGGCTTGATTGGTAATGAAGAAGTGATTTTTACCTTATTCTAATATAGTATCCTTTACAGGGACTTGTATGGTGGATGATCTATAGCTAGAATCTAAGCCTAATATAAAAAATGCATAAATAAAATAAGAAAATGTTCTCAAAGAGAAAATGATACCGTGAAGTTTTCTGTAAGGAGACTTTTATTTAACATCTATGGAAGGAGTCTCCGGTGTCAGTGCTTTGTAACAGTCAGTAGCTTTTCTGCCATGGGAAAGTCTTCAGGACAGATGGCCTTCTGGTTTCTTGGTAACATGACAAGCTGTATTTTTGTCTTATGAGGGAGTGTTTCTAGTTGATATAACGTAAGCGATAGCAGGAACTAACTTGTCTCACAGACATTCCACAACATTAAATGCAACAATAATGTTTAAAAAGTATGTAATATAATTCATTACTCAATTACAAATTGTAATTGTTGGCAAATTGTTTTGGTATAGAAGGAATAAAGTACTTCAGATTGTACTAATTCACTTCAGGGTGATAACAGTAAGACCTCTTCATCACACCACCCCATCATGGAATAATTTCCTATAACAACTTTTACTTAACTTGAAGAATACTCTACACACCTGTATATCTTGTAGCGAGTAGAAAAGCCCTGGCGGTTCCTCTCCACGAAGTCAGTGTACTCCTGGGAGTGATGGAAGGGGCCCTTGTCGGAGAGGAGCCAGTCCAGGGGTCCAGCGGGGCCTTCCTCACTTAAACTGGCACACGAAGCCAGCCAGCAGTGAAGGCTGAGAGATAGCAACAACTCCCATAAAGCCATGAGAGAGGATTCACTGGCTCCACCACTCAGCACTGGATATCAACATGGCCTCCCATCTCCTATGCAGAAAGGACAGAATTAACACCTGCTTAACAACTGATACACACACACACACACACACACACACATGGGCAATTAGCCAGAAGTTCTCCTGTGTCCTTAAGGGAATGAAAATCACTTCAAGACCACAGAGGGATCTTGCGATTATTGAAAGAAGAAAGACAAGTCTGCTAATTGTCTGAAAATGAGAAGAATAAGGATGCACTTCAGATGCTTTCTGTGAGATAGTAAGTGCTTGCTTCTTCCTCAGGGACAAATTGCTGCCTGATTAACAACAAAAATACGAAGTGATCCTCTCAGAGTTCTCCTCTAGTGCTCGTTGGATTATATCATTACATCATATTCAAATTATGGCTGCTAATATGACAGTTTACATTAAATTATGAAAAACGAGCCTGTCCATAAAAAAGTTATAATCCATAGCTTCAGATATTGATGCTATAAATCAGTGCAACACCACCATCCATGATATCCATGCTGTATCTATTTTACTAATTATTTTGCTCTTGGCATGATGTCCATATATTTTCGTTGCTGTCAGTCTTTTTCCTACAGCCATGACTGAAACAGATGTTTGAACAAAGATCTCATTACTGTATTATGACACCAGTCTAGAAGCTGATGTCTGGCATGTTAGCAGATGTGTGCATGGCTCTCATAACACTCTCACTAGTCGTGGTATATGAGAATGCAAAAAATAAATGTATTAGACTTTCCTTCAATATCCAAACAGCAGATTTGCTGGCATAATACATTGAAAGTGTAAATTAAGATAATTCACATAAAATAACAACAACATTATTATTATTATTGTTATTATTATTATTTCTTTTGGTTTTCTTGGCAATTAGCCAATGGCTACTGAGGTCCACGTCCCGACCAGGGACCTATGTTTTAGCCCAGCACTTTGGGCTATCGTCTGCATATCCCAGAAGCTGCAGGGTCTTGGTGAATCTTGATATTTCCAAGAGCCCCGACCACCTCAAGCACAATTCTGGTCTTGGCTCCCCTTATCTTGCTGAGCACACTCTCCAGATCTTTATATTTGCTCAGCTTTTCGGCTTCTTGAACATGATGTTGTCATCATCAGGGATCGCTGCATCGATCAGCAGGCATTGCTTCTTCTTCTTGTGGTGGACTGGTAGATCAGGATGGTTTGCTGGGGTGGCATGATCCATCTGCACTGTCCCAAATAATTGTGATGTCTTCAATATTAGCCACTGCTTCAAGTGAGTTTTCATACCATTTCTTAGGCCCTTGTCCACCAAGGTCCTTGCAGATCGACCAGTGCAACCTTGTTGTGCTACTTCATGTACTCAGTAGGAGCCAGCATTGTGCATCCAGTGATATGATATGACTGATTGTCTCCTCAGACTTATTGCCTATTCTGCATTTGCTGTCGACCTGCTGATTGAAGATGTTTCATTGTTGGTACCTGGTGTTGAGTGCCTGGTCCTGAGCTCCTATAATCAGGCTTTCAGTCTCTCCCTTCAACCTAGACCTGTTCAGTGATTCCACACTTGCACTTCTATCAACGGACAGTCTGGGGAGGCTGGTAGAACTGGCCATGCAGTGGCTTGTTTTTAAGTATTTGAATCTTCTCTGCTTCAATATTGATCTTGATTCTTTGCTTCACTGAAGATAGGTCTACAGGCTGTTCTGGCAAGTACTTGCTCTTGATTTATTTTGATGCTGTTATAAAGGAGTACTTTATCATTATTATTATTATTATTATTATTATTATTATTATTATCATCTGGATCTAACTATTATTACTATTATTATTACTATTATTTTCTGACTGCAGTTTAAATACTTAGATAATAATCAAATAAAATACTCAAGAGCAATTAGGCCAAACTAAACATCTATGTTGATCATCTAGGAGTAAAGCCTTTCAGATCTACATTAAGGCTTTTCTGATGTTGTATCTCTTATTTAAGTTTAATTTTAAACTTTAAAATCAAGATTGATACTGTACATAAACTGAAAGGAATCATTATCTAAATAAGACACTCTGATTGGTGGTCATAAAACATAACATCAACAGACCCAAGCATGCATTTAAATCCTAATTTTAAATGCTATATCAACACATATTAACATAGTAGTTTAACTGACAGAAGGAAATGTTCTGCACTGATAGACAGGTGTTCGCTTAGTGTTCGCAAGATCTCTAGTTGCACAGGGAAGAAACTATATCACTCTCACCTAAAAGGCAGCAAAGGTCTTAAAAACAGCAGGGGATTTCATCCCTTCATATCTGACAGGGTTAAAAATGCCACCAATCCAATGCCCAAGCCTGATACCAGCAAAAAAAAAAAGAAAAAAAAAGAAAGGTGGATCAGATGTTGAAGAAAAAAAGAACAAATTTGACATATATATGTTGTGTGTGTGTGTACACAGGGTGTCCCAAAAGTCTCCATACATAGGGGACATTAACTTTTTTTAGCAAAATGTCTTCCAAAATTTTTCATACTTAGTTTATATTTTTTTTAGATAGCCTTTAAGAATGACTCTGACAAAAGAAAAACATATTGAAATCATTCTCATGGCTGGATTGGGAAGCTGTGGCAAGGTTGCGATGGACTTTAACAGGAAACATGGCAAGTATATTACACACGACACTGCTGTCAAACTTATTAACAAATTCAAAAAGCCTGGAAGTGTTGTGGACCAACCGAGAAGTGGACGTCCACAAACTACCACTGACGAAGGCATGACAGACGTGGTATATATATGTATGCATATATATTTTTTTACTATAGACAAAGATACAATTGTATTTACAGTATATTAAGACTGATTTTACTATATTTATACTTTATACATTATTCTCTTTATTATATTTTCCATGCACGAAATGTTTGTGTGCCATCTTTTTTCTCTGCATTTTTTTCCTGTAAGTCAAGAGCTTCAGTTAAAAATTATGATTTTTTAAAACATAGCAGTTTTTAAAGAAAAATATATCAGATTAGTATTCCGTATCATTATCAGTATCAGAAGAGAAAGTGGTACATGCCATCTGTATTAAAAACACAGCACTTGCATTTCTATTTCTATATTCTCCGGGACAATTTATTTAATATTTATAAAATATTTTTATTCAACTTACATTACAGTTATTAAGCCACTAGCAATTTTGAGCTATTGGGCTATTTGGTTTGCTTCATAGGTCTCCTACTGAATAAACAAGAAGATATGATCTCAGCATTTTAGTATGCCTATTATTCATCAAGGGGTTCAGTTTAGCATTTGTATATTTATTTAATTAATGTAGAATAGAGAAGCATTCATTTACAAGTAGTTTATCTTTGGAAGATTCCTTATTATATGGCTTATATGTATAGGTAAGCACTAGAATATATTAGCAGTGGAACAATGGGACACACATGAGGCTGCTTGGGTTTTTGCATTAAGACTTTTGCCATTAGCCCTACCTTTTTGTACACACAATTTACTGTGTATGTCTTGTATCACATGGTGATAATACTATATTGTGCAAAACATTTCAAAACCTTTCAATTCCTAACAAATTTTCAACAAAAACTGAGCTGTTTTGTAAATATCTGGATGTCAGTCAAGACGTGTTCTATATGCTGTGTTTCTGTTGATTTCCTAAAAAAAACAAAGGCACAATGTAATGGACAGATAAGCAGATGCAGAACAGGCTGACAGAAAGAACACACTTCAGTATGGGCTACAATACTGCTTCTGTGATTACAGCACATTTAAAAGCTGGCCTTTTTACAGCATGACATCTAATTCTTCAGCGCCGACATTTGTGCTCTTCCATGCATAATGATGAAGCACCTCCGGTGGAACCCAACAGCCACTCAGCTAGCATCCCAGAATGCAGCACTCTTCAATGCTCTGGTGAGCCATGGAAAGAAGGGCTTCAAATGAGCCATACATTTCATTCTCAACAACCACTTGTTCTGACTTGCTGTCTTTCTGTCCCTGTTTCTTGTCCCTCTGTGTTTCTTTTTTTTGGCAAATCACTGTTTGTGTTGCTCCCAAGAGTCCAGCACTGCTGTTCCATTTGAGGAAATGTGCATGCCATTTATTACCATTACTATTAGTAATAGTATTAATTTTAGTAATTTTATTACTATTACTATTATTTTATGTTAGACCTGTTGAGTGCCTCGTAAATTCTCTGGAGAAACTATGATATACAGTATGGTACTATTTAAAGGAAGTTGTTGACATGCAACATGCATGTCTCCATATAACCTGTGTTAAGCTCTACGTTCATCTATAGATCATTTCAAATGAATATTCATGAGCATAGGAAGTGATCATAGCCAGTTGTCAGTAAACATCATTCTAATTACTAGTGAAGAACCATACTCTGCATGCATCGTTATGTGGTTGGTACCTTGATTTAATGACAGGGTGTCAAAATTAAAATTAGGGCTTTGTTGTTGGATGTTCCCTCAGGCCAGAAACAAACTTTCAAGCTTTCATAAATTAAAGTGTATCGATTTCCAAAAGCACAGCAAAACACTTCAACTGCTGCAGATATGGCTGAATACCCACTAGCATCCCCAATATCTGTAGCTTGCACTTTATTTCAACTTATATGAAATATTTCAGTACCAAACTGTAGATGAAGCCATATCAATCAGGGACTAACAGACATTTAAAAGTTGCATGTTGTATCCTAAATACTCAGCTGTGTAAAACATTCATTTGCCAAATAAAAAAGCTAACCAGCTAGCTAGCTAATTCACTTAGCAATACACATACAGTGTCAGCTTGCCACTTTCCCTTCCTTCTTAGCAGTGAACCATGCTAAATACATTTTACACAGGGTTTGACTTGCTCCAGCTTCACCATACACAATATAGATACCAACTGTAAGACAAGAGCAAATATTTCCCCAGTTTCTGCTAAATAATAATAATAATAATAATAATAATAATAATAATAATAATAATAATTGTAAGCACTCAAAAGACAAGAAGGTTTCACCACCCCCTGTAAACGCACTCCATATCAAGAATGTAATGTTACACACCAAGGTAAATCACTTTTTTATTGCTAATTATTTATATACAAATTTTTTGTTAGCTTCTCGTTAGACTCATAACTATGTAATCGTAACCTCACTGAAATGTTCTATACACTCACATACATACATTGTTTAGAAATTACATCCGTTACTCTGAAGTGTGAGAAAATGTGATTAGGCTGTTTGCATAAGTGAATTAGCAATTATTGAATCCACACCACAACAGTTATCCTGATTTGAAGAACTGATTATGATAGCCAGTCTTAAAACTTAATCTTCACCTTATGCTGGTCCAAGCAGCTGCCAACGATTCACTCATTTCATCCATTTATAAAGACTTAATTATTCTTGCAATTATCCTAAGCCCATACAGCTTAGACCTTTAAACATTAGTAGTGTTGGCCAGGAAAGACAAAATCATTTTTCACATCAACATTTTGTAATGTTACAACCTGGAACATGAATGGACTTAATTGGGATTAAATATCACAAATAACGTGCATTTTAGAATTAATTATACAAAAAATTTTAATTGTTGGCAAATTACTGTGGTATAAGAGGAATGAAACATTTTAAGACATGCTGTTATAGGAAATGAATCAACTTCAGGTTGGTGACAATAACTCTGCTTTATGACGAGCTGCACCACACCAACACATCATTGATTATTTTTCTCCAGGTGTTTTATTTCTTACATATTGCACAGGTTTCAAAACTGCATTTTCTGGCTTTCAGAATAAAGACATGATCCAGCAATGCTACAAAAATACACTACACAGTGCCATGCAAATGGAAACAATTACAAAGTCAGAAATGATTTCTGGGGGAAACAAATCATTTTGAACCTACTGTTATTTCTAGTAATAGGAAGAAAATATGTCATATAAATGGCTGCTCAATTGGACAAAAAGCATTTTTTTTTAGTTAACAGTATGCCATTTTGTTTGGTGAATATAATGAAAAGTTGTGTTCAGTAATTTGCACTGTAAGACAGTCATTTTAAATTAATGGCACTGACAGAAAATAATTTTGATTTAAAAAAAATAAGGGAAAAAGGAGAGAGAGAGAGAGAGCGAGAGAGAGAGCGAGAGCTTAGTGGGAATTGTACATGGTTTGTATAGAGGAGAATACTGTAGGACGACTTGAACATAAAGTGAAAGTGATGAAGAAGGAAAATATAGAAGGTGAAAAGGACAAATGCAGTACAATATATTGTTACTGTGCTAAAATAAAATGCTCAAATATGCAGAGCACTAAATCTTGCTAAAAAAAAAAAGGCTAAATCTTCAGCAAAGTATGAAGGAATTTCATATTGATTATGACATGCTGATATAATATCACTTTGAACATGCATAAATAACAGCAAAAAAATAGCACATGTATATTTATAATCAGGAAAATAATATATTATGAATTTAGGCCAATCCCTTTTGTATAAGTATTGAAATGGGTCAGGGCCTTATGGGACTGTTCCTGTGTCTCTTTACAAAACATGATTCATTCTGTCCACAAAGAATAAGCCTGTTGCAGTATAAATAATTAAGGAACTCTATCTGGGTGAACATAAAACTAATTGTATTTTTACAAGTCTCTGTGGCAAAATGGATTATTTTATGTAAAATATTAACCACATAAACTCTTATGAACTTACATTTGCTCTTATAATTGCACCTCTTTTCTATTAGTTTCACTGTAGCTCCAGAACAATCTATCGTAATTACAGAATAACTAGCTTTGTGTTACTGTAAGTGGTCAATACATTTAATAGTAGTGATACGTTATCTCATGCCATGTAAAGTTCATACCAAATAACCCTTAAACAATGATGGCTGGTTGTCATATTAGATGGGATTCTAACTTTCTAAGTGTTTCAAGTTTGTAATTCTCTACTGGGTCCATGCTGTGTTTCCTCTAAATATTAAACATGGTAAACAGAAACGTTGTAGCCCTTTTATTCAAACGAAGAACGCTAAATTTATGATTCTGACATCTGGCCTTCTGTGTAATTCGTACTTCGAATGGACAATATGTGCTTAGTCTATCTACTTTCTCTTCCAAAGACATTTTGGGGAAATAAGTATACTCACAATCCACTTTAATAGGAACTCTTGTACACCTGCTCATTTATGCAATTATCCAGTCAGCCAATCATGAGGCAGCAGCACAATGCTTAAAAGCATGCAGATACAGATCAAGAGCTTCGGTTAATGTTCACATCAAGAATGAATAAAACAACAGTCTCTAATTTTTAGAGTTTACACAGAATGGTGTGAAAAACAAAACAAACAAAGCAAAAACACTGAGTGAGTGACAGTTCTGTGGGTGGAAAGTCCTTGCTGATAAGAGAGATCAGAGGAAAATGGCCAGAGCAACAGGATAACTACTCATATAATCACTCTTTACTACTGTGGTGAGCAGAAAATCATCTCAACATGTGCCAAACATTGAAACATGTTTTGGCCCATCCACCTCAAGGTTTGATGTGTTGTGCATTCCGGGAAGCTTTTCTGTTCACCATGGTTGTAAAGTGTGCTTATTTAAGTTACTAAAAACTTCCTGGCAGCAGACCAGTCTGATCATTCTCCTCTGATCGCTCTCAACAACAAGGTGTTTCAGCCTGCAGACCCTCCACACACAGGATGTTTTTTGTGTTTCGCATCATTCTGTGTAAACTCTAAAAACTAGAGACTGTTGTGTGTGAATCTTCCAGGAGATCAGCAGTTTCTGAAATACTCAAACCAGCCCATCTGGCACCAACAACCATGCCACGGTTAAAGTCACAGTGATCACACTTTTTAATCATTCTGATGTTTGATAGGAACATTAACTGAAGCTCTTGTATCTGCATGATTATATGCATTGTGCTGCTACCACATGATTCGCTGACTGGATAACTGCATAAATGAGCAGGTGTACAGGTGTTCCTATTAAAGTGGACAGTGAGTGTATGATAGAGTAAATAATCCAGCTCATTTACATTCATTACACCCATGACTGTATTCTCAATCACACACGCCTTCTCAATCACTGCTATTGATGTGCTATGGATGCGTCAGCGAAATGGGCTTAAATAAATTAGCACTAATGCACACAAATTCTAGGGTGTGTTCCACTCTGTGTAATTGCCATGACTGTTACTGACAGGCTGCATGAATCTATAGTCTGGGCTAGAAAGAAATCTGCCCCAGCATTGCTTCTTCATACCATTCTGTTGGTCACGCCATTGCGCTTGAGTCTACAAAAGTGGAAAATAATCCATTTTAAGACATTTGTTAACAGCAAATAATCTGATGTAGATGCCAAAAATGAAAGCTTACATTGATGTCTTTTTATCTGTGAAAGATAGGGAGGCTAAGCCCTATTAGCTGCCATGGCTATAAACAATTTTTATGCAACTTTGTAAGACTATATACAAGAAAAAAAAATGCATGATGTTCTCTTTCTCTCTACTTTCTTTTACTCAGAAGTCACTTCTGGCCCATGCTCACCAGCCATCAGCAGCTACCCACACAGGTTAGCTCGACTCTGCACAAGAGATTCATGCCAGTACCAGCTAAACGACACTGAACTTTTATTTTCCCTTTCGTTCTTTCTAAAGGGTCTTAAAGAAACTTGTGAGTTCTCGAAGGTATTTAATTGAATGATATTTAGAGGATAAAACAAGAACACAAATGTGTGGGCTGCTTTTGACTCTGACCGTCTGTTCCAGTATCTCATATGAAAAAAAAAGAAGAAGCTTTGCCACAGATTTAAGCCTTGATGGACTCAGTTGAAAGTATACAAGTACTGTAATACAACCTTTTTCTTCTCATTGTCTGGGTAGAGGGATTTGTGGTGTATTTGCACAATAATTTGACGAAAGTCCTAATTAATACAAATGAAGATAAACATATGCCCAAAGATGCACATGGGTATAATGTATAAGTGGAGATTCAGACAGAAGGCAAAAAAACAAAGTAAATGAAACATTGGGATTATATGTCCGTCGTGTGATTCAATAAATATTGCATCAGATATGCTGTCTAACCTGGCTTTGAGAAAGGGGGAACTGCATTAGTATGCAGCTTCTTATATTTTTTGCAATATGGTAGCTTATAGGATTATCTGGGCAATAAATTGCATCATTTGAGGGTCGTTATAAATTTCCCTTTATGGCTCCTGGTATATTCACATGACAGTGAAGTTAATCAATTAACCATGGTTATTAAATGGAGGAGTTCATTGAATTAAAAATGTGTGTAACATGACAAAGTCCTGATTATTCCTCCAATAAAACAAACCCTTTAGCTTGCGGTTGGGACGGTAATGAAAAAGAAATGGTTTTAATTATTACACTTTTGCTCATAAAGTTCATTTTGCATTTTTTATTTGGCTGCATATCACTGTGTGGGTTATATCAGTGTGAGCAGATAGCACCTATAAAACTTAGTAAAGTGCACATAGGTATCTCTTAAAAATGCATGACCGACAAGACCTGGTGCAAATGGTGCAACACGCCTACAGTGCCCTCAAGTGCATTGATTATTATGGTTCATTTGTGACACTTAAAGCACACAGTTTTAATGCAGTGCCTTTTTGCCTGGCTTTTTGTGAGTGTAGGGTTAAGATTTCAGAACTTAAACATTATGCACCAAAACGTGTATTAGAGTCTTAACTCTTTAAAAACATACATACTAGAGGTTGAATAGGCTAGTTGAATAATACCTTCAATAATTGCTGCTGTAGGGATTTCAATTAGCATACAGGCATACAGTAATGAAATGCAGTCAAATGTTAAAGAAAGCAGCCTAAATATACTTTGTGAATCTAAATGTAATATTCATAATCACTTCATTTCATATCACGTTTAAGGTTCCACCCAATCCCGAAGGAATTCTGACTAATCCTGCCTGTTCCCACAGTTATTTGTCTTGTCCTTGTCTAAGTGAAATGTAAATAAAATCCTTGCACTGCGGCACAGTGAGTTCCATCGAGACCAGCACTGCATGAACATCACTATCTAATCCCACTCAGCTAGTTTAGAGTAGCTGTGACACTTCTAAGGCTGAAGTTGAACATCAAGCCCTGGGTCATTATTAGCCTGGAAAAACCTCCTAGATGCTGCTGTTGAAGGACATGAGCTTCCATGCTGCGTACTCTTTGTTTCAGAATCAAGAAATTCAGCTCAGCCACGTATATCATCCACATGAGTGCTTTGTAAGTATCGTTACATCTTTTAATAGTGTAATATGCTACACATGTTTATTATTTTGAACATTTATTGCCCTTTTTCATCCTTGAACAGGGTAACCTAATAAGCTGGAAAAGTGTTTTATATTCTGTGTATGGCTGATAATTGAAGAGCAGTTTGACATGTTATTTGTTGTTGTTTGTCAGTATTTACTTGTGATGTCCTGAATCTGTTTTTGTTTTAACTACGCAAAACATGATCAGTCGACTACTTCTGAAAATTACTATGCAAGTACTACAAATAAATTTCATACAACCTCTAATACACACATACTCTAGCCCAGTAATGCTATCTTCTAAGAGTCCTGGGTCCTGAGTCCTGTGATTTGACCATACTCACAATTTTTAAGCCTACCCTTGAAACAGTCAATAGTAACTTTTACTAAGCAATTCTCAAGCTTAAAGGAAGGGTGGGATTCGTGATTGCATAAATATTTCAAGAATACTAGTAATGAATGGCTGATGAGGTTATCCTTTCAGCCAGGTTTGCCAAAAGCATCGTACAGCACAAAGATCATTGTTAAACAGTAGAACAAACATTACATTGGATATGCTCGCTCCTGTTTAAGATAGCTTTGGGAAACTCAGCCCTGCACACTAAACTAATGGATGAAGTCCCAATTCATGATGTCATCTTACAAAAACATTGCAGCAAAAAAATTAATTAATTAATAAAATGAAAGTGATTTTATAAATTAAAACAAAACTCTATATGCTCACATGAATAAATGTTCAATGTCAATGTACAGTCATAGGAAAAAGAAAGTACACCCTCCTTGTTTTTATTTATCAGGGGCTAAATAACAATTGTGTGGTCCTCACCAACTTCTATAAACCAACAAATAACCTCCCGTGACAACAAAAAACACAACAGATTTCAAATGTAGTCATTTTTTCTCAAAAAGTACACCAACGTTCAGAAACCAGGTGGGAAAAAAATAAGTACACCCTTCCTACATCCACAAGCATTAAGAGAATAATTAGCAGATAGGTGTTATTAAAGAAATTCACAAGATTAATCATCAAGAAGTGTGGCTACCTCTATAAAAGCAGAACTTTTGCCTATTTGGTGTTCTGGAACACTCGTGTGTGTCTACATCATGTCAAGAAGAAAGGATATCAGCCATGACCTCAGAGATGCAACTGCTGCTGCTCATCTTTCTGGGCAAGGTTATAAGGCCATCTCCAAACAATTTGAAATTCACCATTCTACAGTGAAAAGGATTGTTTATAAATGGTGAGCCCTCAAGACAGTTCCCAATTAGAGATATAAAGAAATACTCATGAGCTACATCATGTGACCTGCAGGCCTCTGTAAGCACATTAAATGCATATGTTCATGATAGCACAGTCAGAAAAAGACGAGTATGACAACTATGGCTTTCAAGGAAGGATGGCTAGGAAAAAGCCCCTTCTCTCAAAAAAGAATATGACAGCATGACTTAGGTTTGCAAAATTGCATCTGAACAAACAAAATTTGGAGATGTTTGGTCATCATGCACAGTGCCATTTGGCGAAAACCAAACACAGTGTATCACGACAAACACCTCACAGCAACTGTCAAACATGGTGATGGAGGGGTGATGATTTGGGCTTGTTTTGCAGCCACAGGACCAGGGAAACTTGCAGTCATTGAGACAACATGAACTCTACTTTATACCAGAATATTCTTGAGACAAATGTGAGGCTATCTGTCCAGCAGCATAAGCTGGGCTGAAATTGGGTCATGCAACAGGACAATGATCACAAGTACACCAGCAAATTGACATATGAATGGCTGAGGAAGAAAAAATCAAGGTGTTGGGATGGCCAAGTTAAAGTCCAGACCTCAACCACATTGAGATGCTGTGGCGAGGTCTTAAGAGAGCTGTGCATAAATGAATGCCCTCAAACATAAATTATCTGAAGCAATGTTGTGAAGAAGTGTGGGCCAAAATTTCTCCAAAATGATGTAAGAGACTTATGAACAACTACAGCAAATGTTTACTTTAATTTATTGTTGCTAAAAGTGGTTCCACATGTTACTGAATTATAGAGTGTACTTATTTTTCCCACCTGGTTGCTGAATGTTGGTTTACTTTTTAGGAAGAAAATGACTACATATTGATATCTGGTGTGTTTTTGTTGTCAGCTGAGGTTATTTGTTTGTTTATAGAAGTTTGAGGACCACACAGTAGTTATTTAGGCCCTAATGAATAAAAACAAAGAACTGAAGGAGAGTGTACTTTCTTTTTCCATGACTGCATATGTGTGTTACATTATATATTAATGGATTAATGGATATTAATCCATTAATCGAGTTAACTCGACTATTGATTTATACAGCCCTAGCAGACTATAGCCAAGTGGCCATGGCTTTGCAATTTGTCAACATCTAAAAGAAATCGGTTTTGGACAATGTGTCATCTGGGGAGAGATATTAATGGTTAAATATGGAGAAGTAGCAGAAAGATGTCAAAGCTTTGCTCTCTGTTGGTACTCAATTACTTCTCATATAAATGAGGTGCCTGCTTCTCTCACTAACTCCACAATAACTGCAATCCTCCAGCAATTGAGACAATACCATTTAAAAGCTTGTTGGCATGAAATATTTCAAACACATTAACTCAATTATACCATTAAATGCTGGCCAGCCATTTAGGGTTGTTTTTGATTATTTTTTAGTAACATAGAAGTCCTCTGAATCACCCCTAAGCCTTTACAGGTTTAGCAACTGCTTTTAGAGCTAAAATGCTTTGTGAATTAGTCACAAAGAAAAAAACAAAGAGTTGTTTTCCCCCTTAATTAGATTTTTTTTTCCAAACTCTGCCAGTTACTTCTTAATTTTACCTTTAGCCTTTTTTTCAACTCATTCTTGAAGGCTTTTTGTTAATTTAAGGCTGATTTTAGAAATATACTATATATCAATCAGCTTTAGACCACTCCAATGTTATGTACTCCATTATCCTGATTTTTATTAATCCATTAAGTATTGCTGCTCCTCCCAATCCAACAGTGCTAGACGCAACACATGTTGGGCAGTTCTGTCTAAGGTTTCTACACACAAAAATGATTATCTTTAACAAACACATCAGTATATAAATCGTGAGCTAAATCACATAATTACTACATATATATATA
>CM040455.1:24717116-24756490 GCA_022758105.1 Pangasianodon gigas
AATTTGCATACTGTTTTTGGTGGTGGAGGCATTCTGTTCTACAGATCGGCAGTTGTCTATGCGCCTGTCGATCTATCTGTGCATCTGTCCGGAATTCTTGTTAGTGCAATATCTCAAAAAAGGAGTAGTTCATTTATCGTTGTAACCAGCAGATGAACTGATTAGATTTTGCAATTGATCCAAACAGGAGCAAGGTCACAGTAAGGTCAAATGTCTGAAATAGTTTTTCTTCAATAGCTGTTTAAATTATATTTTAAAGGTATTTCAGGTATACAAATTAGTAACAAGAAGGACTAGACTTGTTGATGGCAGAGGTATTCCCATTGACACCACTGGCATTGAGTCCTACTAGTTGATTTAAGGCTTCTTAATTGCATTGACTCCCAATCAAATTTTGCATTGATTATAAAATACTACTATTGACCTATAAAGCACTGAATGGTCTTGCTCCACAGTACCTGAGCGAACTTTTGTGATTTGACTTTCATGATCCGCCACGCCTACTTTGATCAAAAGGTGCAGGCTACTTGTTGGTACCTCAAATAGTGAAGGCTACAACAGGGGGCAGAGCTTTCTCTTACAACGCCCCATAGTTATGGAACAGCCTTCCAATTAGTGTTCGGGACTCAGACACAGTCTCAGTGTTTAAGTCTAGGCTGAAAACATGTTTGTTTAGTCAAGCCTTTTGTGAATAGTTTTTTAGGTAAAGGAACAGATCTGGAGGGTTCACGGGCATAGAACCGTTCACGGGCATATCAATTAGCATAGCTGACATAGATCCTGACCTCTTCTGTTCTCCGGACCTGCCTGATCCATCCTGATGTCCTACTTCTGGTTGGATTTCTTATCACTTGGAAACCACTCGCTGCTGCTGAGGATGGCCCCACACAGACTAAAGTTAAATGAGATTACTGAGAGTGGTACCACTTAGAAACCATCAAGATGGCTTTGGACTTCAATTGATATGAACAGTTTTGCTACGATGACTTAGGACTACAATTGCTATGATAGCTTTAGGATTGCAATTCCCATGAACAGTTTTGCACTCAAGTCTCCATCAGTGAACAGTTGATAACTTCAACAAAATAGACTTCATGTGTAAACTATAATGAACTTTTGTGGCTACACAATTGCACTTTTTGACCAGGTAGTACACAGTTTAGAATGGAATTAACACGCTATCTTGTGTCACCCATATGAGCCTGGTTTCTCTCAAGGTTTCTTCCTCATATCGTCTCAGGTAGTTTTACCTTGTCACCATCTACTGTGGCTTGCTCATTAGAGATAGATTCTATTTATGTCCTGAATTTATATATCTCTGTAAAGCTGCTTTATGACAATGTCCATTGTTAAAAGTGCTATACAAATAAAATTGAATTGAATATAAAAAACAATCTAAAAATCTGAATATATATATATATATATATATATATATATATATATATATATATATATATATATATATATATAATGCATGAAATTGTTAACCATCATTTTCATTTTTTTCATACTTATTATTTCTTTCTTACACTCATGAAAGCCTGCAGTCTAAGGGCATTCTTCATTACAGCTCCTGGAAGTCATTGTTTTAAAGCTCTAATCAGCAAGCCAATCTTCTTAAGCCCTTCTTTGGTCTCATATGCCTCGCATAAAGCCCAAAGTCAGGACAAATTCAGTGATCTGCCAGTTTTGCTCATTATCATAAAATAATGGGCTATGGCTGCTCAGCACAAAGCCTCTCTTCTGCTCAGGCCTGACTGCCTGCTTCATGTTCAGCCAATCACTCGCTCACCCTGGGATTTGTGATGTCTTACAATAGCCACAGTGAAGCCTTTACGCACGAGTCATTCATTAATCTGAGGGCTTGTTAGAGAGACACTTTACCTGTAGATAACCATTTGAAGAAAAGGGCTTCAGCAAGGCAGTGTGTGACGCATTCACTTGGCTAAGAAGGGCATTTGTCCAGCTCTCATGGCTTCTGATCTCTGGCTGTAACCATCTGAATGGGCTAAATGAGCCCTTGAGGAAAAGTGGCCCATGTTAGCTATCATTTGTGTTTGTGTGCTGCATGCTGCAAGAGTCTTTTGTACCTCTTAAAAGCTAAAAAATGGGATAGCAGAGATCCTGTTGAGACTATTATCTTTGCTGCAACAGACACAGTTACATGTGCCCACAATAAAGAATATGAATTATCCAGAATCTCACTGCAGTTCTGCTGGTGGCTCTTCTGCATAGAGAACTATGAACAATAAAATATATATCTTGCGGACAGAACATGCAAAATACAGTAGAGAAGAGCTGGCACAATCATAGCTCCCATTTGTTTTCTGCAAATGCATGCATGCCAATGTGACTTCATTAGTTTACTGTGTCCAGCAGGATTCATCCACTCTGGAGATATTTGTTAAAAAAAAAAAAAAAAAAAATTGTATGTAAAAAATCAAAATGGGAAATATTTTTGGAATATTATTTTTCCCTTACATGCTGCTTCTGCAAGATCCTGAGAAAGCATGGGTGTGACCTGCAGTACAATTATAACACCTGTTATAATTATATAGCACTTGCTTCGGAGGCATCTCAGATTGTTAACAGTAGCACAAGGTGGTTGCAATATGGCTACTATGATTTTACCATGCATGGTTGCTATGATCTAAAAAAAAAAAAAAAAAAAAAAGAAACAAAAAAAGGTAATGTCTTTATGAGCTCTGCATTGCCAATTGATTGGAATACATTTTTATGAGGATGGAACTTTGTGGGTGCATGCCTTTTCTATCTCAGTGCTGCCACTTTTCACACACTACAGCATCTGCTATGTAAGAGCCCTTATTGCCTTTCAACTGTTTATTACAGCATCATTTAATGGGCAATTGTTCTGTGTGCACTTCTCCACATGTGAATAATAGACATCCAATATTTTCCAAGCTACTCTCAAAGGAATACCACACCAAGTAATGAATGTATGATGCTTTAACATTAGATTTGCCTGGTGTAAATGCAAGTCTTCTGCCTTTCTGTTACAGAGTTTTACATCTGACCCATGTGACATTACAAGTGTGCTGATTTGCCAGTACTACTGTAACACCTGGTTTAATGAAAATGTACAGTACTCTGATATGGGTAAGCCTCCACTTAATGAAAGAAACAAAAATATGCATATATGATGTTATGTAGGAAGTATAATTGTTGAGTACTTTAACGCAAACAAACAAAAAAAAAGGTTACAATTGTGCTGGCTCTCCCCTAAGAATCTCTTGGTCAAGATTCTGCCAAGATCTAATAAATCAGTTCTGTACAGTGCTCTCCAATTGATTTTCTTGCTAATGTTATTGATGCATTTCATTCACCTATTATTCAGCACAGGCCAAAAACAGTTGTTTAATGCCATATTTTATTGCTTTTAACAAAATCTAAATAAAAAACATAAATGGTGAGCATTCCCAGCACAACCTAAGCCATGAATTGTGCAGACTTTGAGAGTGAATCAGTATAAAGTTGAATAGTGATCCTACTGTGTGTAACAAAAAGGCACGAAACAGCACTCAGCTAAAATCCTCAACGGGCACTGGCTGCCATGCTCTTTCCACTGGCTAGAAAAATCACACACAGTGTGCTGCAATGCATTTGCTCCATCTGTGACAACCCAAGTTGATGTACTGCACAATATCTTGCCAAATCCCTCCATTACACACCCTTCCACAGAGCTGCCAATAAATACACAGCATGTGATTTATGATGCCACTCCTCATTCCTTCTTCATGAAAATAATATATTGTTATGTTATACTATCAGCAAGAATTCTTATCCAATTTACCTATTTATATTCACACATTATTGCCTGAGTTTCATATGGTTTTCTCTGTGGAGTGTCTTATAAAGCTTCATTTCTTTCTAGCCTTATATGAGCATTTATTCATACAAGTTTCCTAGGCTATCAAAATGTCGGTTTATCTATCGCACCATTCAGTGTGACTTAATAAGTATATTTAAATAAATCAGTCACTGGACACATTCTGTTTGGAAAGTTTGAAGCTTGTACTTCATGCATCACTAACACTTGACACAAGTCAGCTCTTCCCTGTTGGGTATTTGGACGTCTGGAGGAATATCAACAAAGTCTGTGTGTGTGTGCATGTGTGTGTGTTTGTGTGTGTGTGTGTGTGTGTGTGTGTGTGAGAGAGAGAGAGAGAGAGAGAGAGAGAGAGTGAGAGACAGGGAGATAGAAAAGGGAACACAATAAGTAATGGAGGAGAGAAATAGTGAGAGAGAAAAAGAGATATAGACACAGATAGAGAGAAACAGCGAGTAACACTGACCTCTCGTTTCCCAGCTTCTAATCCGCTGCTATTAGTATTGTTAATGTTAATATATCTGTTGTTATTATTATTATTATTATTATTATTATTATTATTGTTGTTGTTGTTGTTGTTCGTAGTCATTCGTAATGGTATTGGTATCTTTGCTGTTAATGCTCTCATTATTATTTTTTTATGATGATTTGACAGCATTGTACTCTATTCACTCATGCCAATGAAGCCACTGAATTGAGAAAGCGAGACTGGGAGAGAGGGTTAGAGAGTGAGAATGAAAGAGAATATACAGCATAGATATCATATCACATCACATGGACATGAACATTCTTCAAGTGATTCGATTTACTGCTCAGGAGCTCAGGTAAGATGTGTAATAGTGATATTATCCTGTCTGCTGTCATGCATGTGCTATATGCAATACTGGCTCCACTGGAATGAAATTAAGGCATGGGATTATTGCTAATGGGTCCTGGTGGTTCTAACTGGATCATGGTAGACCAGTTTCACAGTAACACCACTTGGGATCATGATCAGGTAACAGCTGGTGCAGGTTTCCAGATGTTAGAGCAGATCAGCTTGAATTTCTGAGCATAAACTAATTAAAAAAAAAATCACTATGGGGTTCCTGGTGGATTTTTCTTTTGAGTATACATTTTCATGTGAGCATCTTATACACTGTCATGAATATGCAGCATTACACAGCATAAAGTCGCAAAGTTAATTTTGATAATAAGTTTATGAAGGTACTAACAGGATAGAAAAAAAAAATTGCCTCAACTCACCCCGACAAAGAGCCCCATTCAAAGTTCATCTGAGCGCGTCCCATTCGTGCTCCAAATGTGCTCATCAGTCATTTCCAGTTTAACGGGCTTCTTCATGCGTGTGTTTCGCTTCAGGAATAATGCCACGCGCGGTGATGAGTTCGCATTAGCGCCGAACCAGGCTGCGTGTTTCAGGCTGCGTGTTTCAGTCCGCGCTCGCGCTCCCGCACGATGGCCAACTTCGGCAAGGAACCGCATCCATGATGCTCTGCGCGGGGTGATCCGATAGCGACTTGGATGCTCCTGGTAGAAACACGACAACCTTTCATTAAAAAAAAAAAAAAGATATCCTTTAAAAACGGCCAAAAAGAGACACCGTGCGCACTAAAGAAACAGTCGGAGGCTTGTGCGTAAACGCACGTCTTAGATATTCCGTTAGAAAGTCAGCATAAGCGCTTCTCTGCCTGACCCTACTCCGGCATCGTGTGTGTGTGTGTGTGTGAGAGAGAGAGAGAGAGAGAGAGAGAGAGAGAGAGAGAGAGAGAGAGAGAGAGAGAGACGCGTTTGAGCGGATAGTCGCCGGTAGACGCGGGTGCGAGGTCTTTCGTCGCCCCCTCTCGCGCTCAGTCACATGTTTAAAGCACAAGTAGTCCTCTGTAACGGATTTCTGGCGAATGAAGACCGGCAAGACCGTCGACGAGAAAGGAATGATAACGACTTTCAGAGCTAAAGCTCCTTTTTATTTGAGAAATGGGAATGCTGGGCTTCGTTTGCCCACAAAATACCACATAGTTGTATATAAAGCTCCATATGCATTTGTAGATCACATTTTTTTATTTTATAGCAAAATGTAAACGTGATATCATGTGAATAATATGTCATGAGCAAAGCAGTGCCACCTCACAGCTCCAGGTTCTCCAGAACAGGAACGTCCAGAGCTAGGGTTACTGCCTTTGCAGAGTTCCGCATGGTCTCTCTTTGGGTTTTCTCAGGGTTCTCCGGTTTCCTTCCACCTCCCAAAAAATGTCAGGTAGATTGGTGGCATTGCCCCTAGGTCTGAATGCGTGTGTGAATGTGTGTAGGTATGGTGTACTATGATAGACCTGTGTACCATTCAGTGTGTATTCCCGCCTCACGCCCCATGTTCCCAGGACAGGCTCTGGATCCACTACAACACTGACCAGGATAAAGTGATTACCAAATATGAATGAGTGAAGGAATGTGTGACCACATGAAAATGAATTATTTATGTGACCAAATCACATCTGAAAAATTAAACCACATGCCCTACATGTTAAAAAAAATTAACATGTGAAAAAAAAAACACTAAAATTAAGACAATGAGATTTTATTTGGCATGTGCAGATTTTTTGCCATAATTTCAATGAATCCACACAGTATTTGCTTGAGATCAACAGTACCTGCAGATCTATATTTGTCTCACATCACATCTGGCATTCAGAACTGTCCCTTAGTGTGTGTGGGTATGACAACTCTCTCTAGACCTAGCCCCATCTGTGCTTCAAGAGTGAGTCAGACTGCAGAGGCAGGTCGTACAAACCTCTTACTGATGCGCTGGTCCATATTTGATAAAGAGGAATCATGTTTCCGAACAATACAGGAAACATGCATCATTCAGTGCTGCTACCATCCTACACGTACCTGATATAATTTTAGAGAGAGTAAGCCCTTTTCTGACTATATAAGAGCCACTTGACATTGTGCAGAATGAACACTGCAGACATACTTTAACCGTGGACGCACATGCACGCATCCGTTTCTGGCCCTTTGTCTTTTCTTGATTTGCCGCAACACCGATGTGTGCTGTGCAAATGCCACAGTGACACATCTCTGTGTCTGTGCTGTCCATCGTGATGAAATCAATAATACACACCCATTCTGATTATATCACTATACATGACTCATTTCATTTTAACTATTTATCACTGCTTTTGTCATGTTTTTGTTTTTAAGACTGAGTCTGTAGATTTATGAGATTATATTCTGACCATTGATTTTTTCCCAAGATTAAAAAAAGAGGTGACAAAATGGCATTCTTGACTTACCAGGTGATGTAAGGGTCTTGATTTTACTTTTTCCAAAACGTAATGTAAACATCTCGCTGTGCATGATGGCTAAGTGAACGCAAAATATAACTGCCACACCCTAGCTCTTTAATTTTGAATACCTGGAGGAATGCTTTATTCTTAGCCGTATCAAGGCACTGCTTTTACCTGAGCAGAAAGTATAGCTACCTACACTTCAGAATTCATCCTGCTACTTCTATCAATAGTCACATCATCAATAAACACCAGTGACCCAGTTCCATTGGCAGCCAAACATTCCCATGCCATAACACTGCCTCCACATGTTTGACAGATGATCATGAGCCATTCCTTTCATTCTCTGTACTCTTCTCTTCCCATCATTCTGGTACAAGATAATCTTGCATCAGAACTGGTCAGGCTTTTTTTTTTTTTTTTTTTTAGAGTTTTTTAGCAGTCTAATCTGGCCTTTCTGTTCTTGAATGTTACCAGTGGTTTGCATCTTGAGGTAAACTGCCTGTATTTACATTCATGAAGGTGTCTCTTGATTGTAGACTTTGACAATGATACGCCTACCTCCTCCAGAGTATTCTTGACTTGGCTAGATTTTGTGAAGGAGTTTTTCATCAACAAGGAAAAAATTCTGCGATCGTCCACTTTTGTTTTCTTCCATGGTCTTCCAGGCCTTTTGGTGTTGCTGAGCTACCCAGTGCATTCCTTCTTTTTAAGAAGGTACCAAATTGTTGATTTAGCCACTCCTTTCTGTTAGTTTCTCTTATCTCTCTGATAGGTCTGTTTTATTTTTTCAGCCTAATGATGGCCTCCTTCACTTGCATCGACACCTCTTTTGACTGCATATTGAGAGTTCACATGAACAGCTACCAAATGCAAATTCAACGCTTGCAATCAACTCCAGAGCTTTTATCTCCTTAATTTGTCATGAAATAATGAGGAAACAGGGCACATCTGGCCATTAAACTGCTTATCAGTCAATTGTCCAATTACTTTTTGAGCCTGTGAAAATGGAGGGACTCTGTAAAAAATGGCTGTAATTCCTAAACTGTTAATGCAGTGTTTTGTTAAACCCCTTGAATTAAAGCTGAAAGTCTACACTTCAATCACATCTTGCTTCATTTCAAATCCATTGTGGTGGTGTACAGAGGCAAAATTATAAAAATTGTGTCACTGTCCAAAAAGTTATGGACCTGACTGTGTATTCATCTTCAATAACTAATTTATCCTTCCTGGTTAAGGCGGCAGCAGATCTGCAATCCAGCCCAGGAACACTGGGTGCAAGTTAGGAATACACACTGGATTATACACCAGAGAACCCATAGGAAACCCACATGGATATGGGAAGAACATGCACAGCAACTCCATACAGACAGTAACCTGAGCTCACGATTGAACCGGGGACTCTGGAGCTGTGAAGCAGCAACACTACCTTCTGCATCACAGAATTGCCATTATCGGATATATATTTTTATCCAAATGAACTACTGTTATAGGTTAACACTAACACTATTTGGATCACACTCTACAAACACTTAAAAAACCAACTCTAGACTAACATCCTGTCAAGTGCCAGCCTATCAACTACTTCTACACAACATATCAACAGTTTGTCATTGTTTAGTTTGTCTATACACATACACTTTTTTGTATAGTCTAGTTTAAAGATAGTGATTTAGTAGTTAATCTCTTTAAGGAATGAAACACAAGGGCTGTGGTGTTATAGGAAAATTATCAGTGACTGTTGGGAATAATGCATCCTGATATAAAACAGAGTTACTGTTACCACCCCAAGTGAATTATTTTCCAACAACAGCATGTCCCAAAGTGTATTGTTCCTCTTATACCACAGCAATTTGCCAAGATTAAGATTTTTTTAACCATTAAAGAATGATATATTTTGTGTTTTATCTGTTTTTAATTATCTTTAATGATATGGAATGTCCACAAAACAAGTTAGTATCTGTTACCACTTACATTATCATAGCTGTAAGCAGTCGTTCCCTCACCAGGATCACATTTTTCTCTTTCTCGAAGTTGCAGAGAATCTGCAAAGGCCTCAATCCTAAAGGCTTTCCCATGTCTGAAAACTTTGAGTTAATGCTAAATAAATATCTCCTCACTGAAAACTCACCATATCAAAAATTACACATGAATAAAATCATACAAAATGCCATAGAAGTCTATTGTCAAAGCTGTGGTTATAGAAAAGGGATCAACACATTCTGACAGAATCGAGCATTCAACAGCACTGTCGTTTAATGCTTATTAACTTGTCCCTTGTGCCCTTTTCACTTTATTTAGATAGTCCAATTTATAGCTCTTGATGTTTAGTATGTGATCTGTAGTCAATCAAGTATTATCTGCCTAGTACTATCATTTGACATGTTGAGAACCATGACACTTCATGGCAGTCTGTAGATAGTTTGAAGCCTGTCTAAAGTGTATCCATAAGAGTACCCATATACAGTCTTAACTCCGCTTAGCTTAACAAACCTCAAACTTCTTTTATGGGTTACTAAAAATATTTAATTTTAATTATTTAATTTTCACATCTCAGACATAATTCCATCAATGGGTAATGTTGAATTCTTTTTTCATATGCTTGTATTACAATGCCAATGTTTAATTAAGCATTAAAATATGATTTTGGACACAGGCAGATGGTGTACTCATTTCCTTGTGGCTAATTTCAGTGGATTCTCAGAAATGAAAACCGTCAAATCATTCCTTCCCTTTTGGAAGATGACTTTTACGCATAATACACCTGCTAATAAGAAGTGCTTAACAGCCAAAGGGTCAAGGGCTTACTGGCTGAATCGAACCCAGTGAATTTTGCATAATGCCTTTACTTCAGATTTCTCAATGGGAATAGAAAAGGAAGCATGTCCATTTTGTCTAAAGTAATTGTATTTTATAAATGGGACATTATAGAGCTTCACAATCAAAATGTTTAAACCACTAATGAGAAAAAAAAAGAGATAGACCCCCACAAGAGTTTTTTTTTTTGACTAGGCTGAAGTAAGCTAATGACTCATTAAAAATATTTAACAGCTTTTATAATAGCCCTCTTGGCAGTTTTGCTGTTCACCTAAATAAAAGCCCTCTTCTGTTCCCATCATTTTTAAAAGCACTCTTCATTAGTGGTTCACTCATATATAATTGTACAAAGCCAGTGCTATATATTAAGATTATGATTATTCTATTTTAGCTAATTTGCAAAGACCATAATTAATTATTATAGATTATATATATACAGTAGCTGTAGTATTAGATTCACCATTTCAGTATGAAAGTGAATAAACTTTCAGAAGAGACTGAAGAATGAAATAGAAGTGGCCCTAAGTATTATAGTTATACCACTGTAATAAAAAAAAAAATAAATAAATAAAAAACGCAAGACCTTATGTTCATATTAGCAAGCGAGAAGTCTCTTTTGTCGCTTGTAGTTTATTGTGAGCATGAACTGTCCAGCATTTTTTTAGTTCTGATAGTAGCTATACTTAGCTTATAAAACTAACTTTTAACACACAAATTGAATAATGCACTAACCAGTGTGAGTTTTTTTAATGTTATATACTAGCTTCATTGTCCAATTAAAAAGGTAAGCTAATAGTACTAGCTACGTACATTTATCATTTATTCCTTCCAAGCTTTAATTTTTCTTAATAAAAATATTTTCTTAATATATTCTTTAAAATTTTCTTAACGTCTCCTTACACATTAAAGGAGAGTTCATATATGAAAGGATATGATGACCGTCATGGTTATGCCAAAATCGGTGCTTGAGTCTTGACTATGTTTCCCATTAGCCACTGCACCTCACCAGGGTAAGCAAATCTGGGAGAACCAGAGACAGCTCGACCGGATTGAAGCCCTTTTGGACCATGTCATGACCCGGTTTGGCTGAAGCCTTCTCCCACCCTCACTGCCCCATGTCAGAAGTCGCTCTGCCTCCTTGCTCCACTGAGGACATCGCTCTGCCTTCCTGCTTGGCTGAGGACATCTCTCTGCCTCCCTGACCCACAGAAGATGCCACTACAGATCATGGCCTCGCCATGGGTGTCACTCCATCTTCCAGCTCTGCCTTAGACGTTACTATGTCCGGCTCCACTTCAGACGTTGCTCTGCCTCCTTGCTCCGCTGAGGATGCTGCTCTGCCATCCTGCTCTGCTCTGCCTGCTCTGCTCTGCTGAAGATGTCACTCCTCCCCCCCTTCGTGGTGTACATTGCTCCCCAGTTTTGTTACACTGAGGACATTGCTCCCCCTCTTGCTCCGCGGAGGATGTCGCTCACCCTTCTGGCTTCGTGGAGAACGTTGCCCTCCCCTCTGGCTCAACCTTGAACTTTGCATCCTCCGCTGGGTTTGTAGTGGCCATTGCTCCATTCTCATGCTCCGCCTTTGGATGTCGCGCTACTCCTGTGGTCTGCGGAGGAGACTGCTCTGCCTCATTGACTGAGGGAGGATGTACCACACTCCGCACTCCTAAGGACCCTAATGGTCTAGGAGACATCTCATCTGGTTGTCCAGGACCCCCTCTCAAACTTATTTTGTGCGTCAGGAGCTGCGCATTAAAGGGGGGGTTCTGTCATGGTTATGTCATGATGAGGAATATCATGGAAATCAGTGCTTGAGTCTTGAATATGTCATGATTTTGTTAATGAGCACAATTATTTAAGTCATGTCTTGCACCTCACTTATTGTCTAGCTTTTGTCTTACGCTGCTGTTAAAGTAGTTCTGTTCTGTTCTTTAGTCCATGTATGTCTCTGCCTCGAGATCCTAGTTCAATTTTGTGTGTCTAAGTTTACGATTGTTCATTGTTTTGTTAAAATTCACGTCTGCACTTGCATCCGCCTTCGCCTCCATTACATGACAATGATCATGGATAGTAGGATTCCTTTTTTATTTTAAAGCATCAAACAGTAAAAACTAAGTTGTGAACGAGTAACCATAGGATTGGAATTGTTTAAGCCATTTTTTATTTTTGGCTTTAGTGAGTCATAATTAATTTGGAAAAAAAAAACAAAAAAACAGAAAATCTAAATTAACATGTTGTTTGTCACCTGGCACTGTTGAGGCTCCATGTCATGCACATTACATAGAAAAGTGGTCACTTGTTGCTTTTTTTGCTTAGTAGTGTGCATGTATGGTGAGGGTCATTATATTAATAATGCACTGCGTGGGTGGAAGCACCTTGCTGTTAATTTTAAATTTCCATCTCAGAGGAATTTGCAACAAATTATCAGGCTCCAATTGCCTGGGAAGCATGATCATGCAAGTACAAATTGATAAGAATTTCAAATAGCAATGATCAAGTGGTATTTTCGATTATCGATTAGTTCATAAGAATCTATCCAATGCTAAGACATGGCTCTGAACCTGCAGTAATCGGAAGATGAAAACACTGCATGTGCCCTCTTTATAAACTGGACAAATCACTTACAATTTGAATATTCATTTGCCCATTGATCTGAATGTGTAAAAAATGCAATGTCTGTGGCTGATCTGATAAATCCATGACCTGCAGGATTACATAGATAATTCAGGGTTATAAGACTGACTGCTTGGTGTCAGTGCTGGAAGAGCTGGTGAAAAAAAGCTCATGAGTCAGCATATTATACCGTTCCATTAAAATTCAATCTCCAGCCAGTTTCAGGCACACCTCTGATTCGAGGCAATATGAGGGCTGCTATCCTCCCTACTGGAGATGTGCTGGACAGTCATTTTGGAGCAGTATAGTCATTATTAACCTTATCACTGCCTCTGCACTGCCCTTTGGTTGTTGAAACTATAGAGCATCATTGGCTATCAGTGCTGAATTTTAAAAGATGACCTTATAAAAGCCTGAAGAAGATTATCACATTGACTCTCGGTATATGTCAAATCCTGGGAGTCTTGTCAGGAAGTGTTATTGCTGGAATATTAGGAATTTGAGGTAATATCTCAAATGCTAGGACATAAAAACTGCAAGAACAAATAGCTAATAAAAAAGTGTATATGTAATAGTACAGCAATATAACAGGAAACATGGATGGTTATTTCTGTAATATGGGTGAAAAGCAATGCCACTATCCGTATCTGTATCTGCTTAGTGCTCCAAATATCAGAGCTGTTTTTGAATTTGTACTGCAAGTGGGCAAGGTCTATTAGTTTTTTAAATTAAATACCAACCCTACCACTATGCTTCTGGAAATACTAGGGAAAAAGTAAAAGTAAAAAGTCATTTTTCATTCACTAACAGCACCACTCAAGCTGTTAATTGGTCCTAACTAGACTCTCTGTGGCAAGATTTCTATCTAACATGACTGAGGAAACTAGGGAACTATCTCTGAGAGATGTCTGTCCAAAATGAAGGAACCATTGTTTATAGTTGACAACTATTGCCAACTAATAATATTAAATATATTATCATAAATAATATACAAGAAAATTATCATTTAACACTGATGCAGAATGTTCATTTAAGAATGAACAGAAACATGCATAATGAACATACAAGTTAATGTTTAAAAAATTTAATCAATTATTATTAGTTTCTGAAGACCCCAGCAGAGATATGCTGACCTGTGTACAACACATGGTCTGCACTGGCTATATGGAGTGGCAGCTCTATAAATAAAAGCATATTTCTTTTGTGTTTTTCAAGCCAGTTTGCATAGTAATATGCAAAAAAAGGAAAAACTCGTAACTGTATTTGTATCTGTTTAGAATACACAATCTGTTCATTCCAAATAATTTATTCATAATGTTACATCCCTATTCTGGGTCCCTGGAGGACTAGCGGTTAGGCCACGGCACTCTCACCTCCAAGGCCCAGGTTCGATTTCCGGCCAGGGAACCGACCCAGCCACTTGGGTTGCACACGACAGTGCATTCCCAGTGCGGGTCCCAAGCCCAGATAAAATTGGGGAGGGTTGCGTCAAGGTGGTCATCCAGCAAAAAAAACTGTGCCAAATCAAATATGTGGAACAATGATCCACTGTGGCGACCCCTAATGGGAGCAGCCAAAAGAACAACAGCAACATCCCTATTCTGTAAACATTTGTTTCTTTGTTAGTGTTTTCTTCTTTAAATGATTAAAGACACACATTAACAAATTTACCAGATGGATTTGTTTTCAATTCATACCTGTATCTAAATATGGAGAATAAACTACTTCATACTTAATCATCAATGAAAATCAGCTGTAACCCCTATACCTCTTTGGGATGGAAGCGTTATAGTAAATAAAGGCAATAAAATACTACAAGGTTTCTTTCTAACATACATAATTCCTGGTTTCTTTTGCTGGCATTTAAAGACTTAAAGAAATATTCAGTAAATACATGCAGTAACCATTATTTGCAGTCTCTTTCTCTCTCTGTCTCTCTCTCTTTCAGTTCCTGCTCCTGCAACAGCATATGGGAAAAGGAAGGAAACTCTGACTGGCAGCACAGTTAAATTACTGTGAAATTTCAGGAGAGGCTGTGTCACAAGGGAAGACTAGCATTAATTCTGCTCAAATCAAGGACCGGCATTCCCATGTTCCTCAGGCATAAATTAACAGTTCTAAAACAGGCCCATGAGCCAGTGCTAAACAAAACCAAACGTGGCTAATGCCAAGTTAATTAACACAAACCCAGATGCTCAGTCTTCTGAATACTTTTACCGCCAAAGAGGGAATAGATATGTTTACTTTGTCGTGAATGCCTCGGTGTCAGTGGAACAGGCATGTTAGCTAGCTCTCGGCTGCTTCGCTCATTTAGTTTTAGCCGATTGTCTCTCTTGAACTATGTGATTAAATCAGGCATCTTGGCATCTGAAGACACCAGGAGCAGTCCAATTATTATTGATGGAAGAATCTGTTGGCGGAGGAACAGAAATTAAAGGTGAAACTTGAGTCAATGAGGGAGGAAATCAAAGTCACAGTAAGGGTAAATAAATCCGTTCAAGTGAGTATTTTTAATGCAACGATCCATTTCCTTCTTTAATCTGAGGCAGGTGATAAGATTCTTGTCACAATCCATTATAAAGTTCATGCTTTTACTTTTTTTGGCATGCTAGTAAAGCAAAATTAGCACACAGTCTGATTCAGTATGATTCCCAGTGTACTCTTTTGAAATTGGCAGCTTCACGGATCATCTGTGCCTTTGGGGGTTTTCTTATACGAGAAGCCTACCAGCATGTTGTCTCATTTCTATTTATTTTAAATAAAGTAATCAAGGGAAAGTAAATGCCACATATTACTTACAAATAAGCCTTGATTTTTGCTTACTGGGACTAGATCCAATTTAAATATGCAGCTAAAATGAAGAAGCGATATTAGGGATGGCAACAAAAGAAGAGATGATTCTCATGCTGAGTGCATATACTCATCATAGCAAAGTAATTATTTGAAATAAATATGATCACTCAAGCACTAGCTGGAGTAAGAAAGACAAACGGCTTTAAAAAAATGTAAAAAATCTTTAGAAATATTTATGTTTCTTCGAAGCTTCAAAGCTCTGGAGCATTTTCTTCTTTGGTAACTTGCTAGATTTTTCCTTTTTCATCATTAATGACATGCATTACCAATTAATTTATTTGTATTTATGTCTGTATCTTATTGACATTTGGCCTATGTAATCTACTTCCTACTAAATTATCATTAAAAATCTCCTGAAACACCTACTTTACCACTTTGGATTTAACTCTTACAGAAAATACAATGAAAGCAACGAAGAACTGTTTTGGTGCCAATTTATTTTACAGTCTTGTATGTTCTGGGTTTTAACTGGGTATGTTACATTAACTTTGGGGTAATATAGACAGTAAACCATGGAAGTTGGAGGTAGGATGCAAGCGCTGATTCTCGGTATAATATTTATTAAGGCAAATCCAAATATGTAAGTCAGATAGGCAGAATTCAAAAACAAAATAAAAACAGTCACACACGGCTTTGAAATGCAAAATAAACAATGAAAAACACTTCACATGGACCAAAAACACATAGATTATAAATAGAAAAACTGATCAGGGGCTAACATAAAACAGGTGCACACAATTGGTAACAGACCAATGATATCACAGGGGCAGAGACAGGAACAAAAGCAAAACAAAAGCACATAGCAAAGCATGAACTGAAGCACATGCTGAACTGTCATGCATTGTGAACTAGTTTGCTGGGAGGGGTAATAAATTGCATCTTGTTTTTTTTGTGCATTACTAAGAACGAGTTTGAAAGTAAGGAAACTGAGAAGACCAAGAAGATCAAGTACTCCCATGATTTAATCTAATGCTGGTCCATTTTTCTCTTTTTTAAACATACGAATCACTTCACTCTAGCTTTGTTGCCTGTATTGCAGTCTGTAGCCAGACCTTATGATGGCACATTCCAACCATTTTGTGATCCACATTATTGAAAGTGGCTTCTTTTATCATTTGTTATATATCATAGGTGACTCTTACCTCATTTATGGCACACCCACTCATAAGATCCCAACTGCTTTCCAGGTCAGCAGCACACCTCACTACACTGTTGTACACAATAAGATATTCTGTACCTACAGTGGCAAGCCAAATAATTTTACAGGCCAAACCAGTACTTCATGCACCCAGGTATTGCCAACCACAGACCTTATAAACCTTGCCTCTTTGAAAATTTATGATCAGTTGAACCAGGCCAGTCAGGTCATTCCTGCCAACTTCCAACTAGATCTTATGGTTTACAATCTGGGTTATGTATCATTTGACAGATTTGATTTTGCATGAGCATCATCTCTAGGACTGCACTGCAAGAGTTTTCATTTGGATGTAAGAGTGACTTCCCTCTTGATGAACAATACAAATACCAGTTACTCCTCATCTATCTGAAGCTACCGAAAGCATTGGAGCTAGCCAAATCATGCATGTTTGATTTGCAGCCAATAAGTTTTGCATTGTTGGCTTTACAGGAGAAGTATGGCAAAAGCCATTTTTTTTAGTTTTGCTGTCAGTTGGCGTGTCTGATCTTGGAATCGTGTGCCAGACGACTCAAATCATTCTCTGGCCCAACTGCCAACCAGATTGCGTCAGTCTGTAACTGGGTTATACATCACTTGCCAGATTTGATTTTGCATTACCATACAGTTCCTCTAGGGATGCACTACAAGAACTTGAGTCTGGATGTAACAGTGACTTTGTCCTAAATACCAGCTGCTTCTCATCAATCTTAAGCTCCCACAGCTAGCCAAATCATGCACAGTCAATAAGTTTTGTGCTGCTAGCTTTACAGGAGAAGTATGGCAAACCAAGTCAGCCTATTTTAATATTGCCATCTGTTAACTTTCTGCTGTACAGTTCCAATGTGATTGGAAAATCCTTAGGTATATGATAATTTCTCATATTTTTACCATCATCCAACCATAACTTTCCAGTCTGACTGAAACCTTTGAAATATTGTTGGATATCAACAGCTTCTAGTACTTGGCCAACTTATTGCACTCACTGGGTATCTGATGACCATGAGGGCATACATGTTTAAGCTTTGCTTATTTCTCACATTCAGACTACTTTTGAGAACTTCTTGAAATCTTGGTGGACAGATCTATATGTTATGCTACGTAGCTGGTGCATTGCTATGTACTTGGGCATATGCTTAATCAGATTAATACATACAGTATCATGGTTGGCAGCAGTGTTTGGATATTCAGGAATGTTCTGAAATTTATTGGGCAGGATTTGGACTATGCTTTTCCTTCTATAGGCATCATGGATTCCTTCACAGTTAGCAGTTTACTTTTTTCTAGTCACCTGGGAAAACTTGGATGTCACAGTCACCAAATTTTGGCAAACAGCCAAAAATGAAGATGTTGTTTTATGCCTATTGGAGCCTCTAATTTAAGAAAACATTTTCTTCTTTTCATGAAAATGATATGGATTTTTATTATTATTTTTTACATAAATATGCCTAGTCTATTTCCTTGTAAAGATCACATTAGGTAGGCTAAATAAGAAGTGAATTTAACAAATGTGGTGGTAAAAATAGTCTGGCTAAAGCAGACATTTTAATTTCTAACTTCTTTCATACTGGCAAGGATGACATCCCAGGTTAATATTTGGGCACACCTAGAGATGTTTCAAAGTATCGCTTCACTGTGTGAACGGCCCAAGAGTGGGTGATCCAAGCCCTGTTGCAGCCCATGGGCCAATTAGACTACCTGGCAGTGAACAGAGCCATGCTGGAGTGAGTTGGCTAAAGGTGAGAAGCCCTTCACTCAAAATCTCCTCAGCTCCCGGCAGTGGCTGAGACCTGACCCTGAAGACAGAGAAATTGGGTAAATGACTGGTGCTGGAGCAATTAATTTGCCTGATTTACACAGCAGAGTTGGTCCAGTGCCACCAGCCCAAGTCTATTGGGTCTAATGTCCCTGTACATAGCAGTTCAATGGAAGACAAAGCAGTTCCAACCAACAATCTCTGCAAGACCCAGGTACGGCAAGGTTTTGTGTTATGTCCTGGTTTGGCATCCTGAAAGAGATTGATCAAGGCACATAATATAATCCATGTACACTATGCTAGCTTTATGAATTGTTGGGAATTAAACAAACTAATTCTACTTGCAAACTGATGGGTTAATGGAGCTCTTTAATAAGACAGAAAATTATGATTCATAAGTTTGTACATGATAATAGCAAAAATTGGGACAAATGGTTGGTTTCCCCCTTTAAAATGCAATTAGGACAAAAAAACCTAAGGAACTGTTGGCTGTTATAAAAGAAAGCTGTGAGAATAATATAACCTAAAATGAAATTCAGTATATCTTCCACCTGAAAGCAAAACATGTCATTCATCTTGGTCAATTGTTGGAAGAAAATATCTGCAGTCACTAGAGGTGATGCTCCATTCAACATAGGAGTATACGTCTGCTCTCAATGCTACAATAGCCTTTTCATTCCTGCTCTTATTCCACTTTAGGAAGCATCTAATGAAACCCTAACACCCATGGTCAGGTCACTAAACTTCAGCACTATGTATGTGGTTGAATTTTTTGACCATGTACACTGTTTTTTTTTCTTTACTTTTTTTTTCTTCACGTAGACATAAAAGTACAGCTATTTGAGCAGACAGTTGATGTATGAACTTCCCAAGGTATGTAACCATCCCAATCATCCTTTTTCTTTAGTTTAATCATAAATTCATTCAGAGACATTTTCTGTTTTTTTTTAACACTTTAAGAAACACCTTGCAAAAATGTCAGTGTCTTGACACTAAATGTCTCCTTATTTAGTTTCAGGCTGAACTTTTTCATTAGTTCCAACACCTGTCCGAGTCTAGTGTCATCTTTGTCTATTGTTGCACATGTCATTCATCATAGTCTGTACACCTTGAAGGTGTTCAAACATCATCCTTCCAGTTTTGTTATCTCTGGTGCTGAAAGAGTGTCCTATGGCAGATGATGAAAACCTGTATTGTCCTTCTGGTGTATTGAATGTGCAGAGCTTAGAGGATGTTTTGTGTAGCTCCATCTGCCAGAATGCAGAAAATGCATCCAGCTTGCTGTCCATCATGCTTCTGAAAACTGAGACATTATTTAAGATAAGATAAGGTAGGACGTACATTTATTGATCGCCCGTAGGGGAAATTCAAGCTGACACAGCAGCATAAGTAGGAGGAGTAATATCAAAGAAAAGAAAAGAATTTCCATAAATACTTATATATTAGAAGGAGTATAAAATAAAAATAAGATAAATAAAAATAATAGAAATAATAGAAACTATAAAATAGATCAGTGTCAATCTCAAGTAAGCAACTAACTTAAAGTGTTCATTTTTGATGGGTCTGTTCAGCTCGCTTGGGTTCAAGCATATCTATATTGGTTTGCAATTTTCCTGTATTTAGTTGCCATCTATTCTTTCCCTCAATGTGTAGTGAACTCCTCAAGTCTGTAGGGTCATATATCTTTTTGATCATGCCCAAGGTTTCCATGAGTGTCAATTCCTGAATTTTCTTTTGAGTATGATGGAACTTTGCAGCTTACATTTACCACTGGAGTCACTCTTTTATAAATGCGTTTCGTTTTTCGTTCAAGTCTCAATCTGGATGTGCAACTTGGTCAGATATTGATCAAACTATCTCCATCGTATGGTTGCACAAAAAAACGAAAATCTGTATAGGGACAAAATTCTGTTCAAACTTTGACATTATCATCTGTGACTGAAACAGTTTCTCCTATATTTGGAAGCTGTTACCAATGTATGTGGCACCTTACAAATGTATGTAGCACTAAAGTATGTAGCACCTCTTCCCCAATGACTGAATTCCAGAAGAAAAATTTGTAATTGGGTTGTGAAGTCACTTCAAGGCTTGCTTGGCTCTCTGATGGTGATAGACAAGAACTAGCCCAGTAACTCCAGCTAGCTACCTAAAACACAGTGGAAATAACAAAAAAAATTATAATCTCTGATCACTTCTAATATTTATATTTTTATTGTGCAATTTGTGTAGTTCTCCAATCTGTTGAAAATGTTAAGCACAAGCTGGATAAACTTAGCTAAAAACTAGCCAAAGAACAGCAATAAATACACAGCGGGTCAAGCAGACACTCAGGGCGATTCACTCTCTCCTGATATTACCAAGTTAGAAATATCAAAAATACAGAGAAACACAAATTCACCTTGTGACGGCGGGCCGACAGCCCGCACATGGAAAACTTCCAACGCTCCTCGCACAACTGATGGCGCGGTGCTGAAGAGACAGCGCCATTTCAGCACCACATTTGTTTTGGACAGCCGGCGTGCGCGTGGCTGTGGGGGCGATGCGACTAAATGGCGCACGTCTGCCAGCCAATGAGTGGCGGGGCTCTTATTCACCCTCCGGGAGAAGACGAGGAGCTATAAAAGGAGCCTGCAGTCACTCGCCAGGCAGAAAGGTAAGGGAAGAAAAATAATTCACTAACAGTTATCTCTTTCTCCCTCTCAGATGCCGACATGAGTGAGGAGGATGAGCCGCTGCTGCTCAGCAATCACCCCACTAAGTGAGATCGCCGCTAGCCCGACCCTCCTGTGTGGTCTCCAGGTGACCACACAGGAGCTCCTGGAACTGAGGCAGCGAGACCACACCGCAACGGTCCCCCTCGCAAGGCCACCCCACGCAGTCAAATGGACTCCTTGTTGAGAATCACAAAGCGGTGGCTGCAGCCGGCCCGCTAATGGCCATGGAGATCATGGAAAGGGTGGCCATGGACAGATTCCTGCGAGCTCTGCCACCAGAAGAAAGAAAGGCCGTGGGTATTCAGGGAGCCCAAAGCCCCAGGGAAATGCTAGAGGCCCTGGAACAGGCCGTGGCTACCCTCGAGATTGGCAGGGATGAGCATCGCGTGTTTCCCCGGGGCCCACCAACCTGTCGGCCAGAAGAGTCCCCTGGGAGGGGAAACCCAGCCTGAGCCGCTCCGCTTCCGGGACGTCCCAACCGAGCTGGGTGCCTCTGCTCAGCTGCAACGTGTGAATAAGCCCTGGCTCGCGGGCTGCGTCCTGCATACAATAACACCACCCAGCCTGCCAACCATCCCCGTAGAGGTTAATGGCCACCCCGTCTCAGCCCTCCTGGACTCTGGCAGCACAGTGACCCTAGCCCGGCCCTTCCTCATCCTTCCTTCACCCAGGACCAAGGGCTCACTCACGGTCTCCTGTGTTCATGGGGATGTTCGATGTTTGGGAGGTTCCCGTGGCCCATGTCAACCTGTGGCACCAGGTGAAGGAGTGGCCCCAGGCAACCCTCTGCAGGTGAGTCCTCCATCCCCGCTAACCCAGTATCCTCTGTGTTTTTGCAGGTTGCCTGAGAGGGAAATTTCGGCTGGGAGCAGAAAGAGGATGAGAGGCTAAAGAACTGTTGGGGCCAGGTGCGAGTTATCGAAGGAGTCCACCAAAGCCCCGAGCAGCGACTTCCAACTGCCTACTTCCTGGTGCACTGGGGCCTCCTGTACTTCTGAACTGAGAGAAGAGGCCAGCCCTGTGAGCTGCTCATCGTGCCCCACACCTGGACACGGGCCCTCATGCACCTGGCCCAAACACACCCACTGGGGGGGCACCTGGGGGCCCGTAACACCTTGGAGAAATTAAAAGACCGGTTCCTGTGGCCGGGGATGGAGGCAGATATCCGGGCCTTCTGCCAACAATGCCCCCACTGCCAGCAGACTACCACACACAAATCCGCTCATCCCTCTCCCGATTATCGGCGTCCCCTTCAAATGGATTGGCATGGACCTTGTAGGGCCGCTGCCAAAATCTGCCTGGGTCCACAAATACATCCTGGTTATCGTGGACTACGCCACTCATTACCCCGAGGCAGTACCGCTGAGAAAGGCAACCTCCTGGAACATCGCCTGTGAGCTCCTGCTCCTCTTCAGCCGGGTTGGGATACCAAAGGACATCATAACTGACCGAGGTACACCCTTCATGTCTAAACTAATGGTTGATCTGTGTCAGTTGTTGCAGGTTGCCCACCTGAGGATGGCCATTTACCACTCCCAGACTGACGGGTTGGTGGAACGTTTCAACCAGACGCTGAAGAGGATGCTCCGGAAGGTGGTAGATGAGAAGGGAAGAAACTGGGATCTGCTACTCCCCTACATCCTCTTCGCCATCTGGGAGACGCCGCAGGCATCCACCATCTTCGGACGGCGACCTCGGGGACTACTGGATGTGGCCTGGGAGGCGTGGGAAGAGCAGCCTTCCCCCTATTGCTTCCTTGTCGACTAAGTCCAGGAGATGCAAGAGAGAATCGACAAGGTGATGCTGATAGTGAAGGAACACCTGGAAGCTGCTCAGCAAGAACAGAGGAGGGCCTACAACCATCTAGCCCAACCTTGGTGAATTCCAACCCAGCAACGAGGTCCTCCTCCTCCTCCCAGACACCACCTGTAAATTCCTGGCTCAGTGGCAGGGCCCATACACAGTCTTCGAGAGGGTGGTCCCAGTGAACTACCGCCTGCAACAGCCAGGTAAGTGAGCAGACACACAGGTATACCATGTCAATCTGCTTAAGTCCACAGTGACATTAAGACCCCTCTTGGAGGCGTGGTCAGACAGCGGACATACTGCGTCCCAGAGGCCGGCCAGAAGGCGATCGAGGAGGAGGTCAGCCGGATGCTCTGAGACGGTATCATAGAGGAGTCCACCAGTCCCTGGTCCAGCCAGATCGTCATGGTACCCAAGCTCACGGAGGCACAGTACCTGGGGTACCGGATCGGACGAGGGCTCCTGATGCTGCAGGAGAAGAAGATTGAGGCCATGAAAGGGTACCCCTTACCCAGCACCAAAAAACATTTATGTGCCTTCCTGGGGTTGGCAGGGTATTACAGATGATTCGTGCCCAACTTCTCCGCGATTTCCTCTCCCCTCTCAGATTTAACCAAGAAGGGCCAGCCGGACCAGGTGCACTGGAATCGGGAGACGGAACAGACATTCGAGAAACTAAAGACAGCGCTCACCAGTTCCCCCGTGCGTCGAAACCCCGACTTCAGCCTCCCCTTCCTGGTACAAACTGATGCATCTGAGACGAGACTAAGATCTGTCCTGTCTCAGGTCTTCGACAGGGAGAAGCACCCGGTCCTCTACGTGAATCGCAAACTGACCCCCACCGAGAAGAAGTACACCGCAGTGGAGAGGGAGGCCCTGGCCATCAAATGGGTGGTGGAGGAGCTCAAGTATTACCTCGCGGGCCGACCCTTCACCCTCATCACAGACCATGTGCCCCTCCAATGGATAGCCAAGGCCAAAGACACCAACGCCTGGGTAACCCACTGGTTCCTCTCCCTGCAGAACTACAATTTCACCGTGCAGCACAGGGTGGGAGCTCAGCATGGCAACGTGGATGGGCTCTCTCGGTGCTACTCACTCTAGGCCCATCCCTTGCCATCAGTAGGCTCGGAGCTGCAGGGGGGGTACTGTGACGGCGGGCCGACAGCCCATGCACGGAAAACATCTAACACTCCTCGCACGACTGACGGCGCGGTGCTGAAAAGACAGAGCCATTTCAGCACCATGGTTGTATTGGACAGCCGGAGTGCGCGTGGCTGTGGGGCGGCGCGACTAAATGCCGCACATCTGGTGACCAATGAGTGGCGCGCCTCCTCTTCACCCTCTGGGAGAAGACAAGGAGCTATAAAAGGAGCCCACGGCCACTCGCCAGGCAGAAAGGTAAGGGAAGAAAAATACTTCACTAACACTTGTCTCTCTCTCCTTCTCAGATGCCGATGTAAGCAAGGAGGACGAGCCACTGCTGCTCAGCAATCACCCCACTACGTGAGACCGCCGGCTGCATCGCTGCCGTCTCGTCGCCACGCCTCCACTGCACATTTGCCGCGCCAAGCCTGAGACTGCCTGCCTGCACCCAGCTTCGCTCGACCCACTCTCCCACCTCACCATCCCTCTCACTACTCACTTAAGACCAATAAAGAGCACGTTCCCCCACATTTACCGCCTCCGTGTGTGTGTGTGTGTGTGTGTTCAGCCCTCAGTGGTCCCGTGGTGTCACAACCTCCTGATAGTCATGAGCTGTCCATCATGAAATCTCTAGCTAAACAACTTCACAACTGGGCAATGATACAAATTCCGTAATGAGCATAAGCTGTCTGAAATTTAATAGTTTCCCACTAAATTAGAGAACAAAGTACTGCCGTACCTGTTCAGCACGAAATGTAATGTAATGTGAATGAACATGTTCATATACAATTTATAAAAAATAGTACTACATAATTCTTATTATTTTACATTAGTCCAATTTGTTCTCAAGAACAGACCTTAGATCACAAGGTTTTATTATCAGAATTGCCAAAAGACAGTGTCCTGCACATTTACTGCACCATTCATTTGTTATGCACATTTATACATTACAGTCCCCAGATTTGTGAAGCAACAGTACTGGCAATCACACAAATGCAGCCAAATGTAAAGAAATAATAAAATGTGTGTATAAAAGTACAAGACAGATGAAAATTAATGGAAACATCTTAATAATTATAGCATCATCCACCAAAGAGGAATAAAAAAAACCCCACTATATTCAGCTATGCATTGATTATATTGTTTCCACAGATCCTCACTGAACTGCTCTTGGAGATATTGTCATTTCATTTACAAGACAAGAACAGAGGAAATAGAAAAAAAAAACTGAAAAAAGTAGGCAAAGACTTTGATCGATGTCTAGTTCACTGTTTTCAGAAGAAAAAAGCAATACAATAACAAACTTGTTTTCATACAACACTTTATCACAAATGTACCTATGGCTTTAAACAGCAATAGAAAAGCTCATCTAAAGCATATCTTGCAGGTGGGTGTAAGTCATTCTGAAAAATATGGTGGTGGTTAGTTTTTAACAAGATGTGGCCATGAATTTAATATATTGTGGTTACAATATTTTTTAGGCCAGAAACTAAGCATCTCATGGCCACAACATAATACTTCATTAATAGTTTGATTTGAGATAAAGTCTTGACCATTAATTTATGTATAAAAAATAAATAATAATAATAATAATAATAATAATACCCACCATGCCACCTCAGCTGCTCTGTAGAGGACAGAGAATCAGTTGTTTAAAGTGATTCATGACAGTCTCCTAACATATTTTTATACTCTATAGATTTCTTTTGATATTTTTTTTAACCATAGGATTTTTTGCATACCTCATAATCTGTTTTCTCTCTCTCTCTCTCTCTCTCTCTCTCTCTCTCTCTGTCTCTCTCTCTGTCAAGCTGAATTCATCCTGATGCTTTACTTCTATTTAGCACTTCTGCACTTGTAACTCAGCTTCTACTTTGGATGGTCTCACATGGATACCCATAAGATTTTCACTACCATAAATAGTTTAGCCCCAAGTCTCACTCTTGCTTCAGTGGATAACCTCACGAAGATAATGTAGATTTGTACCTAAGAACTGCAGCTGTAATCATAAAGACGGCGCTTATCCCAGGACTCTTAATCTGCTCATACTCTACATTCTGTTAACACACTTACTGTTTGTCTTTACTCTTCTATACCTGCATAATAAAATGATTTATAATCACACCATTCAGTATCATCCAGAAACAGATGGGTTCCCTTTTGAGTCTGCTTCTTCTCAAGGCTTCTTCCTCATGTCATCTCAGGGAGTTTGTCCTTGCCACTTGAAGTCAGAATTGTAAAAGAGATTTTCTGTTTACCATGTTTAGTATTCAGAGGGAACACAGAATGAACCCAGTAGAGCATTATGGACTTAAAACATTTATAAATATTAGAAATCATAGAAATGCAGCTGCCTATCTGCCTTTAAGTCTCTCTGTGTGTGTGTGTGTGTGTGTGTGTGATATTTTGCCCACCATCATTCTTATTATGCCATCCATGAGACCTTGTGATATAATGAATTGCTCAATTCTAATAGTTCCACTGTAGAGGTATGGATAGATATTAAATTTTACTCTTCCCATCTAATATCAGCATCAGCCATCCCTGCTTGTGTGGATATCTCACTAGCCTGGCACGGTAAATGAGTCTATACCAGGGTGCGATATGGACAAAAATTTCATACTTATTTATTATTTATACCAAATACCTTAATAACAATATGAATATGACTATGGATTCAAAATTGATGTTTGAAGTGACAGTTAAGCATAATTATATAACAATGGATAATTAGTTTATAACAAAAGGATTTGGAAAATGCAGTTACTTTCATAAACATTTTATTAAGCCCAATGATACATTGTTATATATATATTTAAAAAAAAAAAACAAAAAAAAAAAAACGCTGCCCGGGTTTGATTCCTGGGAAGGGAACCAACCCAGCCCTTGGGAGGGTACTCTCAGTGGCAGTCCTCAGCCTGGATAAAATGGGAGGGTTGCGTCAGGAAGGGAATCTGGCATAAAACCTGTGCCAAATCGAACATGCGGACCAATGATCAGCTGTGGTGACCCTTAATGGGAGCAGCCGAAAGAACAACAAAAATTCAAACAACTGAATGCTGAACTTCTAGCTTGCCTTTTTTGTCCCCTGATGCAGTGCTTCTACAGGTTTTTGGCGAGGAACACCAGTTTATCTACCATAGCTGGTTTCAGACAAGCATGCTGACATGTTACAATTTTGACCCTTGTGCTGAAAAGCCTCTCTGAAGGGGAACTGGTGGCTGGTATGCACAGATGTTTATGTGACATTTTACTGAGCATTGGAAAACTTATCTGGTGGCCTTTCCACCAAAGAAGTGGATCTTCTTCACTGTCAATTGTAGCAGACAGCAAATAACTGTTCAGTTCAGCTTTTATGGCAGCTTTAAGTTGAACACTGGGATCAGATAGTGTTGTGGTGGCAGTGGTGCTTTTGAAGAAGCTGGCCAAAGAGATTTTTTTTTCCCTTTTTGTTGGGGGTGGGCCTGTATCTTGTTTCACACTCATTTAAAAGGGGCATTCTGCCAATTTAAAACATAATAAAATAGCTTCAGTAAAACATTTCATTAACATATGAATATCATAATGCTATTCAATTAAACAGAATGATAGACGTTTTCTGGTTTATTCATTCTACCTATATTTACCTTAAGTGCCATTATCTCCATCTCTGACTCTGGCTTTGATAGTGGGAATGTTGTCTGCACTGATGTAAAGTATCTTAAATCTTGGATCTAAAAAAGATGCCACATCCAATAGCTCTTGAGTGTATGCATCTTCATACTTCTCATCCATATAGTCCAACATCTCATTTTTCAAGGACTTTGTCATGTCAGAGTTTCCTCATTCATCAATAAGAGGGCTGTGTTTAGCAGGATCAGAACTGGTTTCAGGTAACAGACACAGACATAGTCCTGAAAGGGCATCAGTGAACTCCAGCAGTGGTCTTAGTGCTTTTTTAACAGATTCCAAAACATCTAGGTCTTGCCGTGTTGGAATCAAATGCCATGCCTTTCTGTCTTCAGAGAGGACCTGCTCCAATATCATGTCAATCATCTTCTCTCTGGATCCACATCTTGTTTGGCATTTTGTCATAAGTCTATGTACTGGTAGGTTGAGATTCTGTGCTTCTTCTAATGTAACCCTCTTTTGCCAGCTCTGAGAAAAGTGGCCCACCAACTTCTTGCAAAGGCTTATGGCATGACTGATGCCATCATCACCTTTCACTGCATTTTACATTTACATTTGAACGTCACACAGAATTTGTGTCTACAGCAAACATATACAAAATCTACAGCAAACATATACAAAATAATGCAGAAAGTCATAACTACAACTAGAAATGATCGCATAATAAAATTTTTATATCATAAATGTTAAATTATGGCACAAATGCCAGCACAGCATGTAGTATATAGTATAAAATGTTGAAATGCAACTTCTATCTAGTAGGGGTATTTAATTAGGCCATTACACCACAAAGAATGTCAATTATATGCCACAAAGTAGATAATTTCAACCCACAGTTCTGATTTACCCACAGTTCTGGTTTAAGCTATGAAAAATTAGCCAAAATACTATGATAGTGTATCCTAAGTTTATATATATAAAAATAGTCTAGTTTAAAGCCTTAATATATGGGTAATTAATACTTTTTAAGAAAGCAAAACATAACCTACCAGTTATCAGGTGTAGTCTGTGTCTGAAACATTGAAGATGCATCCATTTATTCACCATGAGCGCCTTCATCATTTTGGATGCGTTATCTGTTACAATGCAGACTTGTTGCTCCTCGGGTAATCCCCATGATGCTAATGCTTCTTTCATGCTGTGTGCTATGCTGTTCCTTATATCCTCGCCAGGGAAAAAAAGAAGTCTGCAAGCATCTGGTTTTCAGCTTGAAGTCCTTACTGATAAACTAGATGGTTAAACTCATGTAGGGTTCAGTCATTGTGCTGGATCATAAGTCTGTGGTGGTGCAAATTATTCCACTTGTTGGAGCTCAGCATTAACACTTGTCCTGCACTTGTCCTATGGCTACCTGAGTAAAATAGGTTCGTGATGGTATTTTGTAGCATTGTGGAAAGTTATGGCATCTGTAATTTCTTTGTGCCTTTTAAATGTAGACTTAGTCTTATGCTGCTGAATGCATTCATAATTAATGCTTGCTTGGGTTTGTTTATTTATTATTATTATTATTATTATTATTATTATTAATAATATTAATATTAGGACATGATGTGTGGTCTGGCCTCGTCGCAAGGCACTCTTCATACAATGCTTTGTGGTGTTGCTTAAGGTGATGGAAAAGGTTCGATGTGCTGCCTTTCTGTGTTCTGACTTGGACAAGGCAAGCCCTGCACAATGCCTTGCTCTCTTCTACATCCTCTTTCCTAAACCCAAAATATCTCCAATTAACAGAAGACGCTTTCTTTTTCAGAACCAAATCTGTACTGTTGTCTGTTGCACCGCAAATTTTCCCCACTCACTTTCCTCACAACATTTGCGCACACTTCATCCTCACTCAATCAAGGAGACTTTCATGATTGGCTGGCCTTCACTGTACATGCTGGGTGTACATAACCTATGTTGCTCTATATGACTAAAAGGCTGCTCATACCATGGCTTTCTGCTGTAACAATACTGTCTGTGTTCATACCATGGTATAGATATGTAAACGGTATATCTTTCAGCTTTAGTCTATAATAAATTAAAGATAGGAATGTCTGCAAACAACCAGTGTTAAGCAGCAAAATGCAAAAATATCTGTTGGTGTGATTTCAAGGTTAGGGAGAAGAGGATGCTTTCTGTTTTACTTTTTGTCACTGACTCAGATTGATCATTTATTTATCTTCTCTTATTATTTATCTTCTTCCCATGCTAGGGGACATGCCAACAGAGAAGCAGCTCATCCATGCACTTGGGATTAGAACTTGGGGTCAGCTTAGTTACCTATGCTCCTTTATCTTATCTCCTATCATTTCTTATTCCATGAGAGATTGATTTTGTTTTTGACCGCTAAGGCAGGCAGCATCCACACATATTTGGGTCCTTCTGATAGTTTGAGCCTCATTGATTATTTTGAAATATAGTTTGTTTCTCTTGTTTAGATGATTTATATTTGAAACATATTTCAGTGGTCATGGTTCATATTTCACAATTCAGATTGAAAATACAAAAACACATTTCTGATTACTTTCAATATTATGGCATCAATATTGACATCCCTAAATGCTTAAAATACTGACTATGGCAAAAAATAGGAGGGATAATAAAAAAGGTAGTTAAACAATAAACAGTGGAAGGGTCCTCAGTTCAATTCTGAGCTCTGGTTACTGTGTGAGGATTTTTTTCATGTCTTCCTCATGTCAGTGAGGCTTGGCTTTTGCCCCTTTGGTGTAAATGTGTGTGCATGTGTGTGTTTTGTGTGTGTGTGTGTGTGTGTGTGTACATGATTCCTCAAGCCCAGGCTACCAGGATAGGGTCCTGGTCTGGCTTGACCCTGATCAAAATAAAGCTGTTACCAAGGATGAATCAGATGAGGAACATTTATTGGATATTTGTAGTTCAAAAAGCTGTTTTGGATGGAACATATACAATAAATTAGTGAGAATAAATTGAGTTTATTGTGGTGCTCTGCCACAGAATGGAGGCACACATGAGCTTGAATTTTTCTTAAAAATCCAAATTCAACTCAGTAGGCAGAGCTAGTACTTAATAAACACAGAAAAGAACTCAAAACCAGCAAAGGAGAAAACCATGCAGATATGGAATATGCCTCACAATCCACAATCCTCACAATACAATGAGAAAAATGAACCTGTTAAATACACTGAATAAATGATTTCTAACAGGAGGCAGATGAAATCAGTAAACAGGTGAGGAAGAATGGGTTAATGTCCTGACTGCATCTGGAAGTGGAATGGTAGCTCCTGGCTCGCTGGTTGAATCAAACTCTGATGTGATATGTACATTACAGAAATAAATGGAGAAAAATGAACTTTTCATTACCTTTATTAACTGTGACTAATGCCATGTATTGCCAGTTGTCCTAATATATGTCTTACATATATTTTGTTTTTAATAGAAGTGTTGAGTCTTTATGTACAGTATGTTACCATGTTAACTTATATATAAGTGTTTAATAAATCCAAACCACCCACAAATATTTTACTGGAAATTTCTCAGGTATATGTATATGCTAATGTATAAGATTAACTGCAATAGGTGCAGTTTTACATCATTATGGCTTAGACCTTGACAAAACTTCTTCAATATAACAACCTTTGATGAAACTGCAAATATTTTTTACTGCCTTTTTTTTGACTATTTATTTATTTCTTGGCTTCCCTCAGCACTAGGTAAAGACAACGAGACTGAGGGAGACAGTGAGTATGGTCAATTACACAAAATAGGTAAAGGAGTGGAGAGTGAAATAATCCCTTCTAAGTACTATTTGGAATGGATGAGATTTCCAGATATATAGTACTGTCCAAAATTATGGCACAATTATACAAATTTTTTCTTAGATGTCTATTTTATGACTTTTCTGATGTATTTTTAAATACTTATAGATTTGTCAGGCCAAACATTGACTTTGTTAAGTTTATTACCATTTGCTGATCTTTATAGTAGATTTTTATGTAGAAATGTTTAATTTCATAATTTTTGAAGGCATTTCTGATTTACAGTATTTCTTTGCATGTGCCTCAGACTTTTGCACAGTACTGTAGGTGTGTTAAGTAATGTTGCTGGACAATGTCTGTCATGATTATGTCTGATTCAAATGGAATAAGTGGTTTCAGTATAAATTACAGAGAAGGGAGTGTCTTCACAATGCACACATTGTCATCACCACAAAAAAGCACCATGTGTAATATGTAGCTTCTGCTGTTCACACAGTATTAAGCATTTGTTGACAATTACTTTTAAGCATGATTTATACAGTGTTTTGTTGTTTGGCATTTGAAACTTAGCCAATACCTTGGTTTGGTTTGGTGTCAGCAGAGGACAACAAAAAAAGAACACTTCCTGATGTGTCTCCATACTTAGGAAAAACTCATTTCCCACAGGATAGGACAGAATTGTCCATCAGATCAATTCAAACAGGATATATATTATCGCAGTTATTACTACTGGTCATTTTATAAAAGGTAAGACGCATGCATGTGCAATCCATAAAAATACCGTCATGACGGATTTGGATTACTTATATTGATCGTATTAAATATGATGGATACATATTATAATATTTGGTCAGCAAACACATGTATTTGCAGATGGTTTCTGGTTGACAAATTTATTTTCAAGGACACTGCTTCTGCCATGTTTCCCCATTATGAATCACAATGACGTAAATACATTGTAGATCGTTAATATTTTGACTACTGCAATCACAGGATGGGAATGCTGAATGAACAGAGATGTGTTTGCAAGTATGGATGGATCATAAAAAAATGTAGAAAGAGCAAGAAGAGAAAAAAGCATGGTTACACAAAGTGTATAAGAGATACTTGCTAGCCTGGAGTTCCTCAGGGTTGTTGGCCATTGCAACTGACCATTCAACAGTTTAGTTGTAGTGTATTTTTTTTTTTTTTTTTTACTTCTACCTGTAGGATGGTTCCCATGAAATACAGCAAACAAATGACATGACAAATTAAAGAGATAAAAGGTCTGGAGTTGATTCCAAGTGTTGAATTTGCATTTGATAGCTGTTCATGGGAACTCTCAGTATGTGATTCAAAGAGGTGTCAGTGCGAGTGAAGGAGGCCATCATTAGGCTGATAAAACAAAACAGACCCATGAGAGAGATATCAGAAACTTTAGGAGTGGCCAAATCAACAATTTGGTACATTCTTAATAAGAAGGAATGAGGCTATTAGCAGCTAGTTCCTTTTGGGGTCCACTTTAACATGTCTATGTATGTTTAATTTAAAAAGAACTATATGTGAAAACAGCCTACAGCTGTGTTGTAAAGCCGAACTGTACTAAGTGTTTTGAAAGGGTGTTCATCCACTGAAGAGAGGTTCAGACATATGAATAAACTTTTTTTTGGGATGGGAAGTGCAAATCTTGATACAATTGATTGTTTGATACAATTGCAATTACTTTAAAGACAGATTAACAGGCAGAATCTTAGTCATCTGTGAGTTCAAAACATCCAGGCAAACAAAGAAATGTGGGCAAAAATGGGGACAAAGTCAAAAATAGAAATGCACAACAGGATGTTAGCTAAACCTTGCAATCAAAGTGTGAAGTAGCCTAGTGTCCGATGAATGAAAATGAGGACACGGTGTGTGTGTGTGTAAATTCTGGATTGGAGTATTGACAGACTCTGGAATGGTGGTAGAGGCAGCGGATCTGGGTGTGAGAGTAGGTAATAGAGCAGAGGAATGTCAACTGGCTAACCACATTCCAGATGTGCAACCAACAAAGTACACTTTATGGCCACTTAAAGTACGCTTTATAACTTTGTGGACATGTGACCATCACACCCATATGCGCGTGTTGAACATCCCATTCCAGATTTAGTCCCCAATTTGCTGTTATAATAACATCTACTCTTCTGGGAAGGCTTTCCACTAGATTTTGGAGTGTGGCTGTGGGGATTTGCTCAGTTGTCCACACGTGCATTAGTGAGGTCAGACACTGATGTTGGGTGAGGAGGCCTGGGGTGCAGTCAGCATTCCAGTTCATCTCAAAGGTGTTCGGTGGAGTTGGGATCAGAGCTCTGTGCAGGCCACTCATGTTCTTCCACTCCAACCATGGCAAACCATGTCTTCATGGACTAGCTTTGTGCGCAGGGGCATTGTCATGCTGGAACCCTTAGTTCTAAAGAAGGGAAATTGTATATATACAAATACTGTAGCAGAACCAGTCAATGTAAGTATGCAACTTCAGATTTATAAACATGAAACAGCAAGGCTTCTGTAGCAGCTCCTCAGTTGCACCTTATTAAATCTCATGCATTTATGTAAATTATTTAGCTTACTGTAGCTCGTCATACCAGAGACTAGCTACAGGGTTAGACACATTAGCTCAGAAAGGGGAAAGTTTTCACAGATTCTTCTTTGGTTTACCTTCTCTGGTCTGATTAACAAACTAGCTTGTTTAAAAAAAAGCAACAACAAAAACAGAATGTTTAAACACAATTCAATAGTGAAGTATGAATTTATTCTCGCCACATCAAATTCAAAACAGATATCTCTTCTCTCTCTTCAGAGTGCATGGCACTAGTCAAAAGTAATAACATGAAGCACCACTACAAAGCAAAACATAACCTCTTCAAATTGTCTTATTTATAGCCATAAACTAATAATTAAAAAGTAGCTGCCGTCACCATTTAAGTCATGTTAGATGATTATCAGATATTAACTGGACCTTAACACAATTTATTTAAAACCCATGTAATAGATTTTCTTGCGATTCTTAAGAAACATTGCATTTTGGACATAGGTTCTTCATATAGACAACATAAATATTCATTATAGACAACATAAATCTACATGGAATGTACATTCTCCTTCAGACTGTGAGTCGCCTACAGTCAACTAAAGACTGAAAAGTGCAAAGCAATTATTCTAACCTTTCCAGATGACAAACCTGTAATCAGGCTGTGCATATGTGCTGCAATATTTAATCAGTCACGGATAACTTACCATGGTGCTTAGAGGCATGGTGGATGCAAGATCTGTAAATAGATTTCCTGGTGTCACCCCATACATTTCTCTAAATAGAAAAACAATAATACATTTATGGCTGTAAATATAATGACAGCAATCAGTAATCTTTAAGGTTAATATGACAGTGAAGCAATCAAACAATGTGGTCTCTTTCTATAGAATTAAGTATGCATACAAGACCATGCCCAAAGACAAACAAAAAGAAAATTTCCTATCATATAATTTCTGATGGTTTTAATACTGTCCATGTAAGTGTGTGCACAATTTTTATCTGACAATATTTTGTCATGCCCTTTCATGGTTGAGGAATTATCAACTTGTCATATTTTACAAATGAAAACACTATATCTTCTCAACTTGCACAGAATTCATTTGGGCAATGACATGAGAGGTGACTGGAGCATTATGGGTCCCAGGAAGCACTCCCAAAACAGATGCAATTTCATGCTGCTTTAACATTAAAAACATTCTTAATTTAGATGCACAATTTTTTCCGCCCTTTCGGTTTAGCAAAACTCTTAGCATAAAACTCATTTATAGAAAAGAGTCACACAGGCTGTACAGTCAGAACTCATGTGACTGGTTGGCAGTACAGTTTAGTGTTTAAATTACCTCACTGTTAAACAACATCTTCAGCAAAATATTAAACTGTTCATCTGTTGCCTTAGGCATAACATTTTTCATGTTTTTCACAGTTGAGTAAATCTCTAGCAGAAGCTCAATATTCAAGCTAATAATTAATATTTGGGAATTATTATTATTATTATTATTATTATTATTATTATTATTATTAATACATAAATAAAGGAATGAATGCAACAATAAGCAACATGAACTAACCATTATTAACACAGTAAGTTTTTTTTTTTCATGTTAACAAATGAATCACTTAATGTACTTTCCCTGTTGTATATGCTTCCAAACTTATTAAAGCAAACCCACCATGCATCATGCATCTCCCATGATAATACGGATGAGAACACAATAGGATACATGATGACAGCTTTGCATTCTGGCTGTCACTGCACCAACATCCGTGCTTCAAACCCATGTTTCTCAATCCTGGTCTAGGAGTACCACTATCCTCCACATTTTTGGTGTACTCCCTGTTCCCAATTCACCTGATGCAACTCCTCATCTAATTAAGAAGCCTGAACCAGATTGACCTGGTTGGTCCCAACTATGGAACTGAGAGCTTGTTATACTAATGACTGAGATCTTGTGCTTGGATTGCCAATAATAAAGAACTTGCTGAGTTTAGGCACTTGCGTCCTGCCTCATCAACCTCATCAACAGGTTATATAATATATTATATGTATATATCAGGTTTTCAGCTTTATACACTATATTACCAAAAGTATGTGAATACCCGACCAATTACATCCATATGTGCTTGTTAAACATCCCATTCCTGATTTAGTTCCCTCTTTGCTGTTATAATAATCTTGAATTTTCTGGGAAGACTTTCCACTAGATTTTGAAATGTGGTTGTGGGGATTTGCCCATTCAGCCAAAAGAGCATTAGTGAAGTCATTAACTGTTGTTATATTATTTATTTTAGCCTTACAGTTGCTGTAAATGTACAGTACTTGTACACACTAATAACTTAAAACAGACAGACACTTCTGGAAATCAACAAAGCTCACTACAAACTCACCTTTAGCCTTTCTGATTTGGATCATCTCCTGTGACCAGACTCAAATCGACGACGCTTACCAACACCGTTGCAGCGTGAACAGCACAGCTGAGGGAGAAAGCGGTCCAATTGGAAGCATGGCAGGAGAAATGCGCTACGTGCTAGGCTAAAGACTAGAGCAGTACAACTGCCTAGCTTACTGCTAGTAAATGTTTGCTCACTCAAAAACAAGCTGGTTGAGCTTAGGACCAGAATCACATCCCAGTGTGAAATCAGAGACTGCTGTGCTCTTATTTTTTACATAAACCTGGTGATCCAACAGCAGACCAGAGTCAGCTATCCAGCTACAAACATCCACCATCCACCATGGGGACTGCACAGTGGTGTCCTGGAAGAACAAAGGTGGGGGTGTTTGTATCGTCAACAACAGGTGGTGTCTGGAAGTAAAGACTGAGAGCAAACACGGTTCACATGATATAGAACAGCTGGTAGTGAAATGTAGACCCTTTTATCTGCTGAGGGATTTTACTGCTGTGTTTATACTGGCTGTTTACCTTCCTCCACACCTGGACTCCAGGGCAGCACTTGGGCACAAGAAGCTGCACACCCAGATGTTGTGTTCATTTTTGCTGGTGATTTCAATCACTGCAATTTACAGACTGTCCTCCCAAAATACCACCAAAATGTGCATTTTCCAACAAGAGAAAAGAACATCCTCGACCATGTTTACAGCAAAGTGAAGGGTGCAGTACACTGCCCCCACTTTGGACAATCAAACCACATCTCCTTGTTAAATCCAGCAAACAGACAGATTCTCAAGCAAGCTCCCCCAGTATGTAAATGTGTTAAAGTGTGGATAGAGGAATCTGACCAGGTGCTTCAAGACTGCTTTGAGAGTACTCACTGGGAAGTGTTTAAAACTGCTGCCACATGATAAAACTGTGCTGTTGATTTAGAGGAATATGCAATGGCAGTAACAAGCTACATCAGTACCTGTGTTGAAAACACCATTCCCACTAAATGTATCAGGACATATCCTAACCAAAAGCCATGGTCCTTGCTGCATGCCTGCTCCACTGGCAACACATCTCAGGCAACACATATGACTACAAAAAGGCCAGTTATGACCTACATTGATCCATCAAAGAGGCCAAAAGACAGTACAGGCTGATGATGGAATGTTCCTATGCTACCACTGACACCCGATGCATGTGACTGCAACACATCACAGATTATCAGAGCAAAAGCAGAGGGGAAATATCCCATCTTCGTTTACTGCACGCAAGCGTGGAGTAACCATGGACAATTAACTGTCCTTTTCCTCTCACATTGCTAATCTGACATGCTCATGTCAATTTTTCCTTTATAACATCAGAAGGATTCGTCCATTTCTATCCACACAGGCCACTCAGGTGCTTGTTCAGTCCCTTGTCATTTCGAGACTGGACTACTGCAACTCGCTCCTGGCAGATCTGCCTCTGAGTGCCATTTGACCTCTGCAACTGATCCAGAATGCAGCTACACAACTAGTTTTCAACCTTCCTAAGATCTCCCACACCACCCCATTGCTACGCTCCCTCCACTGGCTTCCTGTAGCTGCCTGCATCAGATTTAAACACTGATTGCCTACAAAGCCAAAAACAGATCAGCACCCATTACATCAATGCACTTATCACATCCCTCACTGCACCATGCTCCTTCCGCTCCTCTAGCACTGCTCAACTGGACCTACCATCTCTCAGGGTACAAGGAAGGCATGCATCAAAACTCTTCTCTGTTCTGGCACCTAGGTGGTGGAATGAACTTCCCCTAGATGTCTGAACAGCTGAGTCACTGGCAGTCTTCAAATGACATCTAAAGACTTACTTCTTCCTAAAGTACTTAAATAAGCACTTTAAAAAATTGTCTGAGTGCTTTACTATATTAACTCCCCACCAGAGTTTTTGGACTGATGCTATTCATAGTCTGTGAACTAGCGAACCAGTATCAGAATGTATTTATTGAGAGACTTCAAAGCATTTCCGTAAGTTGCCCCGGATAGGGGCGTCTATCAAATGCCGTAAATGTAAATTTAAATGAAATGCATAGCGACACCGCACTGTCAGTTGAGTTGAATGAAGGCTCTCAACACTGAGCCACAAAAGAGGGTTATGGAGACTAGAGAACACAGAACCCACCATTCATGATCTCATTGCCAGATGTTGGCAAGACTATAATAGAATTATGGCCAAAAAGTTCTACTTTGGTCTCATCAGACCATATCACATAGAATGTGAATGATTGAAGTCACTTGCCTGGAGTGACCAGTACTTGTGAGATTTTTTGCAGCTCCTGTAATGTTAGCTTAGGTCTTTTGGCAGCCTCCCTGATACAGTTTCATCCTGTCTTTTTGTCAATTTTGGAGAGACATCCTGTTCTTGGTAATGTTACTGGTGACCCATTTTCTCCACTTTTTGATGATTGACTGCACAGTGTTCTCTTGTACATCTAATGTTTTGGAAATTCATTTGTACTCCTCTCCTGATCAATACATTTTGAAAATGAGATCCTGCACATGCTTTCTAAGCTCTTTGTGGACCATGGCTTCAGCAGCTGGTTGGATGAAACCAAGAAGATGTCAATAAAACCCAACAGTTTCAGCCTTCAGTGATCACAGGTGTATGACTTTTGAACAAGAGATTGAATGTGATTGGTTAACTCTGAGCTCAGTTCAATTCAATTCAATTCAATTTTATTTGTATAGCGCTTTTAACAATGGACATTGTCACAAAGCAGCTTTACAGAAATAAATGGATTCACAAAAATATATTGTAAATATTTAAATTTATCACTGTGAATTTATCCCTAATGAGCAAGCCAGTGGCGACAGTGGCAAGGAAAAACTCCCTGAGATGATATGAGGAAGAAACCTTGAGAGGAACCAGGCTCAAAAGGGAACCCATCCTCATCTGGGTGCAACGGATAGTGCAATTATAAATAAATCCCTTCTATTGTGTACTATATGGACAAATAGTGCAATTGTGCAACCAATAAATTCATCACAGTATTTGCAAGAGGTCCGGCTGGT
>CM040455.1:24756590-24804439 GCA_022758105.1 Pangasianodon gigas
GTTGGGGGATTACTAACTCCGCCTAAGGCATCCAGACTTTCCCCTACAGAAACTACGCTGCTCTCACTCTCACTAACCCTCTCTAGAGACTGGATGCGCACCTCTAATGCAGCAATCTTCTCCGTCAGAGAGCTAACTAACATGCATTTATCACAAATAAAGTTAATACTAACGACGGAGGAAGAGTGACTAAACATCCCGCACTCAACACACTGAACAAGCTGAATGTTAGACATGTTGTTTAACGCACCTTAGTCGAAGATTTGTTGATATTATTGTAGACGGCGTGGATCCGGTGTGAATGGCCTCCGCTCGCTGTCTTGACAAAATACAAAAGCGCACTTCGAGAGAAAAAAAAAAAAAATGAAAATACGGTAGAAGAGAACGTGAAAAATACAACAGATGAAAACGATAGCGCGATATTATTGATTTAAAAAAAGAAAGAAACAGTATAGTTAAGACCAAGACTCAGTCACATGCCCCATTATTTTTTTGTGAACAATTATTTTATTGAGTAGTCAGTTCAGTATAGCACAAAGTACAGCACAGTAATTTAGACTGTAGCCATACCCCCCACCCACCAACCCACCAGGTAGACTTATACTGTGCTGAGGAAAATACAAGACATTGCAGAGGAGAAAAGTGCAAAGTGTAATACTTAATCACAAGAAAAATAAAAAATATACATAAATACCAAATAAATTGTACATCAAAAAGAAGAAACAAAAGATTTAACAATATCAAAAGTAGCACTCCAGGTCTTCAGAGTTTTTGTCTTTGCTCCGTGAATGCGAGCCGTAGATAGTTCCATAGAAACAATGTCGAGCAAAGATAAGCCCCATACACGTCTGGTCATTAAATGGGGAGGGACCCAGCGACTGACTAACATTTTCTTTGCAGCAGTAAGAGCAGCTAAAAGCAAGTTTCTCTGTTGCGGAGACAGAGCCAATTCCGAAAAGTTATTTAAGGAGAAAAGATCTGGAGTCAAAACCACATCCTTTTCTAATAGGAATGATATGTCATGAGCAAGCTGAGACCAGAAAAGAGAGAGTGCAGAGCATTCCCAAAAAAAATTTAAATATGTACCGAGTGCCCACACATGCCCCATTATTAAAGGGTGTGCACACTTGTGCAACCAGGTTATTGTCTTTCTCTTTTTCTTTTTTTAAATGTTTCTATTTGTTTTTCACTTGAATTTTGTTGGTTGTTTTTATCACATTAAAGGAGGAAAAATTCTGACATGATTTAGCTTGGGTTCATTTTTTTTTTTAAATCATAAAAACCTGCAATTTTAACAGGGGTGTGCAAATTTTTATATCCACTGTGTATTTATGTATTTATAGTTACCTTGTAGCACGTGTCCTACAGAGTTTCTGAGAAAGAATACTATAGAGTGTCTTTTCAAGCTCTTTCAATATTCTACTGTAAAAATTCTGTTCCAGAGACTGGCCTAAGAGCTTGTAACAAAGTTATAGTAATCTAAATAATCTGTTTCTTAATTTAACCAAAAGGCAATTATACCAAGTTGTAGCACATTATTGCATCAAACTCTGAACTACTGAGGTGTAGAACAAAAGTTGAATCCTATTATTAGCACCAAAGTTTCTTCACATGTGAAATACATAAATGTATTGCTCTATTTTGGTGGATACAAAAATAATGTGAATAATCCATCATAATGCTGCACCTACTGTATATCTACTGTACACCATGAAATTTGTAAGATGTAATTTTCTTGATTTCTCATTGTGAATTGTTAATAGAGGTGGATATAAATAAGGAAAGAGACCAAATAAAATTCCCTCTGTTTTATTTGTACTGATAATAACAGCCTATTTACCAGCATATTAACAATTCATATTGTAATATGCATTGTATCATAATATAAACATAAGCAATCCACATGAGCACAAAGATAACCACAGGGTGGGGAACACTACAGTATGACAGACTGTCCCAAGTGAAACCTCTCAAACACACTTCAGCATGCAGGCAAATCCTGCTTTCATCCACAGAGAGGCCTTGCTTCAGATTATTAGTACTGAATGACTCAAGCAAGGATACATTGGGGATTTTACTATGTTTTACTATATTTTACTAAGGACTTCCATATAAAGCTGTCTTCTCACTCATGGATTGTCCTTTTTTGGATTCTGGCTATGATGTGTGCATGGACGATTCATCTACAAGTCCAAACTCTTCAGGGACTTCTAAGATCAAAGCTTGTGGGATTTGCTGTATTAATGATTACATCTACTTTTGTGTGGATAATAAAATTCATGTTGCATTTACAGTAACAAACCATGGACAATAAAGGACCTGAAAAATCTTCTTAACATGAAAACTGAGGCCTTCAATTTGGGAGATAAGGTGGAGATCAAATGGCTGCAGAAGGAACTAAAGAAACAACTCCATAAGATCCAAGCTAGACCACAAGCTGAAGCAGTTACAGCCATATAGAACCCAACTGGTACTGTGGAACTTGGACAGGGTCAATAAACTCCCTTTCTCAAGCCTCTTATTCCGCTCAAACCTCTATTTCTACCTCTATTGTGCCTTTTGGTGAGTTTTCAACAGATGTTCCACCAACTCTCCTACCACTGAGATACCACCACATCCACTGCCGCCACCTCTTCTCTTTACAGTACAGTCTGTCTCATTTAATGAGGTGGCAAGGAATGTGTGCCTGCCAGGGCTATAAGACCTGACTGAATCAGGCAATCAGGGAGCTCAATAGATCCACTGAACTCATTTCTCAAATGAGTGATCTTCTCAAAAGATCTTTGTGAGGCTTGTCCTCAGTGAGCTCTGGTCCGTGGTCATGGATTATCACGACTCATTTAAAAGTAAGATAAGTCAGAATATAAGAGGCAGGCAGAGGGATTTGCTGATGGCAGATTTCTGACAAGTCACCATTCTGAGGGAGGAAGTTGAGGCTGGGACCACATATAGACTGCACAAGAAAGTCTAGAGCCAGCTTTTATCTCAAGGGTAACAAGGTGTTCAGAATGTGTAGCAGGATACTGCATTTATTGTGTGTACATTACAATTTCATGATCTCGATTTAATGTCTTATGTCTACATTTGACATTTTTGAGCAAGACCTTTCTTGAGGAGCTGCATAAATATGGCTCATAGGCAAACTCCACACCAGAATGCTGCAAAAAGTGATTAAACCTGTTACTGAGAATAAGCCTTTTTTGTCACATATACATTACAGCACAGTGAAATTCTTTTCTCTACATATCCCAGCTTTTTAGGAAGCTGAGGTCAGAGCACAGGATCAGCCAAGATATAGCACCCCTCAAGTACAGAGGGTTAAGGGGCTTGCTCAAGGGCTTGAACTCCTGACCTTCTGATCAGTAACCCAGATTATTAATAGTTGAGCCACCACTGCCCAAACACCATAAGTAAGGTCTTGAATAACTGCTGGGGCATTGCTTAATCCAAAAATATATTGCCAAATAATCATAGTGATCGGTGAGAATACTGGGTGTAGTCTCTATTAATTTCTTTCTTAAATGCAAACCAGCATGTAGGCATTGCTGGATCCAACTTGGTACAGATTTTATTATTATTATTATTATTATTATTATTATTATTATTATTTTCCCTATGCAGAAGATATGTTGTACGCTGGGTTCAAAACCTATTTTACAAGTTAAAACCCATCCAAATTTATGTTGGATGAACAAGTAGCTGAACAGTTATACATAAATAAATAAATAAATAAATAAATAAATAAATAAAATGCAAAATAATAGGATGTGCTGGATCAAGTGCTATTTTATAATCTTCTCAATAATGAACATGGAAGCAATATTGTTAAACCAAATTTGCAGTGATTAAAATGATAGTTACTACTTTCCTGTTCATGCAGCAATATACACTCACTGAGCACTTTATTAGGAACACTTGCCCACCTACTCATTCATGCAATTATCAGCCAATCAGACAATCATGTGGCAGCAGTGCAATGCATAAAATCATGCAGATATGCACCAGTACCTTCAGGTAATGTTCACATCACCCATCAGCATGGGGAAAAAATGCGATCTCAGTGATTTTGACTGTTGCATGATTGTTAGTGCCAGACGGGCTGGTTTGATTATTTCTATTACTGCTGATCCCCTGGGATTTTCATGCACAAAAGTTTCTATAGTTTACTCAGAGTGGTGCAATAAAGAACAGTTCTGTGGACAGAAATGCCTTGTTGATGAGAGAGGTCACTGGAAAATGGCCAGACTGGTTTGAACTGACAGAAAGGCTACAGTAACTCAGATAACCACTCTGTACAATCTACTCTGATGAACAGAAAAGCATCTCATAATGCGCAACACATTGAACCTTGAGGCGGATGGGCTACAACAGCAGAAGACCACGTCGGGTCCCACTTCTGTCAGCCAAGAAAAGAAAGCTGAGGCTACAGCGGGCACAAGTTCACCAAAACTGGACAGTTGAAGACTGGAAAAACGTAGCCTGGTCTGATGAATCCCTATTTCTGCTGAGCCACCCAGATGGTAGGGTCAGAATTTGGAGCCAACAGCATGAATCCATGGACCCAACCTGCCTTGTCTCATCAGTCCAGGCTGGTGGAGGTGGTGTAATGGTGTGGGGAATGTTTTCTTGGCACACTTTGGGCCTGTTAATACCTATCAATCCTTGCTTTAATTCCACAGCCTATTTGAGTATTTTTGCTGACCATATTCATCCCTTCATGGCCACAATTTATCCATCTTCCATCCAGGCTACTTGCAGCATGATAATGCACCATGTCACAAAGCAAAAGTTGTCTCAAACTGGTTTCATGAACATGACAATGAGTTCAGTGGTCTTCAGAGGCCTTCCCAGTCACCGAATCGAAATCCAATAGAACACCTTTGGGATATGGTAGAAAAGGAGATTTGCAGCATGAAAGTGCACCTGAAAAATCTGCAGGAATTGTGTGATGCAATCATGTCAACATGGACCAGAAACTCAAACAAATGTTTCCAACACCTTGTGGAATCCACGTCACAAAGAATTGAGGCTGTTTTGAGAGAAAAAGGAGGCCCTACTCAGTATTAGTATAATGCTCATAATAAAGTGCTTATTCAGTGTATTTTCAATATACTGAACTTGTATCAGGTGTTTATGTCATTGCTTGCCATCTTTTTGCTCATATATCATATATCTACTCAAGAAATTTCTTGTAATCTCTGAGGTGTAAACTACACAGATGATTTAAATAATTTTAACGTAGTGCCCACTTAAGCGGCTGAGTAACTTTCCCATACAAAAAACATTCCTCTCTGTAAATATTGACATAACTTTTGGACTCAAGCTCCCTACTTAGGTCACCAACTCTAAATATGACCCAATGTAATAACTGTCAAAAGCACTTGTACAATTTCCTGCATGTTCAACTCAGACTATGTGGATTACTTTGTCATGGCTGGTTACTACCACCATGTCTGAATGAATTAATCCACCATTTTTAAACCACTCATTTTACTTCTCATTTTATCAAAAGCACTTCCTGCGACTTTAGACTGCCAGTGGTTTTGATAATGTGAAGGTTCTCTTCCACACTATTTCTGTAATTGCTACTCCTATTTTCTTTGAATGCTAATGACATGGAAGCTTGAACTGACTTACTTTATCAGATAAAAACCTCCACAATTGCAAAAAGGCTCTATATTTTCTTTATTCAAAAATATTAACAAAAATCAAAGCAAACTTAGCTAGCAAGCTAGCAATTTGAGCAAATACTTTAGGTAGACTGACTATACACACACAGTATATACACCGATCAGCCATAACATTAAAACCACTGACAGGTGAAGTGAATAACATTAATTATCTTGTTACAATGGCACCTGACAAGGGGTGTGATATATATTAGGCAGCAAGTGAGCAGTCAGTTCTAGAAGTTGATGTGTTGGAAGCAGGAAAAATGGGTGAGTGTAAGGATCTGAGCGACTTTGATAAGGGCTAAATTGTGATGGCTAGATGACTGGGTCAGAGCATCTTCAAAATGGCAGGTCTTGTGGGATGTTCCTGGTATGCAGTGGTTAGTACCTACCAAAATTGGTCCAAGGATGTGCATGGGGAGCAAAGGCTAGCCCAACTGGTCTGATCCCACAGAAGAGCTACTGTAGCACGTATTACTGAAAAAAGTTAATGCTCGCTATGATAGAAAGGTATCAGAACACACAGTACATCACAATTTGCTACGTCTGGGACTGCATAGCTGCACACTGGACAGAGTGCCCATGCCTGTCCACTGCAGAAAGTGCCTACAATGGGCATGTGAGCATCAGAACTGGACCATGGAGCAATGGAAGAAGGTGGCCTGGTCTGATGAACCACATTTTCTTTTATATCATGTGGACAGCATGAGCATCGCGTACCTGGGGAAGAGATGACACCAGGATGCACTATGGGAAGAAGGCAAGCTGGGGAGGGAGTGTGATGCTCTGGGCAGCGTTCTGCTGGGAAGCATTGGGTCTTGACATTGATGTGGATGTTACTTTGACACATACCACCTACCTACCACATACCTAACATTGTTGCAGACCAGGTACACCCCTTCATGGCAACGGTATTTCCTAATGGCATTGGCCTCTTTCAGCAAGATAATGTGCCCTGCCACACTGTAAAAATTGTTCAGGAATGGTTTGAACATGACAAAGAGTTCAAGGTGTTGACTTGGAGGCCTCACCTCATATGCTAACATCTTGACACCAGCTACCACAGCACACCTTCAGAGGTCTTCCTCTTTCCTTTCCAGCACTTCTCACCAAAAAACTCAGAGTTTCTTCTAAGTAACAGTATTGGCCCTAATTCTCCTGCACTCTCTGAATGATGTGGCTTTAAAAAAGGGCTGACAGCCCACTTATACTGCACTTATAAAACTGCCATACTTTCTTGAATGATCAACACCATCTGCCAATAGTGATCAAATGCCCTGTCTGAAAACTGAGGCTGAGGTTGTTGTATACTGGCAATTGTTTAACCCACAACTATTCCTCTGCTATTCTCAAATCTGTCTTTGAATTTCTAATCTACCTGTGTACAACCTTTAAGCTAGATGGAATTACTAGTCTTTCAAGGCACTGAGCTGCAAAGTGTAATATTCCTCATGATTTTTACAATTGAAGGACTTATACACTCACCATCCACTTTAATAGGAAAACCTATACACCTGCACATTTATGCATTTATCTAATCAACCAATCAGGTGGTAGCAGCACAATGCATAAAATCACGCAGATGCAGGTGAAGAGCTTCAGTTAATGTTCACATCAAACATGAGAATGGGGAAAAAGTATGATCTCTGTAACTTTCACCATGGCATAGTTGTTGGTGCCAGATGTGCTGGTTTGCGTATTTCAGAAACTGCTGATCTCCTGGGATTTTCACACAAACCAGTCTCTAGAGTTTACACAGAATGGTCCAAAAAAAATTGCTTGAGTGAGCAACAGTTCTGTGAGTGGAAATGCCTTGTTGATAAGAGAGTTCAGCGGAAAATGGCCAGATTGGTTGGATATAATAACTCATATAATCATTCTGTACAACCATGGTGAGCGGAAAAGCATCTAAGCATGCACAAAACATTGAACATTGAGGTGGATGGCTACAAAAGCAGAAGACCACATTGGGTTCCTCTCTTGCCAGCCAAGAACAGAAATCTGAGGATATAATGGTCACGGGCTCACCAAAACTGGACTGCCAGTGGACAGTATATATGGTTATAATACTTTCGGGCAATATGGTATTTAACTTCTGTGGTGATTCTTCATGGTGCTCTCCAGGACAAATAAACTATTTTCCCTTTTTTTTCATGGGCTACTCTTTAATATTAATAAAAGTCATCCCTGTACATTTGAACCATTACATCAAAATAAAGATTTAAAACTTTACTGATAAAATTTAAAACTTTACAAGGGATACAAGGGTAGAAAAACACCAACTCAATGCTATGCAGTGACAATATGTAATAAAGAAATCTGTTTTATTCTAAAGTTTAACTTTTTCCCCCATTTTTTTAAATAAATGACTGCACTCTGTTTATATAATCTCACTGTAAATCTATTAGTCTTGATACTTTTATGAAATTATTATTATTATTATTATTATTATTATTATTATTAGTAGTAGTAGTAGTAGTAGTAGTATTTTAAGTCTGCAAAACTTGCATTCCCACCTGGTAGACATTGGTTTCCTTTACAGACCTTTCTGTTCAGTTTTCATATAAAAACATGTTACTCAAGGGTCTAGGGAAAATGACCATGAAAATGAATTACCCCAAACCACCTCTCACTTCATAATGAGTTACCAAATGATGACACTTTTACCAGAGTTATTTAATGGGTATATGCCATCTGTGCTGATGCAAAGCAGGTTAACTTATGAATGACAGTTATTTTATGAGAGATATTTCAATCAGTCATAAGTCCTCTCTCTATTTCACAGATAGAGTAAAGAAATATTTCTATTTGTTTATTAGATTTTTTTTTTTTTTGTATCCTAATGTTGTGCTGTCCACCTGCTCCCTAGTTAATTAATGGGTCCATGCCCATCAACTACACACCTACTCTGGAAATGGTCCATCCATGTTATTTTCTTCATGCTCTTGACTTGGTTGCATTATCGTACTGCAAAAATTAGTGGTTCTGCCTATCTATCTATCTATCTATCTATTTAAATGTTAACTTTAATTTTATATATATAAAATTATATATATATATATATATATATATATATATATATATATATATATATATATATATATATATACAAGGTTTTGACAGTCACTTAAAAATAACCTCTATTCATTCATTTTAATTAAAGAAAAAGAAGAGTGAAGGAGTACTGTGGTGAAGATTTAACAGCTTGTGGAAGCGGTTCAATTATTGACATTATTCCATTTTACATCATTCATTCATTTATAGTAACTCCTTTATCCTGCTCAGGGTCATGGTGGATCCAGAGCCATGAGACAGACATGTACACACACACATTCTGTTTCTTTTTTAAATATTTTTCCATGAAAATAACATGAGTGCTTGTTTCGAAGTGCATATGCAGCACAAAACCACGAACATCACAGTATAGACACCAGAACAGAAATGTCTGCGAACATTTCATTTTAAATAGTGTTACATATTATATGTCTTCATAAAATGTGCCTTTAAATAAACTATGCTGTACATTAATAAAACATGAGGGAATGTGTTGCCCAAATTATGAATCGTATATAACATGCTGTCAGAACAGTAGTCTGTGCAACTGCCAATGAAGAGATTTAGATGCGCTCTGTAGTGAGCCTCTTGATAGATGAAAAGAAGCTAACTTATGGCAGGCTGCCCGAGTGAATATGAGTGTAAATGGCTTCAGCTTTTGTGGAAGTGAAGTCAATAAATAAATGTAAGCAAGAATTCTTTTGGGTGAGCAGTACTCTTTTTACAGTGATTCTTCAGAGACATCGAAGGAGGAAAGCGAAATGGGAGATACAGTAACCTAACATTCAATTATGGCACATACATTTTACTGAAAATGAAAAAGTATCCTTTTAAAATTTGGTTAACATAAGTTTTCTGATTCTTTCAGCTCTGCATAAAATGGCTCAGCCCACATGGAATCAAGTTTTAAGGTTTTAAATATTGATATAACCATTACACATTAAAAGTTTTAATTTAATTTACTTTTAATTTAATTATAAATACTTTATATGAAGCCCATATTCATAAACCATTATAATAGTGCTGATAATTCTTTGTAAATTCCTAATCAATCCTTGCAAGCAAGTCTAATAATATACCTCTAGCAATGTACTTTATATTGCAGTGCTGTTGAATTCTGAAATATGTTCCATTAGAAGGTGTGGATTAATTTCATATAACAGCTTGGACATTAGATATAGCTGTAACAGGAATGAGATGTGAATGCGCAAGTTTTAATGCTTTTGTTTCTATAGTAACAGCTCATACATAGGGATTTGCATTGTGGACGTGCCACATAATCTAAACATAATAATAAACGGATTAAAAAAAAACATGTTTCTTAACAAAGAAAAACATATAATAGTTGAAGTTGTAAAGTTTATTTTGTGCTAGGAAACCATTTATGGAAGGAGTATCCAGTGTCAGAGCTCTGTAACAGTCACAGGGATTTGTAAAGTTTCCCTGCACAGGCAAATATTTGGGAGTGTTTGGGACATGGGAGTTTACACTTTGGATTTCTCAGTAAAATGACAAGATGCATTTTTTGTCTCATTAAACTCAAGAGAGAGACAAGGAGTTGCTGGTGAGGGAATGAGTGTTTATTGTTGCTATAAGTGATAACAGGAACTAACTTATCTTGTGGACTTTCCACAACATTAAATGTAAAGCTAAACCATTAAAAATGCGATGTGTCATTCATTAATAAATTAAAAATGATAATCGTTGAAAAGTTGTAGTGGTATAATCTAAATAGCACTATTTAGACTTTTCTGTTATATGAAAATAATACACTTTAGGGTGAATAACACCAATAATAACAGCACAAGCCAAAGTGTGTTATTCCTTACATAAAGAATTCCTTGATGACTTATAATTGTGTTGTAACACAAGTGTCACTCTTTATTAGAATAGAATAGAATTATTGTCATCATATGAGTACAATGAAATTAGTTTTGCATCTTTGGCTGTAACATGAATATAGAATATGTATATAACAGATATAATGGGATATTATACATAAGAGGAACAGATGTGCAATGTGCAATATATAATATAGTTCATTGTGATGTACTGCTCAACTTTATAACTAACACTGACTTGTGTATAATTAGAAATCAAGTATAATTCATAATAATTATAAAAACATAAACATTTTAAATGTCATCATTAACACATAAAGGTAACTCCTATTTAACCTTGGAGGGACAGGAAGCTCAGGTGTAAATACATGTGTCCTTGACATGTTTTAGGACAAAACACATTTTTCTCATACGCCTTTTTTTATTTTGAGATTACAGTTTGAATTTTAATAATGTGTCTGTACATGTTTTTGTAGTTAATCCGGACATAAGTGTAAAAAATAAAATTAATAGTGTCTTACTGTGTCTTGTAATGAGGAATCATTCACTTTTCTTGAAGAACTGATGACAATGTTTCTAATGTTTTTATGATTGTTAATACATATTTACAGTAGCTTTATAATTATTCACTGGTCATTATTAGTTATAAAAGTCATGCAGTACAGCACATTGCATTATAATAAATAGTGACACTTGTGTTACAACATGATACTAAGTTATCCATCCATCCATTTTCTATACCACTTACCCTACACAGGGTGAAGGCGGAGCCTGGAGCCTATCCCAGGAAACTCCCCTACTAATTTATCAAGGAATTACTTATACTAACATACCACAGGTTTGCTGAATTCTCAATTCTGATTGGTGAGAAGGTGTTGATTAATCTTCTATAACTGCAACTCTGACAAAAGTTTAGCTTGTAATTACAGTCACGGGTTTATATTATATGCTCGTTCTAATATGTTATTGTTTCTATAGTAATATCTAATTCATAGAAATTAATATTTACTCCACATAAGTGAAGCATAGTAAACCACAGATAGCAAAATCTATTTTTACTTATAAAGCATAATTGTTAATTGTTCTTTCTGAAAGGAGAGGTTTATTTAACATTTGATAGAAGAGGAATAAAACACAACATGATGTTATTGAATGTGGCATCTCACCAGCTCATCGTTCACTATTTTCCTATAACAGCAGGTTTATTCCTTACTTATTAGAACTTTATGAGACATTATTAGAGCAATTAAAAGGAACTTACAAAGAATCACAATTAGATTTATAATTATTTCTGAATTATGGGCTTTATGGAACATGTTCCCAATTATTTCTGGTAAGATGGGAGAGTTGTTGTTGTTTTTTTTTTTTTTTTCCCCTTCCATTCCATTCCACACAACAAACAGCCCATTTGCAGTCATGGAGCAAGCAGACATTCCAATTTCAACTGTGTATATATATCTGTTTACAAATCACCCTGGGTTCAAGAAATAGCGTAATTACTGTGTCCCAGACAAGCTGGGTGGCAGTAAGAGTTAAATTACTTTTGCCCCCAGAGATCTGATATGAGTGTGAATGAATTCTCTTTGTTATGTCTTGTTGACAGGGACAAAATAGCCTCGGAATTCCATGCAATAAGTAGCTAATTAAACTGGTTGACAAAAGCCATGAAGAGAAATATCCCCTCTCAGTGTGGGATTTAATTAGATTAGTAAATAGTATATGGGGATGCTCAATGGGCTGAGATTGAGTCCCGAAAAACCATGAGGGATATATACAGTGTGAATAAAGTCAAATTGGATAAGCTAGCTAATCTTTCATTTAAATGCTCCTAATGACTCAAATCCTAATTAATTAGTGCCCTTCGGTATATGGAATGATAACGTAGTCAATTACAGCTGAGGATAGGGATTATAGTATTGCAGCCTCTACATTTCTCTTTTTTGTTGACTTCATTCATTCTTCAATCTCCTTCACCTGTACTATTTATCTCAGTCCCAGATACTTTCACTTATGTCACCTAATAAATATTTGAGGATGTCTTTTTATGTGCAATATGTCTGCAATGTTTTCCTTGATCAATGTGAACATCTCAAATGTGACAAATGATAAGGAAGTGTGAGCAATGTATTGCTGAGGCACATCACAGACTAACAGGTTTTTCCAGGGTGTCATTTTTCTCCCTCAAAAGCAGATATAACTAAGATATGAAGCATATTCTGTGTAAAATCAAACATACTGTTGGCAGTATCCTGAAATGCTTATTATACAAAAGAGAAAAGAAATTATATGTCAACAATCCAGTGGCTGTGTGCCTGAAGAATTAATTGCGCTTAAAATTGAGTTTCAATTTTTATTCCACCAGGGTTCTAAAATTACGCAATGTTGAGTCAATACCTCAGTTATTCAGTTTACTCTTTATAGTTTAAGTTTGGTTTAACTGAACAAATATAAACACATAAAGTTATAGAAATGCGTGTGTCATTACAGCACTTGGGATTTTGTTACATATGATAAATATATTAATATTTATTCTATATAAACAGAGGAAATTTTCAATAATGCAGACGTCTCTTTTGGAAATCCTTATTGTTAGGACAGGTGTTGTCAACTGGCAGACTGCAGTCATTTAGAAAGAAATTAAAATGTTTTGTTTATTTGTTGCCTTTACTCTCTCTGGCCTAATTAATGAAACAGCAATGAAAACAGAATGTTTAAAGATGATTGGACACAGACATATGTGTTTATTCTCCACTCCAAATTCAAATTCATCTCTTCCAAGTCTGTGGCGCTAGTTAACCGACAATGAAAAATCAAGTATAAACACTTCAAAGTGTCTTATTTGTAGCCATGAATTAATTATTCATGTTTAAGAATTAACATGTAACTGCTGTCTCCATTTAGTTGCATATGGACTTTATGTAAACAATACTTCTGTTTTAGGGTGACATCCAGTCAAGTCTAGTCAAGTGGGTTTTTACTGTCATTCCTCTATATAGCTTGTATACATTGGAATGAAATGCTGTTTCTCCAGGACAATGATGCAACACATAACAGTAGGCAAGGCTACTTAAAATGCAAATACACAACAGTATGAGATAAGGGCAGGACAAAAATACACAGAAGAATAGGCACAGAACAATAATACACAGGGCAATAAATACACAGGACAATAAATACACAGAACATAGCCTGTAAACTGTAAAATATTTAGTAGTGTAGCAGCAATATACAGATAACAGAAGCAATATTGGCAGCAAAACGAGTTCCGTAAACAGAAAGTATCTGATGCAGTTTTGTAAAGTTCAGGTGTGCAGTGGTATTGAGTCATACTGGGTTAGGTGTTTGAATACTCCAGGTGAGTGTTGGGAGGCAGCAGGGTGTTGAGTAATCTGACTGCCTCAGGGAAAAAAATTGTTGCGGAGTCTGCTGGTGGTGGCATGGATGCTCCTTGTATGATTGAAAAAAAATGTATGATTGGTCAAAATGTCTTGACTGAAAGCTGTTGGCTTGCTGTTTATAGTACAACTAACTTCAACTTTGAAAATTAAACACTAAATAAATAAAAATGCAAAATCTTTTCAGAGTGTAGGTTAATGATCTAAATAAATAAAAAAAATTCAGCTTTTTTAACTACTAAACTGTGAGGCTCTCACTGGATTTTCCCTGTTAAATCATAGATAAAATAATTCCTAAATTTTTAAGCAACATGTAAGAAATGGTCTTGTCAGGTTAAAGAAAAGTGCTTCATGTTTTTTTTTTCCCTATCCTGAGACATCACTCCTCATGTGTTGTTTGCTTGGCCTTGCCCTGTTGGTTGGCCCTATTTGCCCTCTAAATGCTTAAAACTTTTTTTTCATGGCTACTTTATTCTTCATGGCTGGGATTGTATGATGCTTCTGACCGTTTCTGACAAGCTGAAGAGAAGGTCTGTGAAGGATTTCTCACTTGTCATTTGAGCTTTTTTCACCCATGTGACGCTAACCTAAAGTGCTGCCCAGGACCCAGAACAGTTTCACATAACACATTTAATGAAACCAAAAAAAAAAAAAACTGGCTGGCTTCCTTTTCACACATTCAGGCTTGGAAGCATGAATCCACATAGTGAAGTGAAGTGACATGTGGCCAAGTATGGTGACCCATACTCAGAATTTGTGCTCTGCATTTAACCCATCCAAGTGAACACACACACACACACACACACACACACACAGAGCAGTAGGCAGCCCTTTTTTTGCTGCGGCACCTGGGGAGCAGCACGGGGGTTCAGTGCCTTGCTCAAGGGTCTCACCTCAGTCATGGTATTGAGGGTGGAAGAGAGTGCTGGGCATTCACTCCCCCCACTCCCACCTACAATCCCTGCCAGACCTGAGACTCAAACCCACGACCTTCAGGTCCACCTTCAGGTTACAAGTCTGACTCTCTAACCATTAGGCCACGACTGCCCCAGTAGTGAAGGGGGGTGAGGGTGGGGGGGGATCCCATGTACATATGTTAATTCATATTTAATTCATAGTACATATGTTATTGCAATTGTATTACAATACAATGTCCTGAGAGTAGTGTCCTGAGAGGATGGAATTCAATTCAATTCAATTCATTTTTTATTTGTATAGCGCTTTTTTACAAAGGTCATTGTCTCAAAGCAACTTTACACAAACAAAGTAAAATGAAGTGTGTGTGTGTGACGTCTCTGATGAGCAAGCAGGGCGACGGTGGCAAGGAAAAACTCCCTGAGATGGTGATAGGAAGAAACCTTGAGAGGAACCAGACTCAGCAGAGAACCCATCCTAATATGGGTTTACACTGTAGTGCACGTGTGTGTGTGTACAATGTGCGTTTGTGTAGTCCATAGAAAACAGCTGAAGCGTCTTCGTGGCAGTGTGAAGCATTGCCGGTGGACAGGTCCAGGAATTAATCTTGTTATGGTTGTATTCAATCACATATCCAGCAATAAGATGAGGATTAGCTCACCATTGATAGGCCTGTCTCAGTTTGTTACCATACTTCTTGTAGCTCATCTTTTTTGGGCCTGATATTACATTATAATCTGATACTATTGCTCAATCTGACTACATTTACATTTAGACCTTACTACTGATCTTAGACAGTAAAACCAGTTTCCCACCATGATCCTCTTTCATAAAGGACTACACTGAACATTTATACTGGACATAACACAGTCTTTTAGAAGATCTGATCCTTCTACAGACTTGAAAGTACAAACATTTAAGAATTCATTCAGTGCATTACTGTGTTATGTAATGTATTGGTGAAATAGCTATATTGCTATATTTGTCTAGATTTTTCTCTATCCAAGTCTGTGTTGTAGAATCTTTTCTAATACTAACTACTAATACAACATGAATCTCACTGATTGCTCAGTTCATAAAACTTTCTAACGCCATAATGTGTCACTCAGTAATTGGATGTCCTTGTGAACTTGGAATGGATGAAAGTGCAGTAATATATAAGAACCTCAAGGAAGTCCATAAAGAATACTAAGAGGCTGGACCATTCTCAGTCCAGCAGTCAGAGAAACTGATGGTTACGGAGAGGGGACACCATGTCGGTTTTGATTTCAGCTTTACCATTAGCTAATGGTCCTTCTTGTTCTGCCTTGCTTGTAAATGTTACCATAAATTAAAACACAAATGACGCTTTATTTTGAGGTTAATTCTTGATGACAACCATATATAGTATCTTGCAAATAAGTATAAGCACTACTGCTACTACTATGAACTAGCATAAGTCCTTCTCTCTGTCTGGTAGCAGATATTGTAATGATATTCCTATCAGAATGAGATGACAAGACAGTGGTTTTGGACAGATTACTGGGTAACATTGCATTCAGATAGTCCAGTGTAGACACTCAACATACAATACCATATATAATCTGTCAAGAAGCAGCTTATCAGCTGATTTTCAACAAGATTTCAATAGTTCTTTATAAACAGTTGTTCCACAGAAAATGAACTGAACTGTATAGAAATGAGATGAGATGAAAGATGATCTACTATCCAAACAAATTGAAAGCAAAAAGGACATGCTTATAGTCTACAGATCAAGAGTTGTCAATTGGTGGATTACGGTATACTGTAGCAGAACTGATCAAAAAAAAACAAAACAAAAAAAAAAACTGTAGTTCAGTGAATTTTCTAAACCTGAACCAGCATGGCTTCTATGGCAGATCCACTACTGCAGCTTATTCAGTCATACATTTTATGCAAATTGTTTAGCTGAAGTCAATTCATTGGACTACTGAGTGCTAGAGAGGTCAGAAAGGGACATTTTCACAGACCTTTTTTCATTATTAGTTAATTTATCCTTTCTTGTCTGAGTGATGAAGTGATAGCATGAAAAATGAAAAGATAATATTTAAAGACGAATGGGCAGAGAAGTATGCATTTAGTCCTTAAAGTTTAAAACAGATGTCACATCTGTTCAGAGTAGAGGTGAGCATCGGGACTGGGATCCTGAGAGACCCAACAAAAATGTTGTGGGAGTCGGTGACTTTTACTATAATGCGGGTGGGAGCTTGTGGTCAGATATGATGTTTGTGGGGCAAAGAAAGGCCATGTTCATTAAAGGTCTTATGTCATCTGCATTTGCACAATATGTCATCTTTGAAATGGCATTTATGAGAGCAATGAAATTATGTAGCAGCTGGATGCTCACTTGTTTTTGTTACTTTATTTTTATGTGAATTGTGCTTGATTTCTTGGAGTGTGACCCAGAGCTTATTATTAACCCTGAGATACTGTAACAGCTTGTGACTATGGTCAGAGGTATAGGTAACCTGTCCTCCAAAGCTTGCAATAGACCTAGATAGAACTTTAAATTCTTCATGGTTGTGGTGAGTGTATTTCATACTTTCTGGAGTCATTTGGAACTGTCATGGAGGGAAGACACAAGAAGCACCAATGTCTAAACAGAGATTGGCCCATGGGTGGTGGATGTCATCATGGATGTCCAGCCAATGCTGTGACATGCCACCGGGAGTTTCTCTTTCTTATAAGCAATGCTTAAACCTGTGCTGCTCCAGGAAATCTTCATCTTCTCCAGATTCTACAAGGTTAACATTGCACCTCCCAGTGGCATGAGTGCAGTGGCCATCTTCAAACACCTTTCTCATCAGTCTGATGACATTTTGGTTATATAGGTGATTCTCACCATCCATGGTGGTTAGGAGGGGTGAAATGCAACAGTTGTTCTACGAACACTGGATAACTGCCAGCATTCACTGTCATTCTGAACCAGCACCATTCTGGCAGGAACTTGGTGAGAAGGTTCCTTGTGACAGCAGAATTTATTTCAAATATCATGTCTTGTGTTCACTTAGTAAAGGTATCCAGCTGATTTCCAATGTCCCTATATCTTAAGCAGTGTTCACAGAACTACAGTTACATATGTAGCTGGTGTTACCCTGGGGGTGATTGTTATTTTGGCCTGGGCCTGCCCAACTTCATTTACTGTTGGCTGTGTAAATATTGTCAGACAATACACTCACCATCCACTTTAAAAGGAACACCTATACACCTGCACATTTATGCAGTTATCTAATCAGCCAATCATGTGGCAGCAGTGCAATGCATAAAATCCAGCAGATACATGTCAAGAGCTTCAGTTAATGTTCACATCAAACATCAGAATGAAGTAAAAGTGTGATCTCTGTGACTTTGATTGTGGCATGGATTTCACACACAACATTATCCAGAGTTTACACAGAATGGTGTGAGAGAAAAAAAATAAATAAATAAAACACAGAGTAAGCAACAGTTCTGTGGCTGGAAGCATCTTGTTGATAAGAAAGGTCAGGGGAAAATGGCCAGATTGTTTCTAGCTGCCATGAAAGATATAGTAACTTAAATAATCACTCTTTATAAATGTGGTGAGAAGAAAAGCATCTCAGCATGCACGAAACATCAAACATTGTTGGACTCTGAGGCTATCATATCATATCATATTATTTGAGTTACTATAGACTTCCTGTCAGCTCGGACCAGTCTGGTTCTTCTCCTCTGATCTTTATCATCAAGAAGTTTCAGCCTGCAGACTCTCCTCTCACAGCATTTATTTATTTTTTTTTGGTTTTTGCACAATTCTGTGTAAACTCTAGAGACTATTGTGTGTGAAAGTCACAGGAGATCAGCAGTTAATGAAATACTCAAACTAGCCCTTCTGGTACCAACAAACATGCCATGGTTAAAGTCACAGAGATCAATGCTTTTTCTTCATTCTGATGTTTGATATGAACATTAACTGAAGCTCTTGACCTGTATCTGCATGATTTTATGCATTGTGCTGCTGCCATATGATTGACTGATTAGATAACTGCATGAATGTACAGGTGTACAGGTGTTCCTAATAAAGTGGATGGTTAGTGTATATTGCAGTAACTTGTGCAAAAGGTATCCAGAGTGTTTTTTATATGCCTAAAAAATACGTTTTCACACACATTCTGTTACCATCCCAAACCTAGCCCTGGGGCATAACAAGTGTTACTGATGACTGTGTTTTATTGTATTATTTTAGTGGAAGAGCACTGAGCTTGGGTAAATGGCACAACATGGAGAGGGAATTATATTATGCCATGTATTATTTCTTAGAAAAAAGAGCTTCTTTCTGCCAAAAAGAGAATTGAAAATCCAATAATGTGATTGAATCCTTCTACATTATTCACTCGAATGTCAAGTGAGGCAGACAAATTGATGTGCGACCTATTATCAATGGGTGCAAATGTTATGTTTACACTGAAGCCTGGCCAAATAAGCCAATACAAGCAAGTTCGATAGTTCAGCTTAAAAGTACACATGAAATATGTGTTTGTTTGGCAAGACACACTGACCACACATAGCACATGTGAAGCTAGGGGAGATTTTGAGTTTGAACCCCCCTGTAATATTTTATGATAGTTCCAAATGCTTCTTTGTGCATGTATACCATAACACACATACATCACAGCTGATTATATATGTGTGAAATAACATTATTTTGAACAGTAATTATGATTACTTCATAATTATCTCCGTATTTAACCAACAAATGTCGGTTATTCATGTCACATGAATAAGTCCCTTATTGGCTACCAGATGCAAGCATGAGAAACATGATTAACCAACCAGGGTCCCACATTTTTCTCATTTCTCTGTGAAAGCTACTAGCCAGTTAGCTACTCTCTGAGCATATGGATATTGAGGTGACAGCTGCAGGAAGATAAAAAGAAGGGTAGATTTGGTGTTGTGAGGCAAGATGTCATTTTCCTCTGTTACTAGCATTAAAAAAATCACTGGAAGTATCATAAAGGTATTTTATTTCCTATACCTATTGACGCAAGATTGGTACATACAGTAATACCTTAAATAATTATGGCATTAAAAATGGCATGAATGCGTCACACTTTTCAATTTAATTGTACAGATCATGCTATGCTGTTATTTAACATGTTTCCTAACCCCCCCTCCCCCAAATTAATTCCTGGCTATGCCACTAGTGCGTGGTGAATTAGTGAGTATATTGCGCCAGCAGAGAATAAGCATTATTGGGTTCTCCAACGTTCTTGGATGTGTCCTGCTGGTTAGAGTAGATGCACATTGCTGCACATGTTAATTTAGCATTCAGATTTAAACTGTCATATTGTCAAGAATCAATATTAATTGGATTCTAGATATCTCAGGATGAAAAGACTTTTTTATATGCATGTAGTTCAGAGTATTTTGGTCAGCACCCAATTATCTTTTGAAAGCTTGATGTGGATCATGCTGTAGTTATGCAGTTGGCTGAATGATGGATAGCTACTGAGCAGCTAATTAGCAGAGCACCTGGTCTTCTTGCATTCAAAGAGAATGCTGACATCCTATTAATTATCACGCTGATCCAGAACTGATGTGAACATCAATACATTTGCTGCAGTTTTCACCATAAATCCTGGGCAGTGCCGCTTAGTTTCTAAATGCATGTGTGGTAATCTTTTTTAATGGCCATTTACATAGACAATGAATTCACTGCAGTGTTGCTGAATTAGTAAATGCACTGATAGACTGGCAGAAGGAAAAAGATACACAAGTTCACTCCTGTGTTCATCTGTAAACCTGATTTATTCCACTCTCTTTTGGTTTCTCTCTTTTTTTTTCATGTGGTTATAACTGCAGAGCTTCTTTCTGAACCCCTATAATGGGTTTGAAGACAATAAAAATTTCATCAACCTCCATCACTGTAAATTTAATAAAGGATGCTATTGAATCATTTTTGTTTTCTGTTTCAGTTATGATGCCATTAAATCTCAAAGGGCAGAAAATATAAAGAAGTCCGATACAGTGTGCAATCTTCTATCCCTTCCCCTGCTAGTGAAATCTATCAATAGCCAGGAAATGACGCTTTATAGATTAAAAGATGGCTACAGCAGAATGTGATCTTGAATGAATAATGTTATGAACACTAGTATGCTATTCATAAAATGTCATTCTTGTATTTAACAGATTAACAAAAAAGATGTAGAAGGGCACTATTACAGTGTAGAGAGTGGAGTTGATTTATTTATCTTATTCTTGGTGGCATGTATTAATTGGGATCTACATAGGTCTCGAAAGTGTTGTTATGAACCCTTAATTCCCTCAGAAAACAGTATAAGCCTTGCTAGATGATTGCTTAAATTCTGTGGACATTACCAGGAAAAATGCAGAAAAGTCACTATTTTCATGACCATGGCATAAGTGCAAAAATAAGGAATAAGATTGCAGTGTAGGAATGTAACATAATGACATTATTTATGACCTTTATTTATTTTTAAATTAGATATTACCTTATCACTACGCCCCTGGAAACACTGACGAAAAAAAAACACAGGTAGAAATGTTAGCATGTTCTTTAAATTTTGACTCTGAGTTTCTCAACCTCAGGTACATCACTGAGATTTCTTATTAAGTCCCAGTTTATTTCTTATTAAATCTCACACAGTTTATATTTTTGTTTGTACCTGCCAAATTCTTGTGTGTTGTATGAATGAATGATGTATGAATGAATAGTGTACGTTCATGATAATGAACTTGGTCTTTGTTTTTTTTGTTTTGTTTTTTTTCCCAGAAGTTCCTTGCTGGACCACTCCTTCGTGCTGGCAATGAAAGTAAATATCTCCTACTTGTGCAACTTTTTGTGGACTTCTTATTTGTATATGTATTTGGATCTGTTAAGAACACATTATAGGTTCATTTTAAATAATGTATTCATATTCAGTTACATCTGTATTTCTTACATTCTTGGTATTTACCTTATCATTACAAAAAATTAAAAAAAAAACCTGAGGGGATAAAGGAACTTGCAAAATGTCAAGTGAGGCAGAAAATAAATGTCTTCTCATGTGTGGGTGTTTACTCGCAAGTGTGAGTGCTCTGGGACATATTGGCTAAATTCTTGTCTCCATGAGGGCAAACCATTTGGCAAATCTAGCATTTGATGTGAAGATACAGAAATGACATGACACCGATAACTTCTAGTATTTTTTATTCACTGAATAGAAACATTCAAATATTTTTTTGGTTGTTGGTTGGTCATCTTGTTTAGTTTAATCATTTTTCTCATATGTGAGACATTGAAGTTGGCACAGTATTATTTTTAATTCATAAATGATTCCGTTATTTGAACAGTTCGTTACTGGTAACTAGCATAGACTAAGTTGTTTGCTCTGACAAGATTTGCACTTGCAAACTGCAGTGATTTTGGACCCAAGACTGACTGAAACAGGTTTATTTGTTTCATGTTTCACATTAGAGCAGCAAGGTGGTGCACCGGGGAGCACAGCTCATCTCACGTCTCACAGCTCCAGGGTCCACGGTTTGGTCAGTCATCTGTGCTGAGTGTTGCATGTTCTATGTGGGTTTACTCTGGGTTCTCTAGTTTTCTTCCACCTCCCAAAATCATGTCGGTAGGTATGAATGTTTGTGTGAAACTGCGAGGTGCCCTGCAATGAACCAACGGCCCACATAGTGCATAATCCTGCCTTGTGCCCAGTATTCCCGGGATGGGCTCCAGATCCACCAATATCATAAGAAAATTAAAGTTATTGCTGAATAATGATTGTTTTATAGCAAATTGATAACATTCTTCATTAAAAAAAAAGTAAATTTGCAAGCCAAAATATTACATTTAGTATACATACTGTATAGATGAGTGTAATTGAATGGCAGTGAACATGTCTGTACAAATCTTTAATCTTTTAGCTGAATGGACTCCAATGACTCAAGACATTGAACAGAGTCAAAGATTCATAGGCAATTTCCATGTGAGTTTCTACTGTGTGGGAGGCTAGTCTTATATAATTTGCTCAGTGTCTATCCAGCAAAGCTCAGAAAGATTTTCTAAGCCATTTTTCATGATTCCCTGACTTTGAAGTGTTCATGTACGTTTTGAAGAAAATGCATTCTCTTAAACTCCCAGAAACTGTCAGCAGGTCCACACTTTCAGTCTCATAAATGCAGAGATTTTTCCCTATTAGTTTTACTGCAGTTAGTAAATAGTTCATAATAAGCTATTATGCTATACTACATTTTTACAGGTTCAAATGTAATATAGCCCTTTGTATACAAAGACATCCAAAAGTATTATAAATACTAGGAAATAACAGTTAATGGTTGCTCATCTCCAAAAGGCTAAAGCTATCCAGTCCACATCTCATTCTGCTGAGGGACATAGTTGTGTCAAGGGACTGGGATAGACGCAAGGGCACACATAGATGCAAGTGCATTCAAAAAGTTGACAGGCAAAAAGTTGACAGGCAAAAAGTTGACAGACAAAAAGTTGTAGACAAGGCAAACTCAGAAAGAAAGGCTTGTATTTTGCAAATGGCTGGCAACAAAGACACAAAGCGTATACTTCGCAGTGAGCTTGTGAGCTAGGTGGCCTTAAATACTGTGAATGTGATTGTGTTCAGGTGTGTGTGATTAGAATAACGGTGAACTTGAACATGACAGCGTTTGTAACTGTTGGGTATTGTAGCTTGACGCAGCCATGTTCGTAGGCCACATTGTTCTGGGAGTTGTAGTGTGAGGCTGCTTCAGGCGTTGACGTGAAACTTCGCCAATCAAGAGCAGGGAGACAATAAAAAAAACATCAACATGTAAGTTGCATGTCAGGACAAATACACAAAAATCTTACGTTTCTTTACATGCAAATGATCTAACCCAAGCCTCCATAATAGTCAGTGTAGCTTGGTGTATTTGAAACTCTTTTGGACTATTGGTCAGGACTGCAAATATGTGCAATCTTAGTTAAATAAGGGAAAATATCATTCAGCAAGGACTAATGGACTTAAAATGAGTTGCAGATATGTGGTTGTGGTACAGTAAAAATACATACATACACGCATAGTTCAACTCACTTCCAATCAGGTCAATTCAATAATATTTCTGTAGCATTTTTAACTTAACAAAGCAGCATTAAAGAAACTTGGATGTTGATTTGGTTCCCTAATGAACAAGCTAGAGGTGATAGTGGCAAGGAAAAACTCCCTGACTCAAAGGGAACTCAAAAATGCAAAAACTCAAAAGGGAACCAATCCTCTTCTGGACTGGCACTGGATAGTGAGATTATAAATCATCAGAGTACACCGGTGTAGAAGAGTAAAGACAAACAGTACTAAGTGTGGTGAAAGGATGTTCTGTAGGAGCAGATTGTGAATAAGAGTATTGGGATGAGCACAGTCTTTATGAATACAGCAGCAGTTCTTAGATACAAGTCTACAGTATCTAGGTGAGATTATTCACTAAAGCAAGTTTTTTTCATGAGTTTTGCACATAAACTGTTTTCAGGAAGTGTCACTGTTTAGGATAGCTATGTGAGACCATCCACAAAAGCAGAAAGTCAGTCACAAGTGCAGAGACTCGAGTCAGAAGTAAAGCATCAGGATGAATCAGGCAGGTCTGGAGAGCGAGAGGAGCCACAGCAGTAAAAGTGTGTCAGGATGTGTCAGGATCAGGCTACAAGAGGACACATACACCTTGACAGAGAGAAAGCGAGATTACAGATATGTTCTCATCCTACAGTGGTTTCATGAACATTGATATACCACTACATTCCGAATATACCTCAACTCTAGTGCAATATTACAGCAATGCCATAATGTCTTGAGGGCAATCACATTACACACGAGGTCACAACTGCGGGTAATATTAATATGGCTGTGTATGCATTAGCATAGATCATCTGTCAAAGAAACAACAGTCATACACAGCGAGCAAACACTGAAGTGTTGCCAATATATATTAAAAAAAAAAACAGTATAAACCTCTTCATGCAAAGAGCAACTGAAATAGCTGTGGACCTTTAACAACATGTCTCAAGAGCCTTGGTGGTTATACAACCCATTTCATTTTGCATTCATTTCATTTTGTATTTGTCAGCATGTGTACGTATACATATCACATTGCTACCTTCCATTGTGCATAATTATCATAATAAAACACAGCTACATTTATATTTATATTTCTCTTTTCTTCCTTACAGTTTTTACTATCATGCCGCTGTAATGCTTTATTTTCCCTTGTTCTTTCTGTGTCTTAGCTTAATTTTGTTATATCTGCTCCGAAAATCTCTAGATGCAATATAGAATGTGATTAAGATTTTAGCATTAGTGTATGTGCCAGAGAAAACTGTCCTAAGATGACTGTGCAGCTAAAACACAACGAACAAACAAACAAAAAACAATACGTTGTATAGGCCAGATTCCTTCACTGCAAGTTCTCCTTTGAGGACTCAAATCTGTCTGGATCTGTAACACAAAACATCACGTTATTACACACTAGGTAATTACTGTCAACAAAGCCTATGTACTGATGACCAGATACAGCTGGTACTTTTGTTTTTCTGCAAGTTTCTTTGTTTTTGGATACCTTTGAGGTCCTTCTGGCTCTGCAAAATAAAAACCAATTTTTGCAGTCTATTACACATTTGGTAGTTTTTGTCAACAAAGCCTATGCACTGTAACTGGTACTTACTGTTCTCCTGGAAGCTATGTTATTTTTGTAGGGATTTAAGGCTCAATTCAGAGTCGTCAAATTGACTACAAATCTTACATCAAAATTTATATGGGGAAAAAATTCAGACACGGGCTAGCCAGCTGCTAAAGCTGATTTTATGGATGAATTATTCAGATTATTAAAATAAACTGTCTGAAGAGTACTTAAGTCTGTAGTTGTGTCTCAGGTCTGAATACTGTTGTGTATAATTTCCGTATTAACTCCTGAACTCTGAATAAAGCCTTACAACAGATTTTTTGGAGCTGACATTTTTATTTTCTCAAGACCATCCTGGACCTGGTAAGAAGAATAGAAGTTGCTACAAAAGGGCAGACAACTCTTTCGAGTGGAATCATGTCAGGAAGCCATCCTTCTGCTTTAAGGAGATTTGCCATATCTCCAGCCAGAGTTCAGCATAACATCTTATCGAAAGGATCCGAAGAGGGATGACTCATACAGCAGCGTTGAAGAGGGGCCTGACATTTGAGCCTGTTGCCATTACATTGTTGTGCAAAAGAAATGTGAATTTATGACCCTGTGGATTTGTTCTTTCCTGAAATGCCTTATGGTTAGGGGCAACTACTGATGGAGTTGTATCTGTGTCAAATACTTTGTTGTCCTTCACCCTTTGGATACACCTCTTGACATGAACCCTCAAAAGGGTGATACAGTCCACCACACTGACATCCTTCTCCTGTATCTGTCCAGGTGTTTTTTTTTTTTTTGACATTTTTGTTTACAATTTTGCATTTGCCCTACAGCATCTATTGCACACCAGTGGAGATACTCTGACTTACATACTTGCTCTTACTGTGGTCAGTTTGTCACTGTTGGCCTGGGGCGCTTTGGCCCTGGTGATACACTCCATCTTGGCAGTTACTGCAGTATGTATAAGTGCCAAAACCCATGAAACACTCTAATGTAGCAAACCGAAGAATTAAATAATTTATTATAATTATATATTATATATTATGTCAGCTTTCCTTCTGGTTAATATTCTATCTATCTAGCTGTCTGCCTAGAAAGTGTAAGAGACAGAAATGTACAATATACTGTTTAAGTTGTAGCTCCTGGTTTTTCTTTTTTTTTTTTTTTTTTTTTTTGGGAAGGCTTTTCTTTCTGTCAATGGAAAGATCAACTTCCTCTGCCTAATGTTTAATGAGTAGTGGTAAACACCCCCCCAGCAGGATTTGAAGTAATAATGCGTACATACTGTGCATCCAAAAATGAATTATGTAAGTAATAAAACAATCAGTGATTGGCTGTTGTGATGATTATTTTCCAGCACATCCTGAAATGTTTTTTTCCTCTTATACCACAGCAATTTGCCACCAATTATTTTTTCCTATTAACTAAAGGGAAAAAAATACTTTTTATCCATTTAGAGAAATTTACAGAATGTCCATGAAACAAGTTGGTTACTGTGATCACTTACATTTGAGCAGCTATAAAGAGTTGTTTCATCAGCCTGTATTCTTCTCTTTCCTGAAGTTAATAAGACAAAACAATGCAGCTTGTCATGTATCCAGGAAACCACAAAGCCAAAGTGCTTTTGTGAAAGAAAACTTAAAGTTACAGCTTTATCTCTGTCACAAAACTCTGACACTGGAAGCTCCTTCCAAAAATGTTAAATAAACATCAGAAAAAAAAAATATCATATCAACAAATACATGTTCTTTTAATCTGTTTCTGTGGAGCGTCCACCATAAATGTCCCATAGAAATGATGATGCATTAGTGTTAGAGTGTGTTAATATAAACATTGCAGATGGAACTACTGTTAGTTTATTTACTGTTAATCAACACCTTCTGACCAATCAGAATCAAGCATTCAATATCAGCGCTGTGGTATGAGCAATATGACAAGAGAAGGTGTGCTGTAGCTTGCATTTCCATTTAAACATTTAACCACATTTTAATTATCAAATATTCAATAATCAATTTTCCGTCTATATTTTCCATATATGAGAAGTCAGGAAAACAGAAAACATATTTTTTGCTTGCTGCAATGTGAATGAGGCAAGAGTTTGAAATGAACTGCCTGATTAGTAATTCCTTAATTATTAGAGGTTGATATAGCATTGCTCTCTACCTGAAATAACACACTCAGCTGAATCTGACAAGGGGCACAATGAGAAATATGACCCCTACCCATATGTTACGGGTAATATAAGCTAATTTTACACTTTATTACACTTTATTATAACTCGTTTAAATCTTGCATTTAAGCCAATCTGCTTATCAAGCTGTTTCTCAGTGTTAAAAAGAACCTACGCGTAAAACGCAAAATAGGTCAGCCACCAAGTCTATGCTAATTGATGACTGAAAATAATGACAACTTTTTTTTTTTTTTCTGAAAATGGATTCTGTGCTTTCTAATGTTTGGGACATTTTTCAAAATCTGTCATGTAAATGGACACTTTTCCAAAAAAAGGTAACCATCAACACATCTGTTGTAAGTATGCCTAGAGTGATGATGCTGTAGTCTTTAAGGTGAGTTTGAAATTATGTAAATCCCCTGCTGATGACCCATCATGAAGGTGGAAATAAATTAAGGACTACAACCACTTTGGAGGCAGGGTATTTAATTCTGTCCCTCACTAACTGGCTCCCAAATTGAACTGATCCAAGTGACTAAAGTATGTAATTCATGCACTCATCTTTATAGGTGACAAGCTTTATATGCGGAAGAAGCTCCAGTGCTAGATACAATCATGTTACTGACTGTAAAAGGATAAGAAAATTTCCTCTGAGTTCTTAAAGAAATAATAATAATAATAATAATAATAATAATAATAATAATAATTATTATTATTATTATTATTTTGTTTTTTTATTCTTTCTTTCTTTCTTTCTTTATTGTGAATACAGCTTCAATTACGGTTTCATAATCTCTCATAGTCCTGTGGTCTCAAGTACCAGCTGCACAGTCATAAAGACTCAACAGCCACTTTATTAGGAACACCTGTAGACCTGCTCAACCAATTACCCAATCTGCCAATCATGTGGTAGCAGCATAATGCATAATATCATGCAGAAACTGTTTAAGACCTTCGGGTAATCAGAATAGGGAAGAAACATCATCTCAGTGACTTTGACTATGGCATGTTTGTTGGTGACAGAGAGGCTGGAGTTTTTTTTTTTCTTTTTTTTTTCGCTGATCCCCTGGGATGTTCACACACAACAGTCTGTTACACAGCATGAATTTACACAGCATGTTGCCAAAAAAACCCAGAAACATCTTGTCAGAGGGGAATGGCCAGATATGTATATCTTCTAATTTTCCTAAACTTGCGGATAATTCTGGAGTTGTACTTTGCACAGAAAACTACCATTATTTCCATGTCAAAAGCCTTTGACAATGACAGCTGACATCAGAATGTCTTTCACTAGCATTCATCCTTTTTTTTCTGATAATACGTACTCCTGTATAGTCTATCAGTTCGACAGGATAATTATGGAAACTTAAATTTAAAGATTCAAGAAATGTAGTTTGACATTTTAACTGCTTTTTTCCCTTCAGTCATGATTATGAGAGATACCTGGGAGTACTTGGAAGAGTTATTATGAGGAATAAAGAGGAAGGTAGGTGGCATAATATCTTCTCCACACATATTCAGGCTTTATCCTCTTTGTTTTTCTCACCTCGCTTTCTTTTTTTAAAGGACACCAGTCAATTACAAAAAAAAAAAAAAAAACGCCCACGCTTTTAAGCAGTAAAATATTCTGAGACTTCTAAATGAGTTCTAAACTTTGAATTAGACCCAAATGTCTTTTTAAAAGGCAGAAGAAAAGACTATATGCTCACATCTGTTACTCATGCATAGTGAGGATTTAATCCTGGTTTTCAGACCTTAAGTTAAACCACAGACTTTAGCTTCAGGAATCATGCAAGAGTTATGCACAAAGGTGTGCCTCAGTTACGTCCAATTCTGATTTTGTACTAAATCACATTTGCCTGGTGTAATATTGGCTAGAGAGAGGAATATTATTAAGTCCAGCACCACTGTCTGACAGTTTGATGTTACAGTTTGATGTCATGCTGAAATTTATGGTTTATGTTATGTTCTGTATCTGTAAATGAAATAATGATAATAATAATAATAGTTATAATAAAACTATAGAATGCATTTTGAGGCTATATGTAAAATACATACATAAATATGTCAATAAATATTCATTTATTTTCTCTTTAGCGTCCACGAAAACAACTCATGAGGGGAGATAAGCAGATGAGCTGATCCAGCAAACTGTTTACAGGAAAGTCCAACGAATGAACAAACCTGTGGCATGAGTTGAATAACTTGACAACTCAAAATAGTGAAATATAAGTGTGATGACATCGCTACATCCTTCTCACAATTTTGTGAACTCGATTTAATATGTTCTGGCTTCATCAAGATTCAAGATTCAAGATTCAAAGCGTTTATTGTCATGTGCACAGTGAGGAAACCAAGTTTCCCTGTACAATGAAATTCTATTATTAAGTTGTGCACACAAATGCAAAATAATAGGATGTGTTGCATCATGTGGTATTCTATAATCTGCGGAAGCCATATTGTCAAATTCAACCAAAATTGTAATAATGAAGTTTTAAACCTAGCACTCTTTGTGCAGAACATTTTTGGCAATATACTAGACACCTATTAGATTTTTTTTTTTTTTTGCTTTTTTCAATGCCATTGTCCCATTTATATATTATTGTATTAGTCTTTAGTTTCTATTTTTTAATTTTCTCTTGCTTTTGTGTTGCTTTGTATTTCATTTAACAGCTTCTTCAGCCTGCATTTTCTATCCCTGATTATTTTTAAACTTAAATAAAAGTACTTGTGTTTAAAGATGGTGGTCTAGATGCTACGGAAATCCCTGCATTGGGCATCTCTAGTCAAGAAAAATCTAGTAACTTGAACTGTACACAAGTGATCTGAATGGACTGGCAAAAAACCTGACGCAACCCGAGTCTGAACTTTTCCCACATAAATACTGACATATCTTTTGGACTTAAGCTGCCAACTCTAAACACTGACCTTTATGAATTTCACTACAGCTCTACTAAAGTATGAGGTCAGTGTAGATCCTAGTAGTACTTTCACCTGTCAATCACCTGTGGAGTCCAGGCAGCCTCAAATGGCTATCTGAAACTCCTGGTCAGCCCTGATAAATGATGCTGAAAAAAGTGTCTGACTTATCAGCCAGAATTCTTATTCCTAGTGTCAGCAGGTGCACATATAAAAACTCACCAGTTAACACTGACTGTTAGAAGCTGGACTGGCTGCACTTGTATACGCTTTACATTGAATATTTTCAACCAGATCATGTATCCTGCTGGGAAACATCAGAATCACCCTATTTGTCATGGTTGGGTTAAATTCATAGCCACATGCATCTAATACACTGTAAAGTTTTCTGAACATATGTGCTCTCTATAGGAGTTCTGTTCTTCATACAGTCACATTTAGTTTCATGTAGAGTTTTAATTACCATACTTACATGGGACTCGGCTGTTTCTAGGTTCTACAAACGTTTATTTGTGAGTAAATTCATATAGACATGTCAAGTTTAAATGATGGTGTTAATTTCCCCATTTTATTATTATTATTTTTTGAATTTTTTGATATTGAACTACTGAGATCTCTAATCACCTGCTATCTGTCAGCCACAGATGTTTATGGTAGTCAAAATTATTAATAACAATACAAAATGAAACTAGTGTACACATTCAGTAATGGCTGCTCAGTTTAATCCTAAATCAATCAAAAAAATTAGAGGGGTATTAAAGGGGTTTTCAATATTATTATTATTATTATTATTATTGTTGTTGTTGTTATTTTAAAGGGGTTTTCAATATTCTTAAAAAGTGTAACATGGGAGAATGAGGCAAGATAGAGTTGTGGATACTCATAGTAATATTTATTTTTTGGGCAATCATAGTTAGTGTTCATAGGAGATGTCAGAACACAGGCAGGCAAGAATGTGAATAGAACACAACCAACAAGAAAAATCAATTCATAATCAGACTTGGTCTTAGCAAAATGAAATGTGCAAGACTGCACAACACTATTAAGAAACAGCAGGGTATATACAGACAAAGTAAGTCTATTTAACACAAAAGAGGTGGGCACAGCTTGACCACGGATGGAGACAGTACCAAAACATAAGCACAAAAGGTGCTTTTCACCAAGGGAACCATGATGTGAAGGTGGAAATCATAAAAAAATTATTCTTTTGTAACCTTATATAAATTAAAAGGTATTGAGATAAGCTCAACATTTGAGTCAAATACATTAATTGCATGATATACCCTTCCTGGTATATATGATTATGTGTTATAGATTTGTTTCTCTTTTGCAACTGGAAGTAATGTTCTAGCATTTTAAATTCTGGTTACCGATAAAAGTAATTCCATTCCAATTCCACTGAAAGACACCACTATGTACTGAGCTAATTGCTATTTAATTTCATATGCAATAAATACCATATAAAAAAATTAGGTCTACACAAGTCTGATTTAATATTATCTTTAGCTGACACGCTATAGCAAGCAATCACCCCTCCCACCACTACATTTGAAATCTATTTATATATATATATAAAAAAAAAAACTTTGAGATGTTGTAAAGATGAGTTTACAGTGAAAAACAATATCACTTTGGTCATAAGCATCATCCATATCAGTTTGTCTGGTTTTATCATCTGAGGTAAATGTCAGTCAACGAACAAGAGCTTTATCATTGCTCTTGACTTGACTGATCATTGTTCTCTGTTGAGCAGTGCTGAAATAATCACTGACTAATTCAGTCAGCTCTGTTTTGTTGACTAAATTTGTCGTTTTTTATTAGCATTCAAACATTACAACTTTGTAACGTAACACATATGCATATGGGATTGTTTAATAGATGGTGTACAGGGCACTTACAAACAGAATCTTTTCAGTTTATGTCCATTTTGCTATGGAATGTAACCAACAAGGTAATCAAAGCAGGACATTCACAGCATGAGGAAATCACACTAAGTTAGCAAGCTAACAATTAAAATACCAGACTTTTACAGCCACATTTCTGGATACTTATTTATCCAATGTGATCTTTGCAGAAAGCCAAAGCAAGGTTAGAAACTAAATAAAAAAATAAATAAATAAAAAATATATCATATCTACATTGTTTTAGTGAAATATACTGTTTATTTTAATATATGTATATATACCGATCAACCATAACATTAAAACCACTGACAGGTGAAGTGAATAACATGGATTATCTCATTACAATGGCATCTGTCAAGGGTGGGATATATTAGGAGGCAAGTGGATAGTCAGTTCTCGAAGTTGATGTGTTAGAAGCAGGAAAAATGGGCACGTGTAAGGATCTGAGAAACTTTGACAAGGGCCAAATTGTGATGGCTAGATGACTGGGTCAGAGCATCTCCAGAATGGCAGGTCTTGTGGGTGTTCCTGGCGTGCAGTGGTTAGTACATACTAAAAGTGGTCCAAGTAAGGACAACCGGTGAACTGGCAACAAGGTCATGGGTGCCCAAGGCTCACTGATGCGCGTGGGGAGCGAAGACTAGTTTGTCTGGTCTGAGCCCACTGTAGCACAAACTGCTGAAAAAGTTAATGCTGGCTATGATAGGAAGGTGTTAGAACACACAGTGCGTCGCAGCTTGCTGCACATGGGGCTTCGTAGTCGCAGACCAGTTTGAGTGCCCATGCTGACCCCTGTCCACAGCCAAAAGCACCTACAATGGGCACGTGAGCATCAGAACTGGACCATGGAGCAATGGAAGAAGGTGGCCTATTCTTTTTCTTTTACATCATGTGGATGGTCGGGTGCGTGTGTGTCACTTACCTGGGGAAGAGATGGCACCAGGATGCACCATGGGAAGAAGGCAAGCTGGCAAGGGCAGTGTGATGCTGTGGGCAATGTTCTGCTGGGAAACCTTGGGTCCTGGCATTCATGTGGATGTTACTTTGACATGTACCACCTACCTAAACATTGTTGCAGATCAAGTATACCCCTTCATGGCAACGGTATTCCCTAATGGTGTATCTGAAGGGTTTTCCCAGACCACAACACAACTATGGTCATTTCCAACAAATATGCTTTAAAATAAATAGCTAAATATTAAGTGCAAGTTCATTGGGTTAACCAGGTAGCATTGAAAATTCAACTGTGAAATTTAATTTCATTATTATCATTACGTACTCTCTTTAAGGTACCGTATCTTTCAGATATTAACAGTTCAAAGAAACACATAAAAATCAAAAGGACTTTTAAGACCATTACACATTCTAGATTCTAGAACCTCAGATTATATTCCAAATTACATTCCAAATATCTTAATTTTACAGGATTAATAACTTTCAAATATTTGTCAGTAGTGTCCAGATTTGTCCCTAGTATGGCACTGTGCTTAATTGTGTAGTTCTAGCTTGTGTCTATGTCTAGTTCTAGCTAATCTTCAGTCTGTCAAAGTGAATATTTCTTTCCTCGTTACTGTTTCAGTACAGAGGAAGCAATGTGTCTGGAGAACATTAAATGGCCTTTCTGTCTGTATTAGTGCTACACGAGATTGGGGTTGATCTTTTTTTTCAACAGTAATGAAAGCAGCTACATTCAATACACACCTGGTATTTACTGCTCTAGGATGAGGTAAAATGAAGGAAAAAAAAAAACAATTGCATGGACTGGTGAGATGTTGCAATGATTCTGTAAGAAATACCAGCAAACAGATTTAAAGTTTGCTTTCATACCACAAAAAAAAAGTACTTGTAAAACTCTTTCATATTGACAGAAATATATAAAAAGGTAATAGGTACCCAATAAAAATCACCCGAGCACAGCGAACACAGAGCTTACACTAAATAAATGATTAGCTAATTATATAAGTAACTAGTTTAAAATATTTTGTTTATGGCATCCAGTGTATATTTCCCGATTTATTTCATCAGCCCAAATATCCAGAACACATCACATTTGGCTCATTTTGCACACACAACTGGCCAAAAATAATACATGGCATAGTTGGTTCACTTCCTGTAGTTGGGTCGAGTTTGAGGTCAAATCACTCTCTAGCTAAAATTGAACCATGCTAAAGTTCACTTGGAAGCGGTGTGAGACCACCTTGCTCAGATTCTCTTGCTTTTTCTTTTTTAACCCGATTGTGATTGCTGTGTTCTCACCTGCCTAAAGAACCGCACTGAGGGGGTAAACACAACAGGGTTTGATTTAAACTGTTTAAAGATGGCATATGTGAAAACACCCTTAGGATGCTTTCACGCTTATTAATTGAGTCTGAATCAGAGCAAAACGTCATACTTTTTGTTTGTTACCTCTTTAGTTTGTTTTAGTTTGGTTACAGCTCTGTCCGTTGGCACAGTTTGCTGCTTGTAGATTACTTTAACAGATCTACAGAAATGATACTTGCCCATAAATAATACAGAAATCGGTTTAGGGTCAAATAGTTTTGTAAATAATATTTAACAGTTTTATTGGAACCAGACTGAGACCACCTCACTCAGATGCCAGAGAAGTGGAAAACATACTTGGACTGAGTCGTTGACACAACAGATCACATCACAGATGCAAGTATAGACCGATCTTTTACCCGCAGATATGGCCACAAACGCCACACGAGTAGTTTTCAGCTCTGGAGGTTGTCTACATGCCTGTCTTACATTGCACACATTTGTCTTGAAGGGTACACACACGTTTAGACTCAAATGTATCCATGCAATCTTTGCACATTGCATGCCATGAAGATCTGTTGGCTGTAAGCTTCTCGAGGCCCTTTGGAGCAATGCCACATGCCTTCATTTTTGCATTCAGCACATCTTTGTAAAGCTTGCACTGGCCACTGAGAGATCGAGCACCGTATTCCAGCTGACTGTAGAAACACCTCTTGCATATGTGAAAGCCACTCTTAGAATTCAAAATAAGTTCTTCATTAAATTGAATAGTGGAATGGTCCTTGCATCAGCACATTCTGTCAAAAATTACTTCTCTCAGAAAATGGTGTGTTTATAGCATCACACGCTGTTAATGTGTTGTTCTGTTTTGGGTTCATATTATGTGCTTTTGTTTACTTTGCCATGTGCTTCTGTTTCTGCTCTTGTCCTGTCTCTGCCCCTGTTCTGTCATTGGTGTGTTACTTTATTGTTTCCATCTGTTCAGTGTTAAGCTTTTGTCTATGTATACCCTGTTATCTGTTTCAGTGCAAAGTCTTACTGTGCATTAGTGTTATTAAGTCCAAGCCATTTTTATGTATTCCGCATTTCCTGGTTTTGACCTTTGTTTTTGTTTTTGTTTCTGATTATGGATATTCCTTATTTGATGCTGTCTGCCTGTTCTTTGGCCTATGCTATGGACTACGACTACAATTGCCCTAATAAAACACATGCTGATCATATGTACTTGTGTCCTCCCATCACACACCACATGGTATGAATTCTGAGAAGATATATTCTCATCCTAGATCAATTAATTATAATGATTTGATTAGTCTCACGATTGTGACATACTGTATATGAAACATGTGTGCTCTGTTCTCATGAGTTAGCATCATATTACACCCTGTTAGCTGCTCTAGTTGTGTTTTTGTGAGCTTAAACCATGGCAGTTTTTATTTATTCTTCTTTTCTTTTAGCTGGTTCCAGCGTTTGAGTATAACTTGTCAGAGCATTTGAGTTTACCCTTGAAGCAAAATGACAAGTGGGGATTTAAGACACGAGTGACAGAATCAATGTGTATAATTTAACTTGTCAGTTGAAACAGGAAGAAAGAAAAACATGAATATAAATGCAACCTAGTTTATATAAAATAATAATCAAACATCTGAAATGACTATGATCAAACATATAAATTCTTGTTGGGGGGATCTCCTTCTTGACCAGCTAATGTTTTTCCAATCTTCACCTGTCGAGTTTTAGTGAGTCTGCACTCACTGTAGCCTCAGAGCCCTGTTCTTAGCTGACAGGAATGGAACCCGCTGTGGACTTCTGGTGTTGTAGCCTATTCACATGTTGTGCATTCTGACCTGTGGTGCATTTTCTCAGCAAGAAGGCATGCCAGCCTGCAGAACTGACACTGATATTTTTTGTTTTTCGCACCATTCTGTTTGAGACTGCTGTGCATGAAAATACTGTCTGTCCAACAACCATGCCATGGTCAAAGCCACTGAGATCACACTTTTCCCCATTCTGACGTTTGATGTGAACAAGAACTGAAGCTATCGACCTGTATCTGCATAATTTAATGCATTGTGCTGCTGCCACATGATTGGCTGCTTTGATAACTGCATAAATGAGCAGGTGTACAGGTGTTCCTATTAAAGTGTACAGTGAGTGAGCAGGTGTATGTGTTCCAGTTATTGTATATAAGTCCATAACATTGTGATGTTAGAGTAGTTATTACAATAGTTCTCACTGGTTTATGAATTATGTGGCTGATCAAAAAAAAAAAAAAAACATTTAAAAGGATGTGTTTGTGTATAGAGGTGGGGGGATGCACGGTGGCTTAGTGGTTAGCATGTTTGCCTCACACCTCCGGGGCTGGGGGCTCGCCTGCTCCCCGAGTCCCCTGGGATAGGTTCCAGGCTCCCTGCAACCCTGTGTAGGATAAGCGGCACAGAAAATGGTTGGATGGTATTTGTGTAGGTCTTGCGTGAATGTAAACTTTGTAATGTATGAGTCATTAACTTAGTTAGCTTGTTTGTTTTTATGAACTATATATGATAAATCAGAATATCATTTAAAAATAATATAAACTCAGTCCAAATGTATTTCAGCCGCAGGTCATTTGGCACATGCTTATTTTATGTTCTCCATGCTACAACTACAGTGAAGTTTGCTGGCCGTGTGTTCTAATCAGCCTGGAAGCAGCTCCTGATGAAGCCAGGCCAGCTAAAGCTTTCATCTTGTGTGCCAAACATACAATCCAAGAAGCCTGTGAGAAGCTCTTTGGCATCGAGAGCATGAGGCCTGCAGGCAACACAATGTGATGGCACATCTCACATGATCTTTCAGTAACAAACCAAGTCGTTCAAAGTATACAACAGCAAATCATCTGTACAAAACCCTCTACAACGCCTTTATAAGTAGGCGTGCTTTACAGTCTTATTTATTTATTTTACATTTATTTATTCATATTACATTTTAGCAGAGTGGAAAATGTCATTATCTATCTATATATATATATATATTATTATATATAATATTTTGAGACAGTAGTGTGGGCAGCATTAAATTAAATTTGATTATGCTATTTCAGCCAAGGTACTGCATGTGGTAATACTTTATTTGAAGGGTACCTACATAGTGCTTTTATAACACATGCATAAGCATTGCATAAATATTTAAATAAAGCAAGGCTGGAGAATTTTGAAAGACATAAGTCTTTATGAAAGACATAATTGAGAAAGTTGTAGAAGTGACACACAGTGCTTCATAAGAGTGTTATAAATGTAAATTTGATTTACACTTTAGTTTGAGGAAATTTCTTATTTAATAAGAAGCTGTTTTGGAATGGGGCTAAGAAGTAGATACTGTAAGTTCACCTCACAAAAGCTAAGATGGCAGGGGGAGACATTTTTGCCAATACCTCATTAAGGTATCAGTGTCTTATAGGAGAATGGAATTGAATGCAGTCCATTTGTATTAAAATGACTTTGAAGCCCTATTCTCATTAGCTTCTTATTTAGGAAGCCCATATTGGAGCCAAAAATAAAATATTTTAATGGCCTTTAACTAAACTGTTAATCACATGTGCATTTATAACATTTTTATGAAGCACTATGTGTGACCTTTACCACTTTCGCAATAGGCTGTTAGCAAAAATAAGCAAATAACTTGCAAAATATGGATTAAAAAATACAGTAACAGTCAAATCAGTCAATTCATAACGATAATTTATGGCTGTTGTTTTATCTGCCATGTAAAGAAAAACTTCTAATATCATCTTTTGCGTTTTGTCATAATCATTTCATAAATGCTCCATTGCTTTATAACATATTTATGCATTGCTCATTAAGGTATCCTTCAAGTAAAGTTTTACCAAGTATCTAGGTAATATAGGCAAAAAAACCCACAAAAAACTAAAAATTAAAATAATAATAATAATAATAATAATAATAATAATAATATCTACTCTGTACTAGCTGATTATTATTATTATTATTATTATTATTATTAGTCACTTGTCATATTATTGCATATTATTTCTCAAAATTATGCGCTGAGCATCTCTATGGTTATAGAACTTCCTCAAGTAAATGTACTAAAATATAAAGTTACAAACATGGAAAGGAAATTCGCATGAAATATTTTAACAGCCTTGTTTAGGAATCTGCATATTGACCTTGATTATTTACACAACCACATCTTTTTTTTTTTTTTAGCTTCAACCTTGAGCAGGATAAGATTGGCAAGTTCAGGCAGTAGTTTAATTGCTACAATAACCATTAGACCAAGTTTAATTATTGCAATCCCTCAGAGGAAACATGAAAACGCTGTATATAATACAACACTATGTTTCCTACAAAGTTTTGCTGTTGCGTTTGACCTAGCAGGTGTTTGCCCTTGCTGTAAAATGCAGCCACAGCCCATGAGAGAACACAAAATGAATGACTGGTGTGTGTTGGGGAGAGATGTGATAAAATACCCCGCATGAAAGGAATAAAGCCACTTTAAGAAGCATACTCACCATATCCTCAAGACACTGAGAGTTCATTACACTGCAGCATTGATGTATCGTCTAAGTATCTAAATGTTTTATTTTATTGAGTTATAAAATCTGATTTTTTTTTGTATTTTTAATTTAACTTAACAATATGCTTGGATATTGCATAGATTTAATCTCACAATGTTATAGAATATAAAATGTTGTGTCTCGATCATAACCCAGGGATATACACATTCGGGAGTACAGTGGGTAAAATAAAATACAGAGCACAGGAATGAAATGGTTATGTTAGGATTTTTTCACATGGACAAAAATCACTGAATATTGCCACTTCTGTGACTATCATAATTATTTTCAATTGTATGACATTTAATTAAGGATGGTGGTTGTCAGAGGATGCATTATTACTCTATGGCTAAAAACCATCTGAAGCCATAGAGGCCTGTAGTGCAAATATTGTGCAGCATAACCAGGGAGCATTTTAAATGGTTTCATTAAATAAGGAATAAAACACGACAGGATATGCTGTTATAGGGAAATATGTTGATGACAAATACAGAATGTTTGAGAGAAATAAGTTGATGACAAAGATGAATGATTTATTCTCTGCTTTAAGTTCAAAACAGAAGTTTTATCTGTTTAGAGACTGTGGAGTTAGTCAAAAGTGGCATTGTGAGGCATCACGCTGAAATAAAACATAGCCACTTCAAATTGTCTTATTTAGAGTCATAAATTAATCACTAATGATTAAGCACTAGTAAAGATATCTGGTCAGTCATGTTAGTTGCTTGTCCAGACAAGTAAGCAAGGAATTTTATGCAACTGGACCATTACAATTCAGTTTAAAAATTAATTCATTATTTAATAGATTACATACTTAATTCCATTTCCTAAAGCGTGGCCAATTATCAGCAGCCTTTTTGACGCATTGGTTTCTACATGCACCAAAAACAGGTTAATGGTGTGGTGTTTGGAGTTGTACAGCCAGTTTTGCCACAGAATTGGACTAGATTTGAACTGCCCACAAGGGGTTAAACCCTAGATTATTTGCAACTTGCACTTGCCATCATGTGAAATGATTTCCTTTCATGTGTGCCCCTCTTGATCCTGTTCTTATATTCTGCATATGTGTGGTGGCCCAGGTGGAATTTTGACATTTTCCACTATATAAGTAGGTTTCTCATAAAAATGTAAGTTTTCCTGAACTGAAATATGTTTCTCTTTTGCATGTACATATCTCAACCATAAATAAAGTTATATAGCATAGCATTTTAAAAGTGAAGAATATTTAAAAGTAAATATAAAATAATTTATATGACCATGAAAACTATGTCTATCTTTATACCTAGCTTCATTTGTAGCTTCATTTGTAGCACGTTTGTTAAACTGGCTTAACTTGATTTCTGAAAAAAAAAAGCCTGTGGAAGTTTATTCTACATTGTTTTGATGAAATAATAAAGGAAATAAACCATGCGGTGGTGGTGTGATAAGGCCCGACACAAAGCGGACGCTCATTATTATTAGTAAGTGAATTGTCTCTGGCTCTCCTGTATTCTATCCTAAAATTAATGAGATAAAAAAGCACAGGTTCGTTTCAGGAAACTTACTGACTGTTACAAAGTGCTTCCATAAATGTTACATAAACATCTACTAACAGAAACCTTTACCACATCAACAATTATATGTTTTGTTTTGTTAAACAAAAACCCGTCCCTGGGGAATCGGGGTACAAGGCGGGGAATACCCTGGACGGGCAAACCCCTCGCAGGGCAAAATCGCACACACACTCACACACTACGGACAATTTGGGACAGCCAGTCAGCCTACAACACATGTCTTTGGACTGGGGGAGGAAACCTGAGTACCTGGAGGAAACACGGAGAACATGCAAAGGCGGGATTCAAACCCCCAACACTGGAGGTGCGAGGCAACAGTGCTTAGCCACCATGCCCCCTATGAATATATTTAAAGTGTCAAAGTATGTTATAGACAGAAAAGCCCAATTTTGGTCATAAACACATTTTTTTTGTTTTCCATAAATTTGAAACACAATTGCATGCATTGGGTTTTCCCAGACCACCACACATATGCAGGCATTATAAACACATACATCAATTTCCTCATATCTAACAAATTAAACAATCTGACATCGTGTAGCATTGAATGTTATATGATTTGCAGTTGATCACAAAATGTATAGAATATATCTTATATATTTTAATACGTTTATATGACATATTATATTCTGTACATGTAAGGATCTAATGGCATTTCAGCTTTGTTAATTCCCTCCAGAATGTTTCCTTATTCTAACACAAGTGCTTCTATTTAAAAAAATAATAATTTAATTCATTAACACATTCATTTCTTCTTTATTGATTGTCCATTTCCTTGTTATTCACAAGTTTTTGACGGCTCTGTGGTTTACCCATTTACACCATTTCACATTTAGTAAGTGATCTCAGGTGGAGTGTGAGTGATAAGCTACAGCCAATTGAACATTAATATCCGAGGCATAGTGAGTGCATATTGAAGCTGCCTTGAGGTGTGTATTGAGCCGTGCCTCCTCATGTCATACATCTGGGAGACCTTGCAACTTGTTTATACCGTAATTTTTAAGGTGTCATGTTATTTCACTTACATGCTACACTGTGATATGTTAAAGCAAGTTTTATGTCTCTAGTACTTATTCAGTTGTAAAATTTTCACTTAATGTTGTTGAAAGGTTTGACTAGTGTTAATGTAGCTATTTTTTAATGAATACATGTAGTTACAGATTAATTCAGAAGCTATCCAAACAATCTGAATGCATGTGTCTGCAATAAACTTTTTAACAGAACTATGACAATGTAGATACAGTTTACGTATACTTATATAATAATAATAATAATAATAATAATAATAATAATAATAATAATATATGGTTGTGAAGTGTTCCCTTAATCCTACAGTAATTGTATTTCTAGAGTGTACAAATGGATCTATTAGACTATTAGACAAGCCTGTAATTGTCAGAAGTCCAAAGCTCATGACAGATCAAGACCACAATTATGATAAACAGTTTACAGTAATTTGAATCATTCAAGTGAAAACAATGAGTCTAATCACTTTTGAATACTCAATCAAATACTAATTATGCGGTATAGATAGTGTGCTAAACAATGTGCAAAATGTGTGCAAAAAGTCAAAGCCTTGTGTTTTTCTCAGAAAAAAAAAATACAAGAACACTAAGAAGTTTAACCAATTAGAGACGAGATGATTGTCATTTTCCCACTTCAACTTGTGTATACCTGTCTTTGCTGGTTTTGAAAGTGTATGAAATTAGAATGTTCAGGGGTGAACTAATCAGTATCCTGAGAGCCCAGGGCAAGCAGATTTCATATCCAGGCTACTTGCCTTGCAGACAAGTAGGTTCAACAACCAGAAAAAGGGGGAAAAAACCTACTCCTTATTCACATTTTGGTATATAGCTATGTTTAAACTTCACTGTGGACTTCACAGTGGTCTGAGATCTGGCAGTCAGAAACTAAAGACGCAGGCCAGACTAGAATAATATCTTTGACATGTGGTGTGAGAACACAACACCACATCTCATACCGAATGATGGCCAACAACTTGCTGACTTTTTGTTCCAACATGATGTGCTACATTAGAAACTTGCCAGAAGAGGATAACAGTCATATACTGTATATATATTTTTTTTACCTTAGTCTGTATTAATGTGCTTAACTACCAATCTAGCTCACCATAAGTTACTGTTAGCTATCACATTCTAGCCGAGTCAATTATGTTTCCGGTCAAACAAGACATGGGACTGGGCAAGACACTGACGCTCCCACTTGCCTGGCGGGCCAGCTAATACATTCATATTTGATCGAAAAGCTCCAATGTCTGGTAGAAATGCTTGCAATAAAACTCAACTGCTATTACGTTTTGTTCCAGTTAACAAGTAGGTAGAAATAGGCTCATGAAACAAGTTAAATAAAAATGCTTAAACAGGACTAGCACAAAGAATAGGTGGAAATTTGTATTCTTTCACTTATACAGTTCCTACAATTGGTCTTTAGCCTTGTTATATTTGTGAAATCTCAATATATTGCTGAGTGAAAGATTCTGGTCTCAGATCAGTGATTCAAGAGGCAAGCAGTGAAGCAGGACAAGCTAGAGAGAGAGAGCTCCACACTGTGGCAAGAATCAACACACACACACACACACACACACACACACACATACACACACACTGAGATTGTGGCTGCAAACTGTGAAGTTTTCCAAAGAGCCACAACTCCAGAAATCATATATATAGTTAAGACCTAGAATTTTTCTAATGAAATTAATTGTATGCAATCATTTATATAATAATATTATGCAAAGGCAAAGCGTTACTGCTTCACACAACTTCAGGGTCCCTCGTTTGATCTTGAGCTTGGGTTACTGTGTGTGGAGTTTCACATGAAGATGCCTTTATTTGTCACATATACATTACAATGCAGTGAAATTATTTTCTTTGCATAGTGCACAGGGTCAGCCATCATAGTTTAAGTGCCTTGCTCATGGGCCACAGAGCCTGTTTTCTTTCTCTGTCCATGTGGGTTTCTCTGGGGTTCTCCAGTTTCCTCCCACCTCCCAAAAACTTGGCGGTAGGTGGACTGGCTACTCTAAATTGTCTCCGAGTGTGAATAAGTGTGTGAATGAGTGCGAGTAAATGGTGCCCTGTGATGGATCCATCCAGGGTGTATTCCCGCCTCATGCTCAGTGTTCCCGGGATTGGCTCTGGATCCACTGCAACTTTGACCATGAAAAAATGATTATGGATGATGAATGAATGAATGAATGAATGAATGATATTTCATGTTGTACAATTGTTCAGTCTATCTCTAATCAGTAAAATAAATTGCATAAATTATCCTACAGATGAAATGAGCCAGACTGAATTATTTAGCTCATATGCATTTTCAATAAACAGCTCCATAAACTGCTCTACATTTTCCAGGTTTGTTCATTAGCAAATTCCACTCTGTCCTGCACACTCCTGAGAGAAGATCTTCAGCTCCAACACAGAATCTGGGTCTCTTGGCCACACTGTATTCTCATCCTAATTGTAGTGTTTCAGAGAGACTTTACTTTGGAAACTTACCAAAAAAAAACTGTGAAAGTCCAGAACAAAAAAATAGAGGCACTTGTACCAATTACTGCATGTTCTTATAGATTAATACTAAGCAGTACTCATGTCTGACAGATTTTGTTTAGATATCAGGTCCCCAGCCGAGGGTCTCATTTTATATGCAAATCCCAGCCACAGCGGTGCTTCTCAGCACCTGTTCCTCCTCTCCATGCTTACAGAGCAGCTTTTCTGCACCAGACTCACAAATCAAGCAGGGTGCAAAAGAGGGGTGGACAGGTAGGCCCGGAGCTGCCGCTCTTCTCACACACCGCTGAGCTATTCATTTTGTCATCAGTCATTCTCCCTCAGCCAACGCACACACTTCTGTCTTCTGTCAGAGGTATGTTTATTCTCGACTGTGATGGATTGGTAAAAGGTTTGTGATGAAGTGGATGAAAAGAATTTGAATGAACTGAGCAGTTTTCAGGTGTTACAGGAATAATTATAAATACGTATATATATATATATATATATATATATATATATATATATATATATATATATATATATATATATATATATATATATATATATATATATATATATATATATATATATATATATATATATATATATATATATATATATATATATATATATATATATATATATATATATATATACATATATATACATATACATATATATACATATATATATTAGTCGGGTATTTGGACAGTGAAACCACAATTTTCGTAATTTTGCCTCTGTACTCCACTACAATAAATTTGAAATGAAGCAATCAAGATGGTATTGAAGTGTAGACTTTCAGCTTCAATTCAAGGGGCTTATCAAAAATTACTTTTGAGCTTGTAAAAATGGAGGGACTATGTAAAAAATAGCTGTAATTCCTAAATGGTTAATGCAATATTTTTGTTAAACCCCTTGAATTAAAGCTGAAAGTGTACACCTCAATCACATCTTTATTGCTTCATTTCAAATCCACTGTGGTGGTGTACAGAGGCAAATATAAAAACAATTGTTACACAGTCCAAATACTTATGGACCTGACTTTATATATATATATATATATATATATATATATATATATATATATATATATATATATATAAAGGAGGGGAATGAAAATAATACCATCCCCAAGCCATCTTGATGGTGGGGTAAAATCTCTGTTGTCTTTCTGATCCAATTTGTGATTCTAGAGATACCATGCTAGCCTGCAAGTCCCAATTAGTCACTGTCATCTATTTTCTTCTGTCATCAAACTGCTGCCTAAGAAAAGAAAGAGGAGGAAAAAAGAAAAAAAAAAGAGTTTATTTGAATGTCTTGGCTTTTTAGTGTCTTATACAAAAGTGGAAATACATCAGACATATTTTATCTGTTCTAGTTTGGGTATCACAAGGGATGTTAGATAGGAGAAATAGACTATAATTTATAAAACGGATAGTTTTGAGTCTAAAATCTCTTTTGTAAATTCCATAATTTATATATATATATATATATATATATATATATATATATATATATATATATATATATATATATATATATATATATATATATATATATATATATATATATATATATATATATATATATATATATATATATTTATACTGAAGGCAGAAAGACCCAAAAAAAATCAGCAACTAAAGGTGGCTGCAGTGAAGGCCTGGCAAAGCATCTCCAGGGAGGAAACTCAGAATTTGGTGATGTCTCCAGACTTCAGGCAGTCACTGACTGCAAAGGATTTTCATCCAAGTATTAAAATTATGGTTATATTTACAATTATGTTACTTGGTCCAAATACCTTTGAGCCCCTGAAAATGGAGGTACTTTGTTGAAAATGGCTGTAATTCCTAAATGGTAAATGCCATATTTTTGTGGAACCTCTTAAAATAAAACTGAAAGTCTACACTTCGATCACATCTTGATATTTCAAATCCATTGTGGTGGTGTATAAAGACAAAATCACAAAAACACATACCTGTGACCACATCGCAATAACTGAGTTCTGTTTTAATGTACCATTTTTTAAACCAGTTAAATTCTGTGGTGATATAGTCTGTTTATAATGTACATGATGCATTAGGTTTTAAGGTCTTAATGCAGGATCAAGGGGTTAAACAGGTCTCCAGCTCAGGCATCTCAGTTTTCTGCTTCTGTAGAAGCATAATTGAGCAGACAACTGTCAAATAACTTACAAACAGCGTCTGTCATGATGAGATGTAATGCATAACAGATGCTCTCCCAAGGAGTTTTTTTTTTCTTTTTTTTTTACTTTGATGCAGTCCGCCTCTATGAACTAAACATAAGCACCACCAATAATTTCTGTTTGTACTAAACCATTTAGATTAATTACGCTGCTAATGTGAGGTCACACCCTTGTGTTCCTGTTTTTTTCCATGTAATCATAATGTTCAATAATGTGCTTCTGCCCATCATTGCCCTGTGCTAATGATGTCAAGCTCATACAACCATAATGAGATTACCATTGCTTGCAAACTCTAAGCACCTTGAGCATTTCACCCAGTCTGCTCTGAAAATTATTTTCTTTCAACTTTCCACTCAGTCTGCCTTGAAAAACATTTTCCATTAGACAGTTAGGTAGGTTTGTTTTTTTCCCCAAATTTAATAAAAGAGCCAGATTTGTGACATATTTATTTGGCATTTCAGAAAATGTATCAGTACCTATCACCTTTAACAGTTGAGATGCACTTACTATCAAAATTTAAGCTCATTACAATACAGTTTTTGGTATCACTTTACAATAATGTTCAATAACTCATATGTAACTATGCAGGGACTAAGCATAAATGAATGAGGAAGTACTACAGTAACATGCAAGTCACTATTATGAACTATTAATGAACACTGGATAATTACTCAGTAAGTAATCGTAATGTAATGGTTTGGTAGTTTATTATGAACTAAGCAATAATTACCAAACCTTATTCAAAGAATCTTATGGAAAACTACTATCTAATTACTGATTACTTACTAATCTTACCTATCTATTAAAGAAACAACAGCTGTTGCAAAGCAGCCTTCTGTATTATTAAAAAAACCTAAGGATCAGAGTCTGTTTTATCAGCTTTTTCAATGTACCCTTCATTCTCTTCCAAAGTAAGGTGAGTAATTTTAGCCACCTTTAACCTCTAGTTACATTGTGCAGCAAAACCATTCGGGACCAAATACAGTGACTGCAACCAAAATCATGTGACTGAAATGCTAAATATGTGGCAGTACGAGTCAGTTTGCACATCGGCCTACAAATGAGAGTCAGGCTAAAACTCTAATGTCTAGTAGAATAGATTTCTTACCTCCCATCATTTTTTTTCAAGTGGTGTATCAGTGTTCTTTCTGAATCATTACCAATCTCAGTCACAAAGAGATGACTCACATAAATATGTCATTCTGTGTATGTGTCTCACTTCCATAGATTTGGAGATATCCATTCCAAATATTACAGAATAAATA
>CM040455.1:24806810-24848155 GCA_022758105.1 Pangasianodon gigas
TATCCCTTCCACTCTTGCATTCTGTAACTGCATTCATGGAAATATTTCAGCAGTCTGATCTTTGACCTTTGTTTCTAGTGAATAACTTTCATATCTCTCCATGAAAAACTCATGGAAATTCATGATTTTCCATAGAGGTGTAGAGAAATGCTTCTCAAATAGTTTAGACTGTAGATGCCCCAGATATGTGAGACAAAACTGTAGGAAAATGGTAAACAGGGAGTTGGGTTACCATAGTGGTGCATTTAATACTTTGCTGATTAGTGTCAGTCTTCTTACTGTGATTTATGTTAAGTAATTAGGAAGAGTAATGTCAGAGCAAAGACATTTGTGTTTGTTCTCCCAAAAGAGTGGTGAAGAACAGGCCTATAACTAGGCTAAATACAGTAGAAACTGTGCTTTCAATTATAATAGTCTTAATTTCAATCCAATCAGTTTTTCCTACAAAGTTCATAAGGTTTGAGGCAAAGATGGCAAATCAACAGAAAATTGTCACAGCAGGATATACTCTTTGTCTTAAAATAACCATATTGGCTCACAGGCTATTACGTTGGTTGCGAAATATTAAAAAAGCAATATCCAAATGCAAGCTCTTTGAACATTCCTGTGTTGGAAAACTTAAATATATAGCTTTACCTCTGACTGTTACAAAGCACTGGAGACTCCTTCCGTGAGTGTTAAATAAACATCTCCTCATGGAAAACTTCACCGTAACAATGATTACACTTTTTTTTGTTTGTTTCAGTCAATTTCAACATACAAGTGCTTATCTAAGTTGTTACTATGGAAACAATGACATATTAAAATGAAGACATTAATATAAACCTTGGAAGCAGAACTACTGGCTGAACTGTGATGTTATAGAAAATAAATCATAAGTTGTGTGAGTAAGGAATAACACATGACAGATCTTACAGTTATACAAAAAATAATACATGCCAGGGTGGTGTGATATGTTACCATTGTGTATTATTTTTGTTTAACAGCATGGACCAAAGGGTGTTATTCTGCTTGTACCATAGTGATTTGCCAACAATTACAATGTTTAATTTATTAATTAACTTTACATAGCACTGTGACTGTTACAAAGTGTTGACACCCAAAACTCCTTCAATAAATATTACATGATATTACATATCTCCTAACATCAACTCCACCACAACAAAATATTATTATTATTATTATTATTATTATTATTAATAATAGTAGTATTAGTAGTATAGAGTATGTGGCACATCTGTTATACAAGTCAGTGTCTTCGAGCTTTTATTATGCAAACCATAACGTATTAGAACGAGCACAATAATATAAATCTACTGTCCGAGCCATGCAGAAATAATGCACACCTTCTGACCAATCAGATTTGAGAATTCAACAATGGTGTTGCATATGTTTTTATTTTCCTTCTTTGATATTCCTTCTTTGCTGGTCAACAGGATACCAGATAGGTAATTAAACCTACACTACATTACTTTTGCATTATTGAGGGATGGCCAATGAGATGCTTATCTCTCTCAGGAAAGGTTTCCTACATCAGTGACCTTCCCTCATGTGCATTGGAGAGCACAACATATGGTGTTAATCTTTTTCACACATTCTGTATAACTGCTTAAATTGAGCAGATATTTTCCCATAGAGATCACTCTAAGCCCCTTAAATTTCTGCATGCCACTTATTGTGATAACCTCTGTTTCTTTTGGGAGGTTATTCTAATGTTGAGCATTTTAGAGTTGGCCAGGAATGAGAGACTGTTCTGCTGCTGCTGTATATGTGTTCTGGCTCACTCTGAGCCAAACTGATACGCATCATGCCTAGTAGGAGATTTTAGCCAGAACAGAGTCAATTATTATTAAATGCTGGAAGTCTTTTTTTTTTCTCTTCCATAGTAGCTCAAAACATTTGACAAACTGTTAAAAACATTCAGACAACTATAATTCACAGAACATGTTACCAGCTATGTATAATACATTATAATTATACCCCACTCAGCTGCATATTAGTCAGATTATATGAGGGGGAAGAAGAATAATGGCAAAAAAAAAAATATTGTGAGATATTGTATAGTAGTAATTTTGAAATAACCATAAGTGATGATTTCCCTGCTCCTGCTTTCTTCTCAAAGCATATGTCTCTGTCCTCTTTACTGTAATTGCTTGTTTGATAAATATTTATCTCTCTTCTAGTTCTGTTCCCTTTGTTCCTTATAACTGTTGTTAGTACACCTATTCTGAAGAAACCTGGCCTTGAGGCAACTTGTCTTACAATTACAGACCAATATTCAACCTGTTGTTGGTTATAGTATTGGAAAACATGACAACTGTGCAAATTAAAGCATTTCTTACTGAACATACCCTTTATCAGCTCTTTCAGTCTGGCTTTGATGAACATTGCATCACTAAATCTGGTGGAGAAGAATCTATATACAATAGCCAAAATTTTTACAAATAAAACAAAAATGTAATTGCATAAGGGGGTGAACCCCTGTTGCTGGGAAACACCTAAATTAGATCTAATGCAACCATTTCCCATCAGAGGAGGCCTTCCACCAAAAGTCAGTGACCATTTAAGGAGGGCATTAGTGAAAGAAACAACCAAGTCAAGGGTAATGCTGAAGATGCTGGAGAGATTGACAGCTCAGACGGAAGAAGCTGTTCAACCATAGCCTGGAGTTTGGCATAAGGCATGTGTGAGAATCACCACACATGTGCAACTAACAATACAAAGGGTTCCTGTGATGGAGTGCCTCACTAAGGCACCATTCATTAATTTATAAATAAAATACCTTCCATTTAAGAAACTCATGCACACCTGTCTACTTTAAACCTCTATTTGTACTTAACTGTCATTTGTGTTCATGTGCATGGTATTGTCCTGGGCTAAGACAATGATTGTGATCTCTCCTTCATGTATTGTTTGCGAAATCTGAGTGTGAAGACTGAGGTTGTCTTTCTGTGTGCCTGCTTGGGGCTTTGCATGGCCCCTTGTCATAACAGCGATTAAATTTAAAGTACGCTGGTAGCCAGAAAAATCGCTGAGATGCACATTTAGCAACTGGTTTTGGTGTTGCTGTATAGTGGTTTGAGACCACTATATCTATTTGTTTGATGAGTAATGAATGAACAATTGTCAGTTGGTTATTAGTGTGGTTCCTAGTGTCTTATTTTGGGTTGGATAGCAAAGATATGTTCAATAGCCATAAAGTGATCGTGTCTGATCTTTGGGTGCAGTGCTCAATATAGTGTCCAAAATGAGGTCAAAAAGCTGTTAGATATTAATAAACAGGCAGTGTTAACAATGATTTGTAAATTGGTGCTGTGCAGAAGTGAAAGAATGAAGTGAAAAAATGCTTCAAAAGCCAAGAACAAGCTAGGAAATCATTGGGAAAATTGTTGCTTTAGCAGAGGAAGGAGATTGAGAACAGGAAATTGCTGTTAGAGTTGGTTTCAGTTAGAAGAGCTACTAACAAAGAGATCAGAGTGGAGAGAGAGTGAAAAAATAAGAACGACCACTACGTCACATTTTGGTCAGAGAAAGCATGTCTGATCTAGTCAGTTTAAAGCCAAAATGAGACTTGGGTATAGAATGCAGATCTCAACATCTACCAGCCAAAGAAGAATGAGATGTTGAGGCTGGGATGTTTGGTCATAAGTCAAGAATTAATCCAAAGCTTACAGCTGAACACAAATGGGCTCGATAAGATCCACATGTAATGGGTTAGGCTGGGGGGCCTAGCTGAAGAGCTTGTACTCACTGGACTCTCCTGAACAGGTTGTTGTCCATCATATTAGGGCACTGTTGGTCCAGCAGCCACAAGTGCTTGATCATAGTTGTGTTAAGGAGTAAGATTTTTTTTTTTTTTTTTTTTTGGTGGAGGGGGGTGTCTTGAACACATCTGGTGAAAATAATAAAAAAGGTGTTCTCTCACCCAGACAGATATGCTATAGTAGCATAAAATGCCACAGCAGGTGATTTTAAGACTAGAACAACACCCATTCCACCACCAAAAGCAACAACAATCATTTGGCTTGAAAGCACTAAAGTATTTTTCCTGCTAAATAATTTTTCATGGAGACACCCTTCCATTTAATTTAGCTGAAAGAGCAGAACACTGAATGCCTTTCAATGCATTACCAAAAACATATTAACAGTTACTTATCCCTGGCACTTTTGCTAGCTCTTATAAAATAATGTACAGAAGTAATAGCTCTCACAGGCAGTTCACACAATAAAAAGTAATAAATAAGGTGTGAGAGAAAGCAACAGGAAATCTATTTTAATTTCACTCCAACATTAATGGGCATTGCAGGGTGACCTAAACAGGTACAACCTATAAAGATTATGTTAAGTATTCTCAGGAGCACGATAGACTGACAGTAAAGTGATTTTATGGCCAATTTATTTTGTTCAACATAACATAAAATGGGGTGGCACGGTGGTGCAGTGGGTAGCCTTGCTGCCTCACAACTCCAGGGTCTCGGTTTGATCCTGAATTCGGGATACTGTCTGTATTGAGTTTTGCATGTTCCCCTTGTGTCTGTGTGGGTTTCTCTAGGTTCTCTTCCTCTTTCCTCCCAAAAACATGCCTTTAGTTGGATGCATCCCTATTATATAAAGTGCCATATTTTCATTAAAAGAAATCAACCAAGACACCATTTTACCTTTTAGCATGAAATGAGTCATTCTGTCTTCTTAGCTTATCTTCAAAGGTTTTCCGTCTTTCCTCCCCTGTTCAGTTACCTTCATTATCGGTTTCAAGGAACTAGATTCTGCAAATTAGCCATGAATCTGATGTAATGCCACATCTCAGAAATATGCTATTATAGACATGTTGGGTGAGAATCCCACACACTTGGGAAAGATCATTATTTCTGTCACCAGTAAAGAAACTCCAGCCAATGACACTGTCACCTCCATGAATCACTGTGAGAGCCACACATGCAGAACTCATGTAATTACACAGTCTTACAAATATTTCACAGTTGTAGAAGAGTTTCTTTTAATGGCTTGTTGGTCTACAAGAATGATTTTTTTAAATAATTTTCTCATATTCAGCATTCTTACCATGTCATTAAATAAATAAATACATGAATAAAGGGCAGCATTATAAACCTAATAAATAATAATAATAATAATAATAATAATAATAATAAAGCCAATCTTACAATATACATGTATACCATTTGACATTTATCTTTTTTATATTTAATCACACTGTTTTAATGATGAATTATTGTAACTGTTCTTCATATTGCTTAGATAGATATTTCACAGGTTCAGTCTTTCAGGTAGAAGTATATTTCCCAGGAAACATAAACTAAACTAAACTAAACTAAAATAAAATAAAATATGGATGTGTGTTGTAAATCTTGGCACTTCAGGGCTTTATTCAACCTGCAGGATGAAAAGGTACTTAATCAATGGAGCATCCAGAGCTACTGCTTCGATTTTGAGTTTGATGGGGTATGGAAGCCTTAAAAATTTGCATGTTATAGCAACCACAATGGACATCTAGAACTCTTATTTAGTTGTTATTACATCCCAGATGTGCATGAGCTGAAACACACCCTTAGCTTGAGATGAATATGGCTTGAATTTTGTTGGTTGCTATATTACATTAAGAGTAAAAAACAAGGCATGACCAAAGTCAGAGTCTGAAAAAACTTCACAATATAATAAAGAAATAGTAACTGATAACCATGTGGAGCACATGTGATGATGTTTCCCAAGGATAGCAGAAGAACAGATGCTAATCATTTTCGTATTGTTATGAATTTATTGTAAAATTCCTAATCACAGATTAAGAATTGTACACCTGGATGTGGCTGGAGGTCTGCTGTTCTCGCATAACATGTGGCATCAACAGCCTGTATGTCACAATGTGCAGCTGGTGGTGGATTCGATTTTTTAAATTTTTTTTTTGCAATACATTTACATTACATTTGTTGTGTTGTGCTGTGCTTCCATTCAGTCAAATTGTTACATAGGTCCAGATGTTATATTTTAGCATCTGCATGCTGTTTGTGGGTGATGTTGGCTGCTGATTGACTTAACCTTAGTCGTATTATTGAGGCAGTAAAGCTAGTGATTTACTAGACGCATATAATTTGAAAAGACAATCATGGAGGTACACATGCAAGGTGTAAAACTATTAAGGCATATAAGACAAAAAAGCAGGATTGATTGCCTGATGTTTAAAGTTGTGCCACAGTCAAGATTTACAGAGATGGTGGAACAGAATTGGCAAATGATCAGATCAAAACCTGGCATTGGACTGGGCCAGACACATTTTTTATGCCCTGCAATCTCCGGTACACCAAGTGAGTTAAAACCAAGATCACCTTCTTCAGTGCTCTGAACAGTGTGGGAGATTGCAGACCTAGACCTGCACATCAGCAGGAATGAGGAAGTTTCCAGAACAAGGAGCTTGTTTGAAGTGTAAGACCTCACTAGTGAGTAAAGAAAAATCCTTTGGTCTCCTGTAGTCTATTTTATTGATCATGTTTTTATAATGAGAAACTTGACTCTGCCTAGCTCTGTGGATTTAGAATGGAGTGCTTAAAGTTGAGGACAAAAATGTACGTACACCTAAGCTAAAGACATTCAAACTTAATTTTTCAGAACTCCACACATTTCAAGTTACCATACATTTAACATTACAAGTCAATTAGGGTATATCTGCTTTATTTCCATAAAAAGGAAGTTTTTTAGTGGGTCAAAAGTATGTATACAATTTGTTAGTATTTGGTGGCATTGGCTAATTGTTTGAACTTGAAACAAATGCTTGGGTAGCCTTCCACAAGCTTCTCATAATACGGTGCCAGAATGTTCCTCTTGAAAGAACTGGTATCTCAGCGAGGTTTGTGGACCTCCTTGCTCAGACACACTTTTTCAGTTCAGTCTGCAAACAGTCTATGGGATTCAGGTCAGGGCATTGTGATAGCCTCTCCAATACTTTAACAATTTTTGAGGTATGCTTAGATACATTGTATTCATAAGCTCAGTTGGGACTTCAGTATTTCTAGGCAATCCTCCTTTCTTATGATGGTATCTACTTTCTGAAGTTCACCAGTCCCCTTTCCAAAAAAACACCCCCACAACATGATGCTTAACGGTGGAAGTACATACTTGAACTCCTGCCCCAGTTGTTGTTGTCTTCCACAGCATTAAATGTAATTATAACTGGTTAAATGCATGATGAAATTTTAATCGTCTGAAAACTGCTGTGGTGTAAGTGGAATAAAACACTTCAGGAAGCGCTGTTGTTGGAAAATATTCAACTTTGGGGTAGTAACTACTTCAGTAGTCAGGCCACTGATCAGGGAGTCGGCCATTTTAAGGGCTGTCTCAATTGTGCACTGGAACGTTCACTTCCTAAAAAAAACCTACAATGCACCTGAAATTACGTCATATTTTCTGAAGCCTCTCAGCTCAAAAAAAATGGCAGACAAACTCTCATCCTCTCTCATCAACTCTCATCGACTTTGTCTACGAATGTAAGTAACTTGTTATCATTGTTGGAGCTCTCAAATGATTACTTACATTAGTGATTTTTAACTTTATTTGATGTTCTATATATGGTTTGTTTGAGCCTAAAGACTTTTACGTGTTTAATGATTTAAAAAATTCCACTAGCTAGCTTACGATCCTTCTTGAAGTACCACGACAGAAATGCATGTAATTAAGCTAACAAATTTATATGACATATAATGGCAGAAAGATATCGGTCCTGCCTGTTGATGATAAATGCCAGTAGTGAGGTTTTACAATGCAAGTACGTAGTCATGTCGCCGGAGATTGACACATATTTCTTGATGGTGACTGTAATTAGCTTTAGGTCTTCATCTGAGGGATGAGATAGACTCAGGGGTGAGGATTAAAGAGGAGACCTTGAAATCCATTCTCTCTACAGAAATGTTCTGACACTTTTCAGTCACCAGACATCCTGTTTAGATAATCAAATATATGGCAAACATATATGTATTTTTCCATAGCAAAAGAAAAAAAAAAAGTCTGGTCTAGCAGCAGCACGGTAGAGATAGTATTGATAGACATGATAGAATTACTGATAGACATGTCTCATTAATAATAAACTCTTAAGATTTCACTTTTCATTCCATGGCACAATGGGTAGTGTTGCCACTTCACAGCTCCTGAGATCCTGAGCTGGATCTGTGTTGAGTTTCTGTGCATGTTATCAATGTGTCCATATGGGTCTCCTCTAGGCTCTTTGTTTTCCTCCCACCTCCCAAAAATATGCAAGTAGAAGGATTGGCTACTCTAAATGACTGTGTGCATGGCTCAGAGTGTGTATCTGCCTCACAACCACTATTCTTGCAATCTACCATGACTCTGCTCAGGATAAAGCAGTTACTGAAGATGAATGACAATTTGTTTACATTTCAAGAAATGTCAAATGTCTATTATATGTTGATTTGCATTGCATACATATACGCTAATATTGTTTTTGAGTCTGGGGCAATTAAAAACCAAGTCCTCTCTTTCTATTTTACTTTTTTCTCTGTCATATGTCTTTATCATGTGCTTTGAAAGCAATCACCCATAAATCAAAGACAACACAGGTTATGCAGGCAACATCATCCTTAGTTGATGGATGGGGTTGGTAGAGTCCTTTGAAAGGACATATATAACATTAAATCAGGAGTAATGACAGATGCATGATTGATTCATTATAAAAATCTAAAAAAAAAAAAAAAATCTAATTACACCTGCTAATTTGCAATTCATGAGGAAAAATTTACATTTTAAAATTACATATTTAATAAAGTTCACTACAGTATGGTCATTTATTATTATTATTATTATTATTATTATTATTAATTAACAATTTTATTTTTAGACAACTGTCAAACATTTTCACAAATGTCATAAGCTGGAAATTTACCTCCTGTAAAACAGGCAATAGCCCTAGCTGTTACATCATGTTGGAATGGGGCCTGTTGGTTTTGAAAAATGCAATTGTTCATCTCAATTTCATTTTATAATAATAATATTTAATGAACTTAATGATTTTTTTTTATCTCCATCTGTGCACTAGTATCTATGGCAAAAAAATCTTTGGCAGTGGGTCAATTAAGAAGTTGATGCTCAAAACCCCATCTATGACCTTCATGGACATAGCACCATTCTCCTACAAACACCTTTCATACTGATCCCCCTAAACAAGAAGAGGCATTTCCGAGAAAGAAAGTATTAGCATTCTTTCAAATTCAATCAAGAAGGAAGGTGGAAAATTGAAAGAAGAATGAGACCCCAGACATTGCTATTACACACCACTGTAACTAGAAGCACCATTTCTGGTAATTCATCTTCTTTGTGTCATTGAACATTATTAAAATTTGGCAGAACAACAATGCCGAGCTTGGAGGAAAGGCTGGCTGTGAAAATAACATTGTCACTTTTAATTGCTCTCAGTCTGTTGTGCACCAAAATTATTTGTTGTGGCAAGTGAATAGAGTGGGAAAAAGTGAGGTGTTTGGAGCTAAAGCACTGAGTCATGAAAGATATAGAGAAGTATCCATGCTGATATTATGACACCGGATATGAATGTATCATAAGCACTGAACTTCTCACATAGAGATACTAGCATCATTATCATTTACCCCATTCTAATTCATTGTAGCCTTATATTGCACAAACTGAAACATATAGACATCAACCAAATAAGATTTTGAAAGCTTGTCTATTTCCCAATATGAAAGCCATATAATGCAAGGCCATTCTTAATATATATATATATATATATATATATATATATATATATATATATATATATATATATATATATATATATATATACTGTATACTGCGGGAAAAATTGAATTGGTAAAACCTTTTACCAGCTTTGCGTACTTGTGGATTAGCTGTACCTTATGTTGCTTTCACAATCAACAACAATTAATGCATTTACATTGTATGTATATGTCTCCACATCATCGAAGAGTAATAATAAACAGATAAAAATGCATCGTTATTTATCAAAGACGTATAATCTTTGAATGGTGAAGGAACTGTTTCTTTAACAGTTATGGAAGGAATCCCCATTGACAGCACATTGCACAGTAACTGTCAGTATATGTAACTACAAATAGCTAAAAGTATGATATTCTTATTTTTGTTAAGAAATTACTGTGGTATAAGAAGAATTAAAGATGATGGAATGTGCTGTTATAGGAAAATAAGTCACTATAGGATGCCCTGTCTTGTTTTATTCCTTACTTACTGGTTATCAAGTGTCATTCCCACAAATCCATACATTTCAATGTAGATGTATATTTACTATTTCCAATACCGTTCTTGAGTCATAACCCAAAAATGGTACCTTTGAAACAATTTCAAGTTTTGAACGGTTTTTGGAGCAAAAAAAGACACCTTGATGTGATTGTACACTGTATTTTGTGATATATGCTAGCGTAAAGTCATAGGAATTGTGTGGGTATTGTTTTCAAACATGCATACAAGAGCTTGGAAAGCTTCCCAGTAAAAGACATTGTTACAACGTTGTTGTTGGGATAATGATTTAATAAAAGAGGAAGTATGTAGTATTTACATATGAATGTTTTCTCTTTTTTTGTATTTTCATTTTCATTTTCATTATATATACAGTTGAGTGCAAAAGTTTGGATCCCATTTTGGGCTCAAAAAAATTACCTGCATTTTGGATAATAGAATTCTGTGCCCATTTGATGGTGTGTCCTTGTTGGAAACCTATTACATCTTGGCCTACAAATTAGAGCAATTGCCCCTATTTTTGTGCAAAAATAAGGCATAATGTTGTGCCATTAATGGGTTCTTATTATCTTCAAGACCACTGACACAGGCAGTCACCTGGTACAGAGCTGCACAGTTATAAAAAAGGATGTAGTCTGCCTGAATACATTCAAGAGGTGTGGTTAGGCACACTGTGTGGCATCAAATCAAATCAGCTCCTCTCATTCTCTTTAAAATCTGAGTCCAGGGCAGTGGCATTTTCCTCATGACATATCAATAGATTTCATCTTGATATTTTATAAATATTAAATAACTGGCCAGCTGACAAAAATTTACTGTGTTTTCTGTCTTTTCTGCCCCTTTAGGTTTTATGTCAACACAAACACAGAGACTTGAATAAAAGTGCAATCATTGTATTAAAAATAAAAATCCACAATCATAATAAAGATAGGCATAAAATCGGTCAGTAAGAAATAAAGACAGAATGACATTCAATTTTGGACTAACTTTGTTTTGAAATGTCACCGACCCCCCCACCCAACCCCCGCAAAACTCAACCCACATCAGAGTAGGCACCTTTATGTATGTATGAATGTAGCAACTGAGCTCATAGGGAAAACAACAAATTAGCACTGGTATTCTACCTTTAAATTACATTTGCAGCACAAAAACAGATCCCTCACTTAGCGGTTATCATTATTAGCAAGGTCAAAATGTTGCATACATGTTGCCATGCTCTAGTGGATTTATTCGAATGTAGCATCATTAAGGTGTCTAATGACTTAAAACAGAACATGGTTACTTTTTGTAAGTCTTAATCAGGACAATAAAAGCATTCAGACATGCCAGATGAACAGTGCCATCAGCAGGGCTGTTGCCTTGGAAGCAAACTGCAGTGAATCCATATAAAGTGAAATATTTAGTTTCAGATAGGCAAGAATTAGGCATATGGACACAAATGTGAGAAATCATTGTGGCATGATGCATTTGGAGATTTGGGGACTGGAATGATCATTATCTTTTTTTTTTAACATTGTGGAACTGAGTACAGAACAAACAAGGTGTTAAAGATGTCTGTAAGGAGGGATAATATAACTCTATGACTCTTATATTAGAGATTATTATGGATTCCAGTTGCTTCTAACATCTGGAGAAAGGACAACATAAACAGCTGGACACACAAACACATTATCATGCGTATGTATACTAATTATCTGAAAGTGAGAAGTATTATCAAATTATCTTTGTGGAATAATAAGTGCTCTTTGGTGCTTCCTGAGGGACAAATTGATGCTTTTCATTAACAATGGAAAAAGGTCAAGCAATAGCAACCCTTGTTGTCAGATAATGCTTCTAGTGCCTATTTAGTTTATCTGCTAAAATGACACCTATTGCATTAAATTTCATTAAAACAAGCCCATCCACAAAAAAAAAAAAAAAAAAAAAAAAAAAAAATGATATACACAATTCTAGCAAAGGGTAAATAATCCACATCAATCAAAATATCAATGCTGTGATTTATTAAAATGCCGCTGCTTTCACTTCTGTTAGCTGTTCTCATTCTCTTGTTCTTTTGTTCTGTTTCTGTCATTATTTCTATAATTTTCCCACTGCTGTCTTTTTAGCAGTCATGACTGAGGCAGATGTTTGAAGACAATCTTGTTACTGTATTATGAAGACAATCTGCCAGATGATGTCTGCAATGTGACCAGATGTGTAGGTGGCTCCCAAAACTTTCTGACTTATATGGTGTAGCATGAAAGTGTGTGTTTATTAAATTTATTAAGCGTTAGATAAAAAGACTGGACTTGTTCAGGCCAGTTTTTTTTCTTTATGATCATTCATAGTGCTGTAGTCATTAAAACATTTATGTGACACAACAGTCTAAGACAGGCCAACAGAAATCACTGTCACAAGAATTCTACTTCAGCTTTTCATATCTGTCTTACTTCCTGTTTCTGGACTACAAGCATGTGGTTATACTTATACTATAACTGTATTTGCGAAGTCTTGCCAATACATCTCATTGTTTAAGTTAAGCTTTGTTTATTCTGATTTCCTTGCCTGTCTTTTGACTCCTTACTATTGCATGTTTGACTTCTCTTTTGGATGATTCTTGTCTATTCGAATGTTTTGTGACCTTTCGACGCTGAGTTTGGATTGTGTTTTAATAACACTGTACACACTGATTCTCATGCCTCTACTGAATCGGGTTCATTACATCATGTCTCATATTGAGCAAAATATATAAGCAGGAAATTTCAGCATTGTAAATGCCCATTATTTATTCAGAGGTTTAATATTTTGTAAGCTTATTTTATTAAAATAAAATAGATCAGCATTCATTTCCATGTAATTTAGCAATTTATGCTCCTGGTAATAGGCTTTTAATAATAGAAAGCCACAACTAGGCTCTAGCAACAGATTATATCATAAAAGGACCATATAGGATAATGTATTTAATGGCTTGCTTTCTAGCATTAATACCTTGATTAATAGTTTATCATTAGCTCCACATATCTATACACAGAATGTAACTGCACTGTATGTCAGTTTTGCCATATGGTAATAATACTGTGTCATGCAATTCCATTAAAAAAATGTCCAAGCTAAAAGTTAAAAGGAGAAATGAAAAAGTTATGAGAGTTACTAATAGTCAGCACCTGGTTTTTATCCCCATTTAAGCTGTCTTCTATGTTCTGTGGGTTTAAAAAAAAAAATTAAAAAAAAAAAACAATATTCTGATATTCAGATGCAGAACGGATTGAACACAACATGGGTTCTAGTGCTACTGCTATGATTACAGCAGATTTCAAAACTGGCTTTTTTACTGCATGACATCTAATTCTTCAACGCAAACACTGGTGCTCTTCCATGCATAATAATGAGACAACTCCAGTGGTACATAATAGCCAGCAGGGAATCAAAAACACAGCATTCTTCAATGCTCCAGTAAGTTTAAGTGACACTGATCTCTGCATCTCTATACCGAAAGAATCCTTTTTTTCCTGACCTAACGTTTATCTGTCTTGTATAGTAATCTGGTGTTCCTCAGCTCTTGTGCCATATTTTACAAGTTCTTTAAATTGGATTCTGTTGAATGGTGAGTGTTAAGTCTATGCAAAGACAATTTGGTATATATCATTATTTTGATGAGTAAGTGAATAAAATTTTATAACATGAATCAAAATGTGTTCATGTAATCTGTATACTCTGAAAATAGTATAATATTTTTATGATATATTTTTATTATAATATTTATAATATTTTATAATAAGATAAATAATATAATACATAGACATATTTCTCTTGTTTCACTACACATTTTTTTCTTTTTGTTCTTTCATTTTAGCACTGTATTTCAAGTTTTCTAAATTGCAAGGAGAACATCATAACCTATATGATGATTATAGCATTCATATAGGTAAAAACAGTGATGGCAGGTCATGATATTTAATGAGATTGCTAAAAAAATTCTACAACCTATCAGTAATCTGGTGTTACTATTATGACCAAGTAAAGTAAAGTGTCAGCAAGCACAGTAAACAGAAAAGCTGTGCTTGCCATTACTAGCCATTTTGTTCAAAATCACAGAAAACTTACCATTCTGTAGTTTGGCCTTTCAAGTAATTTAATTGTACAATTTGTGCTTAGTCTATTTACTTTTAGTTTTTCATCACTTTAAGCCATTTATTAACAGCAAACAACACAGTTATGGATGGCAAAAATTCAGGCTCATTTTCATATTTTTTTTTCTTGAAAGAAAAGACAGACTTAACTCTGCTAGCCAGTTTGTAACAGCTGGCCCTGGGTAGAAATGTATAATATAATATAATAATATAATATATCTGCAGGTCTTTAGTAGTGTAAAGTGGATTGTGTATCTATATAATTATGTAACTTGGATTTTGGCAGCTCACAGCGCTGAACTCTCTAAGGCATTCCGCTGAATCATATTTAGAGGTTAAAACAGGAACAGAAGTGTGTAGGCCACTTTGGACTCTGAGCGTCTGTTCCAGTACTTTTTTGTGGTATTTACTTCCTCATGGATTTCTGAAGAGTGTGTCTGGAGGGCAGCCAAGCCGATTAAAGCTGTTTGCCTGGAAGTTCTTCAAGAAGATTTACTTTGTATATCTCCCATTGTGAAGCTTCAAAACTGATTTTCTTCACATCCTCCCTTTTCTTTAATGAGGTTTTGCTCCCATTTGGCCCATCATCTAACCTGAAAATAGTAAACTTGTGTTTTTATTCAAAAAAAAAAAAAAAAACCTAAATAATATGACTCTAATTCATAATTATTACACATGAGGGCTAAACACTTTGCATAAAGAGACAAGCACCAAAGAAAATTTTATAGCAAAAAAGCAATAAAATAAATATGAAAGATAGATAGATCTATACACTGAAAATATAAGCCAGGGTCAAAACTAGGAAGTACTATCCACGGAACTAGGAAAGAAGGTTTGGATTTAGAAAGGCAGAAGGGGATAATAAGATATCACAATAAGGGATAGAAACAAGAAGGCACAAATAGACTGGCTGATCAAAGTGAAACACAGAACAGGTGAACAGCAGTCGGTAACAGACCAATGACAGGACAGGACCAAAACATGAACTCAAAAGAAAACAAACAAAATCAGCAATGGTTGCACTGTGAAATGTGCTGCATGTTTGAGTGGAAATGTGTGATTTTGTGATTGTAAGAACCAGGTGGATTAAACAGGGATGGCTGGTTGTGATATTAGATGAGTGGCTAAAATCAAATATCTACAAATAACTCAACAATGAAACTATTAGGGCTGAGCAATGCTCAACCATCGGCACTATGCTGCATTTAGGGCAAGGCTCTGCTTGTCAAAAACTTTCTGACTGCAAACAATTTGGTCAACGATCATGCCCATTATGCAACTCCATCAGGGCTTGGCAAAACAAACAGCTTGCCAGTCTACCCTGAAAATACAGGTTGGGAAATTTCACCACAAACTATGAACCAGTATACATATTAAGATTAGTTACTCTTCATGCCCACACTGCTTCACGACTATTCCAGCTGAATGTTCCAGGGACACAATTAACCCCAGCAAAAATAGCGTTGTCAAATACTAGAATTACCTTCACCCAAGATGCACAACACTGCACTCTATCTGGCAGATGAACAATAACAAAAGCAGGCTTATTAGCAAGAAAAAGAAAGACTAGAGTGTTATACTTAGTGTCTTTGAATCGACTTTATCGACTTATGAACAAGGCTGGAATGGGAAAGAGGGCGTGTGTGACATAGCAGGGACATTTAAAGGTTACCCATAGGGCATCATAGTCACAAGGTGACAACTTTGCTGTTGGTACTTGGCAAGGAAACTAGTATACATTTAAACATACTGTCACAGCAGAGCCTAACTAGCACCTTCTGGCACCTTCACAATTGCATTTTTTTCTACTCTTTTACAGTTTTTGCCTGAGTTCAAGATACCCTGGGACAGCTATATTATAAAAAAAAAGCTGGAATATCCACCTTTCAAGCTGATAGTTTATTCACAATGCATAATATCATTAGATTGGACATGAACCTAAAATATATTCATATTAATGCTGCAATTATACAACAGGAGCATTTCTGTGTAGATTTCACAGTTGTCTCTGAAATGGTGGTCTTTATATGAGAAGACAAAACATTTGGATGAAGACAAAATATTTGAATGAAGACAAAATATTTGGATGAAGACAAAATATTTGAATGAAAATAAACACCAAGCAGTGTACAACTTCACTCATACACAGAGTTGCAAGTGTAGGCTAAATCCAGTACCTTCTCCATTTCCACTCCGTTAAAATTAAATCAATAGCTCGTTTCAGACACAGTTGTATCTAAGCAATATAGGGATACCTGTAGGCTATCTATTAGTGATATTCTGGCCACTCATTTCAGTGAGGCAATTCCATCACTGCTGTTAAAGCCATAAAGCAATATTGGATGCTGAATTTTAAGAGATGACCTTATAAAAACACATTCCAGAAGATTATTGCAGACTGTGCTATATAGATGCTGAAGACACATTTTCCTGCATTAAAAAGTTCCAAATTCTTATGGTTACATGTGGAAACCATATGATTTTTCACTTTACAAATCGGCGACAAGGTGATCGAAGCCAGATCAGATGATCATGATATTTGAAACAGGTTAATTTGACTTTTAAAACACAATGTTGTTTTACCCATTTATAATTACATTTAAGGATAAAAATAGTAATTCTCTCATCAGCTTCCTTTTTTTCTCACTCTTGACATTAAGACAAAAGAAATGCAGCTTGTCATTGTGACACCGCGGGTGCCCTCTCAGGCAAATCCACGGCCACCTGCAAGGGCTTTTATAATGCGACGCCCTCGTGAAGGTAATCAGCCTAAATGTGCTGCACCTGGACGCACCTCTTCATAAGCCCTCTGAATGCCTCACTCTGTGTGTGAACATAGATCTATGCCAGGTAACAGAGCAGCTTCATGCTACTCTGGTTGGTAATTTGAGGAGACGTTGAATTAGAGAAGACAATATTGAAGTTTAGAATTAGAGAAGTTTGCGCCCCAACTGAAGCGCTTGCTTTTGGCAGAGCTGTTTGGTGGCCAGAGTGCACTTCCTCGTCCTCCCTCCCTTGTCCCCTCAGACAAGCAGGTCCTATACAGTGCTTTTATACACATGAAGCACTGAGCCCCATAACAGTCATGTTACTGAGAAAACAAAAAGTGCAAAATCCTCTATACTGAAGACTTTGCTGTGGTGAAAAATCTAAGTAAACAGTGTTATGTCTGACTGTTACAAATTACTGACGCTGGAGACTCCTTCCATATTTTTTAAAATTGAAATAATAAAGCTATGTCATAAAGCTTTACCATATCAATGGTTATGTGTTTTCTGTCAAACAACATCACTTCTTAATCCATTTATTAAACTTAGATTATGCAGAACATCCATGGTGCAAGTCCCTGTGAATGAACCGTTACTACAGAACTGATATTGTATTAGAACATGTGTATTAACATAAACATCTGATTTGCCTTACAGCAGGTACTACTGTCAGAGACGTGCTGTTAATTAAGAAAATTAATCAACTCCTTCAGAATTGAGAATTCAACATTGCAGTGATATAAAGAAAAATAACCACTTTGGGCCTGAATTTATTTTAAATATTTCCAGTTTTCAATTTTTGGCAGTTGAAAACAGAGTAGATTGGACACCCGTTCCAATAGAAAATGCATGCAATGATCATTGTTTGCTTTCCCCCAATAGCACATGGGAATAAAAAGGAACCCCTGACTGACAGCACAATCAAGTTACTGTGGAATTTCAGGAGAGGCTCTGCCACAAATAAAGACTGGCATTAATTCTGCTCAAATCAGGATCTGACATTCCAATGTTATTCAGGCATAAATTAACAGTTCTAAAACAGCCCCATGAGCCAGTGCTAAACAAAACCGAGCGTGGCTAATTCCAACTTAATTAACATAAACCCAGATGTTCATCCTTTTCAATACATGTACTGCCATAGAGGGACTCCCCCAACCTAGATATGTTTGTTTTTATGTTAATGTCCCTGTATTCATGGAACAAGCACGTTAGTTTTGGGCTATGGATCAGGACGTTGTGAGTTCCAATCACAGCACCATCAAAATGCTAGTGTTGGGCCCTTAAACAAGGGCCTCAGCCTCCATATTCGAGCTTATTTGTAAGTTGCTTTGGATAAAATGAGTCAAATGAGTGAATGTAAATTAAATTGCAGTTTCTATTTTCAAATCCATTTGATATAGAGATTCTCACTGCTTCTGTGTTTAAAATTTTCTGCATTGTTTTTACTACTAAGAAGTGAGTTTTTATCATCTTTATCAGGTTGCTGCATTTTATCTTTCTTTATTTTTCCACCTGCCACATTTTTTTTTTTTCGAAAAAAGTTTTTGTTTAAGACTACATACACAGACTATTCTCATCACATCTGCCTGTTGCAAAAGCAAAAACAAACACAAGGAATGTTTGCAGTATTTCAGCATAGCCAACCTTCACCTGATTCATCTTCTGCCATTAATAAGAGCTTTACATACAGACTTTAAATGTAGACTTGCAGGCATTCTGATGGAGAAGACTGTAGTATTAGTTATAGATCCTGATGTTAGACAGGACTAGCAATAGCAGTATAGATTTGTTAGAGGAAGGTCTGGATGCCGGACATTTCAGGTAATATTAGGGTCTTAGGCAAGCTCAGGCTTTCTAAGATAGTCATTTATGTAGGAGCTAATGATATATGCCTTTGTCAATCAGAGGAAATTAAAAAGTCAAATTGACAATAAATATATACAACTAAATCTATGTTTTAGGGTACGTTCACATATGCAGCATTTAGTCCGTTTGAATCAATCCCTGGTGCCTTCTCCCTCTTGGTGTTGTTCCTTTAGGCAGCTAAGAACACATCAATCACACTCGGGTGCAGATCAAAACAACTAGTCTGAAACCTTCTGAATGAGTTTCAAGCAAACACTAGCGCTGTTTGATTGGTGTGAAAAGCAAATCAACTCTGAATCGACGCAACTGCTTAAAGCGAACCAGTATTATTTATTAATCCAGTTTGTGAACAAATGAATGAATAAATGAATAAATGATAAATAAACCTGTGTTTAGATATTTATTGTTACTATAATCAAAATTAGTTTGTCTTTTTTTTTTTTTTTTTGAGATTTCATTATATGATGCAATATTACACTGAACCCCATTCCAAATGTGCTACTTTCAAATTGCCAGTTTCTTGGCACATCTGAGTGTTTTTCTTTGTAGAGGCGCATGTTGTCTCATTTCCATGAATTTAAAATGTAATCAAAGCAAAGTAAATGGCATATTACTTAAAAAAAAAACAAACCCTGATTTGTGTTTTCTGTGACTAGACCTGATTTAAATATTCAATTGAAATGAACAAGATGCAATACAAGACAAGGCATTCAAAAACAACAAAGATACTTGGTTCAATACAAAAAAGTGATTTTACTCAGCCTCAGCTGATGGAGTAGTGATTTGAAAAATAAGTTCTAGGATTCAAATATCCAGTCTTTTGAAGATCCCCGTGCACAGTTAATGTTTGCTATGTTTACATATGTCTCCATACCTACACATTATCCAGATTAAATATCACTTAGAAACAAATTGTCAAAGTTACACCAGTTATAATTAAAGATTTATTTTAGAATTTTAGCAATAATTATGAACACTTCTAATAGTTTTAATACCCAATTTTTTCAACTAATACTTCCACTCTACTTCACCTTACACCACCCTACTGCATCACTTACACCCTATAGACTTTCCTTAACAGGGACCTTGGCAATTTAACATAATTTCCACATTGAAATTCTAAACACAGTTCACGCTATAACTAAACTTACCATATTATGTCAATCTTATAAATATGCAAGATGCAATTTCTGAACAAGATCACACTATCTATAAAAAGACATATTATCTATACATGGCTAATGGCTAAATCATGCAAGGAGGCTAGTTTGTCAGACTGCCTAGAATTTATTAAGCAAATGTCAACAGTAGGGGACACTGACAGACTGCACAGAATTTATTATGCAAATGTCACCAGTAGGAGACATTGACAGGATGATAGGAGAGGATTGTTCTCCTGTGTATTACTGCTGAGAAAAAAAAATCTTATGGGCCTAGAGCCCTACTAGCTATCAAGGTAGTCTGCTGTATTCATTACTGAAATGAGAGTCAACTTTTTGCTCTGTAAAATACCTTATGAAGTTTCTTGCACTTCTTGCATATGTGCATTTCAGCAACGGGGAAGCAGTCAGTCATGTCACAGAAGACAACCCTTCCTTATTAAAAGTCAGAGAGACAATTACGGTCACTGTGCGTCCTGAAAGATGTGCTTTGCACATATACTCTAAAGACATTCATGGATCTTGCATCCTCTTGATGTTGCTGCATGTAAGTGCATTTTGTAGGTATACAATGAATCAGTTACACAACAGGGAGACTGCTATGGTAATTGCATGTTAATGTGTATTGCTTTAGCATAAGTGTATTAGCTGCAGCAGCACTACTCAGTTAAGAATCATTCTCCATTCAAAAATATCCCAGAAACTGTGGTCCTGTGGTTAGCAATTGCCCAATTATAAAGGACAATTAACACACATTGTGCATGGAAAAAACTTGTACCAGTGCCACATACACTACCATGTCAGTGTTTCTTCTGTGCTGAAAATGCTCCACCATCCAATTAATATCTGGTCACTGGTGGTTCTGTGGTGATCCTTTTCCACTAATGAATGAGGAACTCATTAGCTAACAAAGTGCATTAAAATGTAAGGTGCAGTCAAATATTCTATACCTACAAAGTGGTCTGTATGATAGGTGATAAATTGGCTAATAAGTATATGCACAAGCTAGGTACACCAAATAAACTGGGAATTATTTGTTTTCCAGGGGTGAACAAATCATAAAGTCACTAGCTAGTCCACTGGGCAAGCAAAAGCAACAGAGTGCTATACAGTCCTGTGATTTAGTTGCCTGGAAACCTCATTGACATGGCTAAAATTGGTAGCCAACATAATTTAATAATATATGGAGAGCTAGTGAGCTAGGTATTTGAAATGAATGAGGATATAATCGTGTAGCACATCATGTCTGTGCCCTTGGTAAAAAGGCAACAAGAATAAGTTTTCCTGATAATGAAAAGTTCGCCTGTCATCCTGGCATGCAATTTTTTCTGCCTAGTAAAAAAGTTTTACCATTGTGCCTTGGCCAACATGAGTAGTGTAGCAGGTGGTGGGATTTGAAACAAGTAGATTGTGCTAGTTACAGCATTGATGTGTGTTGCATCACCACAACCTCCATGAGAGTCAATAAGGAAGAGTGTTGTGTTTTTTTTTTTTGTTTGTTTTTTTGTTTTTTTTTAAAGGAAAATAATTGAAGATTAAGCAAGTGGCATTTTGAAATCTAAGCTGCAAATAATTGTCTAACACACATCATTTAATTGACTTTGTCTGGAATGTCATGTCTTTTATTTACACACGGAAGCACAGAAACAAAGTGGTGACCACACAGCCAACAAGTAGAGGAGATTGCTATCACACACTATATCAAAGGTGACTGGCAGGTTTGTTTGCTAAAATAACAAAAGATGTGCTTGAACAAATGATTTAATGCCACCTCCACAAATTGACCATGTCCTCTCTTAGTAAACACTGCATTTAAACTGGGGTGGCTGTAATACCATGCAACTAAATGAAAGAAAACTAACCATATCTAATCTGGTTCAGCTATCCTCAGTGAATTTTTAGCAGTTGTCCTCATGTGATTTGCTTAATAATAAAATATACATAGGTTACATTGCAGCTATGTTTTGTAATATTTAATTCTTGTTCTGATACTGAAAATGATTGTTAATTGGGTAATATGTTCTTCATTATACAACAGTTAGTTCCAATCCACTAATTTGCTTGATCAAGCTGTGTTCCAAGACGGCTTATATTTCCTATAACCACGCCGGGATGTTTCACTGTGTTCATCACTCCGTTCTACTGTGTTTGCCATGTAAAATTCCTCTTCCTTGATCTGAAACTGTTACTACAGTAGAGTTAGTGATATCTTCAGCAAACAAAATTTTCAGGGATATAACTTTTGACTTAAAATATGAAAGCTCATCAGATGAAGATGAAAAAGAAGAAGGGACACCAATTTCACCAGAAGTACTTTTAACGGGAATGTACAAATCAATGTAAGATAGCCAACCAGCTAGCCGATGTGCTGTAAAGTGGGTGTGGCTTCTTTGGGATCTATTTCCTCAAGTGGAGCAAAAATAAATAGAACATTTGGCCATATTTTTGTCTGAAATATCACTTACTCTATATTAATTTCTTGTTTATAGAACTGTTGTTTAAAGCAATATCACACTCGCAATGGTGTGATTATACTGAATTTCGGCATGGCTGTGATTACCCACGGCACAGCTGTGCTGGTACTCAGTGTAACCACACTCTTGCTTGTGCGATATTGCTTAATTGTCTGGCCTTGGATAATTCACTGGCACCTGAAAAAACAAAGTATATATGCATTTGCCCATCGTGTGCAGTATACAATATGATTTCTACAGGAAAATGAGAGCCATCACTCAATCAATCAAGTATCAGCCAAATGGAATAAAACACCCTTTCCACTAAAGGATGATTGGCAAAACAAATGTGAATAGTGTGCATGCTTAGTAAAAAAAAAAGGCTCCTTGATGGTTCTTTGGATAGTTATTAGATTATTAGCTTCCTAAAAACATCCAATCCCACTTAGGGCCCTGTTTACAACACCCTTTCCCCCAAACGGACAAGCAAAAGTTTTTATACCATCTTAACTATCCAAAGAACATATGAAGAATACTTTTTGTTTTTTAGCCCTGATTAAAAATACAGCTTGGTCAGACCAGTTACTGAACTGGTCAAGCTGGTAGAACATCTTTGCTAGCTTGCAAGTTATTTCCCAGCTTCCCTAATATTTGACTAAATTGATCATGAAATGATTGAGCTTTTGTGTTACTGTTTTCAAAGGCAACTTGTCTATGATCTTGAGTTAGTAGTGGTCATTCAGAAACTGTTTCCTTTCTACAAGCACTTACCGGCTGGCAAGGATGGTGCAGCAGTTTGATCAGCTCAGCTTGTTGTTGTTTTGACAGCTGGTAGCTGGTCAGTCTAAGCTGAGTATTTTTTGTGTTCCCCAAAGAAACAGACAAAAGTGCTTTAATATTTTTAATAATTTTTTTTTTAATTTATTTTATTTTATTTATTTATTTTTAATAAGGGTTTCATAGATGGCTAAATTTGCTAACTTCTTTTCTATAATCACCAAGTATATGCTTTATGTTCCTTTTTGCTTCCAAATGTCATTGGCATTTAGTACTAATAAAGAATCAATTAACACTCTGAATAATCATGAATGAAAATTCTACAAAACAGCTGTATTGCGTTCAATTTTATTACAAAACAAACCAAAAACATCACGCAACATTTAACCTTATATTTACAATGCAGCACTCATCACCTTGAACAGTTCTACACCTTGTGTTACAGGCTGGAATTAAACAAAATTATTTTAGATTATAATTGTTTCTATCAGCTTTGCACATCTGGATCCTGCTATTTTTTGCCTATTCTTATTGTCTAATTGCTCAAGCACTGATTGAGACTTTTTCCAGAACTCTGTCCCAGACTTATTTTGATAGCTTCTTTGTCTTCTGGTTGTTTATGTATGTTCTCTGGGCCCTTCCAAGAACAGGTTTGTTTATACTGAGATCATTTCATTGTACATCATTAGACTCAGTTCAGCTAATTATTTGACGATAATTCATATGTGTTTGTATCCGTTTAGAACACCTTATCTGTTTGTTCCAAGTAATGGATTTGTATTCAGTTGCATCCTTAATTTAAAAATTATACAGCATTGGTGATGAAAATTTATGTAATCACAGCTTTAAGCTTTTTATGTGTAAAAAAATGTGCTAAATATATATGATTTCCCCCAACTTCAATATTATGGAATATTTTGTTTAGTTATATTCATGACATATAATCCAAATTAATTCCATTTCACTGCCTGATGTGAAAAATTCAAGGGAGGGTGAATACTTATGCAAAGCACTGTAGGTGCAATTGTAATTATAGTAACATATGCCTGGTTACTCCTGTTTATACAGTTTATATGTGATGTGGGAATAAGTAAAGAGTGAATGATGAGAGGAAGTGTGTGTTCTGAATGAGTAAGTGCAGGTGGTCTAGTCTCTTTAATACACACACTAAAGCACTGACTTCCTGCAAGCTGAGAGAGGCACAGATTTGCTGATGTTGTGTTTCCAAATAAGCTCATAGCATTCGTCTTCTCCTCTTCAATTGCTAGTGCTAGTAGTGCTTTTCATGTGCCCCTGATTAATCTAGCAGCTGGAGATGCACTGAGTAATCATCCACACCGGGGCAACTGGACCTGGCCCCAACACGGATTCATATGCATTTGTTGTTGTGGAGGATATCAAGTGTGTCATGTTGGTCAGTGGCCAGGTTGCTGATGCTTAGATGGAGCTCTGGGCATGGTAGTGCCTACATGCAAGGTCCAGCTTTACATTCTATTTCTAAAATATGCCAATATTGGTATTTAGAGTACATTTACTGTGGAGCACCAATATTACAGCAAAAGAAAATGCATGTGGGGGAATGATTATCATAAGTAAGGAATAAAATGCAACAGTATGTGCTATTATAAGAAAATAATCAATGACAGGGTGGTGTGATGTGGCCCACCACAAAGCTGAGTTACTCTTACCACACCAAAGTTGATTATTTTCTTATACCAACACGTCCTAAATGTTTTATTCCCCTTAAAGTACATTGTGTCCATTTAGACTTACATTTATTGTTGCGGAACATCCACAAACCATGTTCGTTTCTGTTATCACTTATGTTGTAGCAGCTATAAACTGTTGTTCCCCCACCAGCTCTTTTTTTCTCTCTCATTAAGTCGATGCAGCTTTTCATGTCATTGAGAAACTACAAAGCCCTCTGTCGTGAAGACTTGCTATGTAGGCAGACTTAATGTTACAGCTTTACTTCTGATTATAAATTATAGTGTTATAAACCACTGACACTGGAGACTTCTTCCAATGCTAAATGAACATCTCCTCACAGCAAACCTCACCATATCAGTTATTACATGTTTTTTAACATGATTATACAGAACATCCACCATACAAGTCCTTGTGTAAGTTGCTATGATAGAAGCGATAGTGTATTAGAATGAGCACATTAATATAACCTTGCGATTTGCCTTGCAGCCACTAGTACTGTCTAAACTACTGTTATAGAAAATGAATAAACAGAATCCAAGAGAAGAATGGCTGAATGCTTTGTCAAGCTACTTCCTACTGTATCATAATGAAGGACTTCTCCTTTCCAGTGGTGAGACTCTTCAACAGCAATGGACACAGCATTAATGACCTCTGTTTTCATTGTCATTTGTTGCTACAGGGGCAATGAAGTGAGAAAACATAGCGAGAAAGAGCTCATCTACGCTGTCAGAATTTTGGAACCCCATGGAATAAATGTCCTGTTTTGACAACAAATGTTACATCATCAACCATTGGTTGTCAGCTGGTTTCAGCTCCTACAGCCTCACAAGCTTTTGGCCAATATGTTCTGTTTCTCTGGAAACTTTATGTACTATGGTTGAACTTTTAGAGTGTGTTGTGTGAGAGAGAGCTTTCAACAAATACCTTCTCAATAAATTTATGTCTTCTGTGCTTTCATAATTTAGCTTTTGGAAGCAGGGCCAACTGTTTAGAAACATTTCTGAGCTGTTTCATTTGATAGACTAGTCTAATATTTGACTAAGCTAATCATTTCGCTTGTGATATATGGTCATTTTGTGCAAAATCCAAGGCGTTTTAAATGACTGAGTATGATGAATAGCTCAACACAAATTCAGTTTTAATGATACAAATATTTGCGAATGTGAAATACATTCTCATGACAGTCCTTAGATTCTGAGGGAAAAAGGGGGTATTATAAAGATTGTGATTACAATGCAAAAAGCTGCTTCCAGCTCTAATGACATAAGCATTTATTATGCCAAAGCATTTATTTTTGAGTATTAGTGGCACAATACATAAAGGGTCATATAAGAATCTACTAATCTACAAAACTGGAATCTATCTATATGGCTTTTTATTCTAACTCCAACTCAAACATATTAAGTTTCTACCTAGGATAAGACTGAATGGCAGGTAGAACCTTATAATACCAAGTTCATGAACATTTTTTAACCTGTACCTCATTGTAAGTAAGGAGTAAAACACTTATGGATGTGCTGTTATAGGAAAATTACCAACAATGAGATGGTGTGATGTAGCCCAATGTGCAGTAGTTACCATTATCAGCATGAAGTTGAAGTTGATTATTTTTCCAATGAGATACTACACATTTTTCTAACACTAACATTGTTCGTTCCTGTTATCAGCTATAAACAGTTGCTCCTCCACCAGCACCTCTATTTCTTTTTCTCTCTCTTGAAGCAAATTAAAAAAAAAAAAGTAGAGCTGGTAAGTAAAGCAAAAGTTCTCTGTCCTGAAGACTTTCCCATGGTGGAAAACTATATCTCTCACTGTTACAAAGTGCTGACACTGGAGACTCCTTCCCTAAATGCTAAATTAAACATCTCCTCACAGTAAACTTGACCAATTTAACCTTTTTATTTTAACCTGCTTACATACAGAGTGTCATACAAGTCCCTGTGTATGCTGTTAAACAACAACATACTAAAACGAGTGCATTCTTATAAAGTTTGCAGTCTGAACTACTATCAGAGCCGCTGTTATAGAAAATTAATTAACACCTTCTGAGCAATCAGAATGAAGAGTTCAACAGTGCTGTAGTACGTATGCCATATGTATGCATATGACATAATGTGGGCATTGATTCCTTCTTAGAGTGGGCTGCCAAACTGAGAAAAAAAAAACAATGTGAAAAGAGAGAGAGAGAGAGAGAGAGAGAGAGAGTCGTTGCTAATTGTCATGCTTACGCTGAAACATGTTTGCTGGCCTCAAGATCCTCAGGGGTGTTGGCACTGCAACTCACCAGACGACAATTTAGTTTGTAGCTGGATTTTTTTTCCCTATGTCTTTTTTTTTTTTTTTTTTTTTTTTTTAACCAGTAGTCATTACAGCCTGCCTCTCCTGAGGTCAGCCCCCATCTCAAGCAGCTCTTCTGTGATGGATTGGCATCCTGTGTGTGTCAAGCTGCTTTATGCCACTCTAATGAGCAGCCCAGTCCAAGACATGAACAGTGCTTCCACATTATAGGAAAACCGCTGCAGTAAAATCTCCATTATAGAGTCAGAGCTCAGCTGAAGCTCCAGTATCTCCTGAAAATGTTGCCACTGAGCTAAGGGCTTGACTTCTTTTGAGTATTTTGTGTTGCAAAACATTAACACTATAGACAAGATCTGTATGATATTACACTACAGTATGTTCATGTTTAATACATATGTAGGAACATGTAGGAACATGTAGGAACAAATTCTGATTACTGAGAAACCGTACTTATCAGCATTTAGAAATCTCATCTGTGAACTAAAGTGCAATAATAATACATAAAACATAAAACATTCATTCTCAACAAGTTCACAACATGCCACTAAGCAGTACTCAGTAACTCCTCGGGTTAATTTGATTTTGAATCTGAAACCATCAGACAACATGTCTTCACTCTATATTAAATATCCACTAAAAGTGTAAATAGCACACAAAGACACAAAAATAAAAATATTACTTTGTAAGAGAGAGAGTTCATAAAACTGTTTATTTGTGCAGTCACATTTTTTTCTTCACACAGTATTTTGTCATGCCTTTTCATGTCTGAGAAATTATCAGCCAATCACCTTTGTCTAATTGAAAATTGAAAATGTTTGGAACTTGCACAGAATTCATTTGGGCAATGATATGAGAGCTGACTGGAGAATTATGGGTCCCAGGAAGCACTTCCAAAACAGATGCAATTTCATGCTGCTTTGATACTGAGAAAATCATTCTTAATTTATTTGCACAAAGCTTTTCTCGCTGTCTAAAACTCACTTATACCACAATGCTGTTGCATTCTCAGTTTTGATTGGTCATAAAGTCTCCATATTTTTTATTTTATTATGTGTTATTTATTTTATTTCATTATTATTATTATTATTATTTAGAAAAGCAGTGCTGACAGTGATGCCTACTATAATTCAAATCGCAGGTTTATATTAAATCAGTCATTATAATGATTTATTGTTTCTATAGAAACAACTTATTCACAGTATAGTGGATGCTCCACACAATCTAAGGCTAATAAACATCTTTAAAAAAGTGTTGTTATTTAACAATGAAAAATCTATAACCATGGTTGTAGTGAAGCTTTCTGTAAAGAGACAACTTTATGGTGCTAAGAGTAACTCTGCTTTATACTACTCCACTGATGATTATTTTACAATAACAGCACACTCCCAAATTTTTTTATTATTTTTTTTGCTTATGTAATGAAACAAATTTAGGTGGATGAGCTGAACACTTTGACATTAGCTGACATCTATGCTTTGACCTCGAGTGAATTCAGGCGAGTGGCACAGTTTTAGTTTAGAGTTTAGAGACAAATCTGCCAAGAAAACCATTTTTTTAAAGCCCTTCATTTGTTGTTTGTGATTGTATTACCTCCTATCATGACCGCTACAATGTCAAAACATTTTTTTAGGCTTAAAATTTCTGTCCCATTTTTTTTTTCAGATATTCCCTATTTGTCACTCTGCTTTAACATAAATAGGCTACTTTACCCAATCACTAATTAAGTACAACTGACTGAATTGTTGAATTATTTTATCTGTAGCAAATAAAAAGCAAACAACTCAGTTTTGGCGACGAAAGACAGTTGACTTTTCATTATACAGGCTGCACCATATCACTTTTTCACAATAATGGGGCCAAAAATGAATGATTTTGACAGATCCTTGTAGCTTCCAACTGGAGCTTTTAACTGGAAGTAGATTTTCTTTGGTAGCTGTTCTAGTTGCCTTAGGCAGGATATTTTTCATGTCTCTCATAGCAGATTGTCTGGATGTCTAGCAGAAGCTCTCATAGAAGCGATGCCATCTGTGATTGTATCTTTCCAAACAGAAGAACATACAACATAGGCATTACTCATCTACATTTTTTTTAGATCTTATATTTAGATCTTTTTCAGGCTATAGATATTGAGCAGCTTCATTTGCACTACTTTATGTACACACGATTACTGTAGATACAAGAGAAACCTATACTTGAGCAAATAACAACCAAGAGTAGCCATCAATGAATATAATATTGTTGATTAAATATTTGCTGAAATCTTACATTAGTGCACTGACAAACCAGAAATGCCTGCAGTACATATGTAAATTTTGTAAAATATGTTGTGGATGATTTGGTTAATTATGAAAGTGTAAAGCAAAATTGAGCCAGAGGATAAAACTGAGAGGTAGCTTTATTAGAGCTGATCCACAATGAATTATTACTACAGGCAAACATGTTTTATTTGTTCATTTGACTATCAATATTAGGAGACTCCACACTTCACAGATCACAAAACTAGCCTAAGGTCAGAACATTAAAAATATGTCAAAGTAGGGGGGAAAAAAACTGTTTAGTGATGCTATTTATACATAAGCAAGTAAGCAAACAAAGTAAAGTAATTGCAGATATTATTTTATTTTCAGTAAGTTTTAGCAAAATCTTGAGAAAGCATGATTTCAAATCATATACATTATGTATATATGATGAAGGTGAAAATGAATAAATTGTATTTTAACATTTAGTGTAGTCATAACAGTATATGCTACACATGATAAACACAGTTATATGATATCATGAAGTTCATAATTGGTAGATATTTTACTCAACTGAAATATGTTACTGGTATGTATAAGAATACTGGTACAACTTTTTACAAAGCTTTTGCAGAGCAAGATATAATGACTGCAGTTTATCCAGTAATTTAATTGCATGATTTTATTTCTTAATTTAATTTATTATCAACAAAGTAATTTTCCACTGGGTCACAGTAAAAGACACCGTTTCCAGGTTGAGGCATGCCAGTGTGCTTTTGCTGTAGTAACATTTTCACAACTGCATACAAGGAAAGCAAAACCAAAAAAGAAAAAAAAGGTCTGTGATTGGACATTTGCAGCGTCAGTCAAAATGTCATTGCAATGTCATACAGCATAACATCCATTTATTGACTGTATGGAGTAGAGACAGGCACTGCTCAAAATAAAGAATAGATTGTGTTACACTCAACACTAATGTTCTGATTGTTATGTAAAGAATGAACACTTGGGCACATGTTATGGGAAAATAATCTGGTGGTGTGATGTGGCCTGACATTAAGCAGAGTTACCATTATCACCCCAAGTGTGATTATTTTCCTATAACAATACTTCCCAAAAAAGTGTTGTATTCATTTTACACCACAGCAATTTACCGATTATTATTATTATTATTATTATTATTATAAGTTACATTTAATGTTCTGGACTGTCCACGAAACAAGTCAGCTCCTATTATCATTTACTCCTGTTATCCCATGGTGGAAAGCTTGTTGCCTGTTGACACTGGAAACTCTTGATGTTACAGAAAGCCTCACCATATCAAACAGTAACAAATTCTTCTTTGTTAAATAACATTTTAGATATATTGAAATTCAGCATGTTGGATAACACATTGTTTATGAATTTTTGATTCAACCTTGACTAATAAAAATATTCATGATCTGTATAGGAAATAAGCTGTTTAAAAAAAATAAAAATAAAAAATTAGCTACCTACTGAGCTATGATGAATGCTAATTGGCTTCCTATGGACTGTGTAGTGCACTACATAGGGTTGAGAAGTCATTTTGCTCACAGTAGTACTTGAGATTTGGCCTACTCTCTGGTCTGATGATCACCATTACCATAGAAACAGCTGAACCTTTTGTCAAGCCTTTGCTGCACTTGTTATGTGTATGCACAGTATTTTGTATTTAATTTTATGTTGTGTCAAAGACCATACATTATTTACACCTTTTCTGACAGATGCGTGTTTCAAATGGCATCTTGTCAATCCATTAAGGAATTATGGATCTCCGTGCATAAAGAAATAGGTGCCTGGTCTTGTATGACTGAAAATAACTGCCCACACAGACTTTACTATAAGGACTATGATTGTACCATATCATTTCTGACTGTCACGAATGTGACAAATACATTAAACAGTCAGCGATTGAGAAATCGACCCCAACTACTTGAATATCACAAAGCACTTGACTCTGCATTAGGTATGTTTTTTTTTCTCCCCAAAGACATTGAGTCATAAGTTCGTAAAACTACTTTAAAGCCATTTTATACATTTGTTCTTGAAAGATGACTTAGAGTGCTTAAGACGCGATCTTTCATTTTAAAAGAGTAATGCAGGATGAAACAATGCAATTTGTATTCAAATTGCTTGTCAGGCGTGACGGAATGAAGCTTGACTGTGTGATGGTGAAATGTAGTTTTGGTGAAAGACACAGTAAACAGATTGGCTGGTTCACAGGTGCTGAGTGAAAATCATTCAACTTCTACAATCATCACATTAAGATGGTGGACCACTTCTCTTAATTACAGAGAAACAGAGCACAAACAGATGTCTGACATTTGGTCTTTGGTAGCATTTGTTTCCCTTTTCTTTCAGAAAATGAAATATGAATTGCTACATTCTCTTGTCTTTTTTTTTTTTTTTAACGCTAAAGTGGGCATGAATAATTTTGGACAATTCACTTTAAATTGCAAATTTATAGTCTATGTATTTTAATAAAGAGTGTTAAGTGAACACTATGTCTTTAGCAAACATTGTTTTGGAGATACATTCAAAGGCAACACACTGTTATTTCTTTCTATGTGCAAAAAAAGTATGTTGGATTAGACTCATGTCATCTTACCCTCATGAATCATTCCAGAAAACCAAATGTAACTCTGAAGGAGCTGAAGAGATCCACAGCTCAAATAGGAGAATCTGGTTACAAGATAACCATAGCTCCACATAAGTTGGACATTATGGAGAAATGGTGAGCTATATGAAGTCCCATTTGGAGTTTGCCAAAACAGCAAACATTGTTTGAGACCAAAACTGAACATTTGGCCTTGACATAAAGTGCTCCATTTGGTAGAAACCCAACACCAATTGTTACTCTCAGAACACCATCCCCACAGTGAAACATGGTGGTGGTGGCACCATGCTGAGCATTTCCTTAGGTCTCTTGGTTGCTTTCCTGACTAATGCTCTGTGCATAGACCTTTGATGGGTGGACTCCTCTGGGAATTGTCACAGTTGTGCCATATTCTTTCCTTTTTTTAATAACAGATTGAATGTTGCTATGAAACATGTTTAAAGTTTGGGATATTTTTGTTATAGAGACATCCTGACTGGTACGTTTCCACAACTTTGTCCTGGACTTAAATGTATCCTGGAAAGTGGATTCCATTCAACTACTTACAAAGCACAGACAAAGAGTTGAAGGTGCTACCTTCAGTGTGGAGATTCCATTGAAATGCAAGAACCAACTGACAAAAGAAACTGACAAAAGGAATATTTAGAAGCATGCTTACATTGTTAACATTTTCTTTTTCTTTTCTTTTTTTTTTTTGAACTGACAGCATCTGCCGTGCATTGTTTCCAAGGATAAAAATGAAATTTGATTTCATTTTTTCCCCCTCCAACTTGAAATTGCTACTCAAAAATGTATTTTAAAGACATCATTTTCTGACAAGTTATATTACTGTCATGTACAGGTGTAAGCTTAATAAGCTTGGAAGGAAGGTTTACTTAGCCAAAGTATCCAGCATTATTTCTATTTTCTATTTGGTTATTGATACTGGCTGGTTTCATATTTTTTTTGTAGACATCATTGTCCTTTTAACATGATAAGATATGACAACATAAAAAACTGCAGCTTCAACTCTAATTCTCAGAGCAGGAATTAAGGTCATCCCCTTCTGTCGACAACAGGACCGGTGGTGACAGATCAATTATTAGGTCAATAATTGCTTCTATTCAAATAGTAAAAATTATCTGAGCATACTCTTGTGCTGAGGTAGGCATTCCGATTAAATGCCAGCCAAAAAAAAACCAGACACTATATGTCTGTCTTAACACTCTGTTAAGAGTGTTTCCCTGTTTTAGGATGCTACTTCATAAATTGTGCTGCAAGTTAGTTTCTATCCTTGCAGACTTAAGCCCTTTCTCACAAAAAAAAAAAAAAAGAAACCTTCCAAGCCCAGGGTGGAGTGAATAATGAAAATAATGAAAATAATGAATAATGAAAAGATCCAAATACCAGTCAACTTTAGTGCAAAACCTTAAGGCTTCTGCTAAAACATTTAAGATGAAGAGGAATTTCACCTTTCAGCATGACAACGACTCGAAGCACACCTCCAAATCAACAAAGGAATGGCTTTACCAAAACAAGGTCAAGGTTTTGGAATGGCCCAGCCACAGTCCAGATCTAAATTCTGGAGGAATTTAGGAATTGAGGAATTGAAGATCTGTGGGGTGACCTGAAGAGGGCTGTGTACAGGAGATGCCCAGCCACTTTGACAGAGTTAGAATGCTTTTGCAAGGAATGGCAAAATATTGTTAATTCAAGATGTGCCAAAACGACCCTTACCCAAAAAGACTGAATTCCATGATAAAATCTAAAGGTGCTTCAACTAAGTATTAGTTGAAGTTGCAATTTCACAATAAAGGTAGAAATGGTTTCATTTTTTTACATCTCAAAAACCTACCATCTTAGCAGGGGTGTGTAGACTTTTTATATCCATTGTATAATATAATGTAATATAATATAATATAATATAATATAATATAATATAATATATTGTTATATTGCAATATAATATATTATATTGTTTATTTATTTTAGTTTTTATTATTATTTATAGATCCGATAAAATGCAATGAGAACAACAGCAACAAGGGAATAACCAGGTCAAGGAACATGTGCACTGAGAGCAATGTGAAATATTTGAAAGGCTTAAACAACCTAACATGTTTGGACTTGCAAACACAGGATGTCACAGCATCAAAGGAGAAAACTGCAGTCTATTTAGATCATTTCCCCTTTTTTTAAATTAATGAAGCTGTTATAGTTTAGAAGTATAAAATGTTGTATTGTCATGAGTAGGGTAATTAATAACTAGGCGAAGACCGTATAGAGATTAATGTTGGGGCGTATTTTTTTTAGTAGTGACACACCACTTATTACCATTCACATCTACACATGCTCAATGTATGCTCTTACAGTTAGCTTAGCAACCTTTGGTAAAAGGTATGACAGCTTCTCATTGTTGCTTCCAAAACCAGTTACAAATGCACACGCTCCTGTGACTGTGACTAACACATGCACCTCCTCAGTCACTTATGATATGTTATGGATACATCAGCAACGTGGGCTGTAAAATATTTGTAATATATGGAAACTCTGTATAATCACCTTATATGTCTGGCAATGAATCCAGTCTAGAAAGAAATCAGCCTCAGCCTTACTTCTTTGTACCATTGTGTAATTTTTCTTATGCCCATTGTTGGTGCTGTTATTCTTGGTTCCATGAAAGTCCAAAATAATCAGCGTTTAGGCAATTTTTCACAGCAACTAATCTGATATAGACCTTGTATTGATATCTTTTTATCTTTGAAAGATGGGGGAGATTTTATTTATACCTGCTGCCCCTGATCATCATGCTGTGGTCTAAAACATGGTCCATTTGATGCATATGCTTCTGGCTTCCTAAAATGACCTTTCCCCTTTTTAGTGTTTTGATGGGAACTACATTTCATATTTGAAAGCATGTTCACCTTGTTTCCTGAACATCTGCGATTCATGTGATTAAAGCAGCAGCCCTGTGCTTGATGGCCCCTTTTACCACAATGGTAAAATGCTTTGCTTGCTTCAATTTCGTGTTTTTTTTTTCCCACTATGCACCTTTGTGTAACTCTGTGGATGCTTTTAGCTGTTGTGCCATTTCCAATGATGTGCTCACTTTAGTCATTCTCTCTCCAGTGTTAGGTTACTCTCTGTCAAAATGGTTTTAAATGACCTCACTATACATGGTGAACACTAACCTCTCTGTTATGGTGTTATTCAGAGTCCTGAAAGTGTTCAAATATTGTGACTGTTTCAGTACAGCCACATACGGTACAGTTGTTTAACCCTGTTGATAATTGTGTTTGCAGGATCTGGATCAATCAGAAATAATGAGGGCTTTTGGATAGTAATTTGCATTGAGCATTATTAAAATAGCATCATTAGAACCAGGCTTATTGGACTGAACAATGCTACATGATAGATTATAAGATTTAGATGCCAACTACACTGATGAAAGCTGGCATAATTACATGAGCTTAAACAGCTAAACAGCTTAGTTTCCAAGTATAATCTACTACATTCTCAGTGTCTAAATTCAGGTCCCTTATCAATACCAAGAATAGTGAAAACAGAATAAGCTATGTTTTTTCCTATATGGTTCCTAAACCTTGGTATAGCCTTTCTACCAATTTTCAGCATTCAGACACACTCTCATAGTCTTGACTACTGAGCTCTACAACCTGCTCCTGTCTTTATCCTAGTAGAGGTCTACCAACCATCAACTCCCACTCACCCATCAGCTTTGTAACAGAGATAAAGCTGTAACTTTAAGTCACATAACCCAAAAATGGGAAAATTCTGTTTTCTCAGTAAAATAACAAGCTGTTTTTTTTTTGTCTTATTAACTTTAAGAGAGGGAAAAAGGAAAGTGTGGTAAGGGAACTGCTGTTTAAAGCTGCTGTATCATAAATGATAACAGGAACTCACTTGTTTCGGGGACGTTGCACAATATTAAATGAAACTATAAACCATTAAAAAGGACATATAAATACATAACTGTAAATGGATAATAAGTTCAGCATATAGCTCTGTAAGTAATAAAAACTGGCAATTGGCAATCTGATGGAATATAAGAAGAAACACTTCGTAATACATTTCATGATGTGCTGTTGGGGTGGTGTGATGATTATTGATTATTTTCCAGCACACCACTTTGTGTTTTATTATGAATTCATAATTCTATTGTATTCTACTGACATATTTTTATGATAGTTGCTCTCACATTTGTTTTGGCAACTGCAGACAACAGAGAAAAGGCAGGACCGGAGTGGGACTGATTTTCAGCCCGGCAGTGTTATCTGCGTGGCCCACACTCACTTGTTGATGTCCACAATGACAAATCCACAGTTTAAACTCTTTTGGCTAATTTTCAAAGATATTGCACAGCAGGCACCACCTACAACACAAATTAAATAAATATACGCGAACAAAAAAAAAAAACCCAGGTGTACACACTCCTAAACTGATGCTTAGTTGAAGCACCTTTAGATTTTATCATGGCATTCAGTCTTTTTGGGTAAGGGTCGTTTTGGCACATCTTGAATTAGCAATATTTTGCCATTCCTTGCAAAAGTATTCTAACTCTGTCAAATTAGCTGGGCATTTCCAGTGTACAGCCCTCTTCAGGTCAGCCCACGGACTTTTGAATAAATTTAGATCTGGAGTGTGGCTGGGCCATTCCAAAACCTTGATCTTGTTTTGGTGAAGCCATTCCTTTGTTGATTTGGAGGTGTGCTTTGGGTCGTTGTCATGCTGAAAGGTGAAATTCCTCTTCATCTTAAGTGTTTTAGCAGAAGCCTTAAGGTTTGGTGTTAAAATTGACTGGCATTTGGGGATAATCATTATTCCCCCCACTCTGATTAAAGCCCCAGTTCCGGCTGAAGAAAAGCAGCCCCAAAACACGATGCTGCCGGCAACATGCAGACAGTGTTCTTTTGTTGATGTGCCTTTTTTTGAGCCAAACATACCTTTTGAAATTATGGAATTATTATACCTTTTGAAATTAGTCTCATCTGACCATGACACATTTTGTCACATGGTTTGGGGTGATTTAGTTGAGCTTGGATGTTTTTTTTTTGTTTTTTTGGTGAAAAATGGCTTCTGTCTAGCCACCCTACCCCATAGCCCAGACATGTGAAGAATATGAGAGATTGTTGTCACATGCACAGAGTAATCAGTATTTGTGAGATATTTCTGCAGCTCCTTTAATGTTGCCGTTGAGCTCTTGGCAGCCTTCCTGTTAAGTTTTTGTCGTGTCCTTTTGTAAATTTTGGAGGGACGTCCTGTTCTCGGTAATGGCACTGTGGTGCTCTATTTTGATGATGGCCTCCATGGTGTTCCATGGTACATTTAATATTTTGGAAATTTTTTGTACCCCTCTCTTGATTGATATCTTTCGACAATGAGACCCTGTACAGGTTTTGTCAGCTTTGCAAACCATGGCTTCAGCAGTCAGATAAAACCAAGAAGATGTCAAGACAATCCTACAGAAACAGCTGCTCTTTATTTGGGGTTAATCGGAATAATTTCATTAATGACAGCTGTATGATACTTACTTTTAAATGTGAGATTGAATGTGATTGGTTCATTTGGAGCACAGCCACATCCCCAATTATAAAAGGATATGCACTCTTATGCAACCAGGTAATTGTAACTCTTTTTTTAAAAATAATTTTTCCTATTTTTCCCTAAAATGTTTCTGATTGTTTTTCACTTAATTTTTATACACTGTAATTTCACATTTCACATGTTCTGACATGATTTATGGTTTAATTATTTTTTTCATCACAAAAACTTGCCATTTTAACAGGGATGTGTAGACTTTTTTATATCTACTGTATTATATTATAATAGAAAAGAATAGAATAGAATAGAATACACATCAGGGAATTTTGTTGTTTCAGAGTTGTTATATCATACCACTGCATCAAGTTAATAAATGATGCAGTGGTATGATCTTTTTTTTTCCTATCTAAAGTGTTTTATAAGACAGCAGTTCATCGACAGCTACAAATGATATAATATTATATATGTACTTATATAGTTATGTTGAGTGTTGTGCAGTGTCCAACAAACAAGTTAGTTCTTGTTATCACTTACATTCCAGCAGCTATAATCAGTTGTTCCCTCAGTAGCTTCTCTCTTCTTTCTCTGTCTGGATGCTAATAAAATAAATAGGCCTGAAGACTCTGTCCTGAAGGCTTTCCCATGTCTGAAAGCCATGGAAAAGAAGTGTTACAAATGCTGACACTCGAGACTCCTTCCAAATGTTAAATAAATGTCGCCTTACAGAATGCTTCACCATATCAATATTAGATATTTTTCTTTGTTAAATAACATATTTTTAAAAAAAATAAATCGAATGAGTGCATTAATATAAACCTGTGATTTGAATTATAGTCAGAATTATTGTCAGAGCTGCTGTTACAGAATATTAATCAACACCTACTGACCAAATGGAATCAAGAATTCAGCAGCTCTGTGGAATATAATATAATATTTAATTAAATTATAATATATGATTATATCATATTATATAATAGTATACTCATATATTATATTATAATATAATATACGATTATATTATGTTATTTTATGTTATGTTATGTTACATATTACAATATATATTTGACAAAAAACTTGATATATAGTGAAATATGTTATAGTGGTGATATTGTGTGTCAGTACAGAATATCTGATAAGCTGTAATGTGAAATTTCACTGACTCACACATTGTTCAGCTACATAAATTTCCACAATATTCTGTTTTAGCACTGACATGGTAATGTGCACTTTAGAGCTAGAATGTGTTTATTAATCACAGCACTAATAAGTATAATTAACCTTCTGTAAATGTGCCTCTTAGGCAGCTCCTTTCATGTTGGGAGATTTTTTATTTTTAATCAGTGCTTTACTATTGAGTGCTGACCTAACTGGTAAGCAGCTCAGGCTGGGAAAAAGGCAGAAATATCCAATTTTCCTCTGACTAGTGGCCTTGATGCTAGATTATTATTAAATGAAAGGATTGTTTGGCCAGAATTGGCTGATTTTTCATGAATAGTAAGACTGAATTGTTACAGGTTTCAATACTATCTGGTATTAGAGCATAGTTGAGAGCATATGAGATTGAGCGAATGCTATCAATCAAATATATGATAAAATACCAGCTCTGCTGTGAATTTAAGGAATAAGACACTTATAGAAAAATAATCAATGCTGTTATAGGAAAATAATCATTGATGAAGTGGTGTGATGTGGCCTGACACAAAGTGGGGTTATGGTTACCACCAAGAAGTTGATTATTTTTTTCAATAACATCTCATCCCAATGTGTTTTATTTTTTTACTATTATACCACAGAAATTTGCCAACAATTACAATGATTTATTAATTAAAGAACAAGAAATCATACTTTAAATTTGTTTATAGTTACATTTAATTTTGTGGAACGTTCACAAAACAAGTTAGTACCTGTTATCACTTAGTGTTATAGCAGTTACGACAGTCTTTTTTTTTTTCTCCATGGTAGAAAGTCCTCTGTCCTCTCCATGGAGGAAAACTTACTGACTGTTACAAAGTGCTGACACTGGAGACTCCTTCCATAAATGTTAAATAAAATTTCCTTACTGAAAACTTCACTATATCAATAAAGTTTTTTTTAATTACTTCACCTTGTGTCCACCAAACAAGTCCCTGTGAAACAGTTGTTACTATAGAAACTATAAAATATTATCACTAGCTTATTAATATTATCCTTGCGGCTGGAACTTTTGTCAGAGCTGCTGTTATAGAAAATTAATCAACACTGTCTGATTAATCAGAATCGAGAATTTAACAGCACTGTGGTATAAAACAAAGTAGGACATCATTAACAGTTGTCACAAATGGAAAATATGTAGCACATTTTTGAAACAATATTATTTGGATATGAATATGAATACACAATTAAAAAAAAAGTGTGGGATGCTTGGAAACTGCTAGATAATCTGACGCAAGCTGTTCACCCTTTCTCTGTGACATTACCTGCACCTTTTACTGAATCAGTAGAAAAATCAAGCAGGTTCTCTGTGGTCTTCAAGATCCAGCTGACCATACAGACAGAGTGAAAAAAAGCTTATTTTTTCCATTACACAAAGAGAAACTTAAAACACTTACTGGCACCAGTGATTGCACTTGTCCTCCCGAGACTCAGTGCCGCAGGAGGCATAACGTTTCCAGGGGAGTTAGCTCTCAGCACAGCTATACTCTGTCACTGCCTGAAAATCCCTACAGGGTTCCACACAGAACATAACATCCCACAGTAAAAGGGATGTTACACACCTTTCTCCTGCACTGAAATTCAAGCTTTTTTTTTCAATGCAGGGAAATGCATCGATAGGAATCCTTTTGTCTCCTAAAAAAGACACATAGCTCTGCAATTTTTTTTCTCCCTTTCTGTCATTCACACACTTCAAAAACCTAGTCGCTGAGCTTATCATTGGATTGTTGTTCAAGGCATGTTGCTAGGGCAAGCAATCTAATCCACAGAATGCCCTAAGGATATCTCCACACTGGCTGGTTTTCAGGAAAGAAAAAAAAAAAAGGGCCACACAAGGTCATCCGATTGCTTTTTCTTTTACCACCTGACTTATGGCTTAAGGGGTCTAAGGAGTAAAGAGGTGTTAAGAGTCTAATGATCTCCTGGACAAATCATTCCAATGCTGTACAATCAATTCTTTGTGGCATGGATTCCATAAGGTGTAGCAAATATTCCTTTGAGATTCGGGTTCATGTTGACATGTTTGTGTCATATAATTGTGACAGATTTGTCAGCTGCACATCACTGCTGTGAATTTCCTATTCTACCACATCCCAAAGGTGCTCTGTTGGACTCAGGTCTGGTGACTGATGTACCCTAAAGTCATTGTCATGTTCACTGAACCAGTTTGAGATGACCTTATGACATTTTCATGCACATTATCATGCTTGATGTAGCCATTATAAGATGGATACATTGTGGCCATAATGGGATGCACATGATCAGATGCTGCTGTCCATCTGCTTCAAGGTTCATATGTGTGTTCTGAGATGCTTTTCTGCTCACCATGGTTATAAAGAATGCTTATAAGAT
>CM040455.1:24848255-24878414 GCA_022758105.1 Pangasianodon gigas
GTCTTGTAGATAAGTAAGAAAGAAAGTAGTAAGAGTAGTAAAAAGTAGTGAGAGTAGTAGAAATTAGTGAGAGTAGTAAAGTAGTGAAGTAGTAAAGTAATGAGAGTAGTGATTAGTCATCTGCCATTGGCTAAGGTGTTGTAGAGCCTGATGGCAGTGGGGATGAAGGATCTCCTGTATCGTTCAGTCCTGCAGCGCACTGAGGTGAGTCGTCCACTGCAGCTGCTTCTCTGGTCCATCAGGGTGTTGTGTAGGGGATGGTCAGGGTATTCCAGAATGGCCTCTAGCTTTTTCTGTGTGCATCTCTCCACCACGGCCTCCAGTGATTCAAACCTGATTCCAGTCACTGAAGAAGCTTTTTGCACCAGTTTGTCCACCCGCCTTGCATCCTTCTGCTTTATGCTGCCTCCCCAGCAGACTGCAGCATAAAACAGCACACTTGCTACTGTAGTTTTGTAAAACATATGTAGCATCTTCCTGCAGATGTCGAAGGAGGAAAAGCCTTAGGAGGAAAAGCCGTCTCTGCCCTTTTTTATATTGTACATCTGTGTGAAGTGACCAGTCCAATTATGTGAATTACCGTAACTTTCTGTTAGCTCAAACCAGTCTGGCCATTCTCCTCTGACCTCTCAAATCAACAAGGCATTTCTGCTTTTCAGAATTACCACTAACTGGATTTTTGCAACATCCTGTGTAAACTCTAGAGACAGTTGTGTGTGAAAATAGCAGGAGATCTGCAGTTCCTGAAATGCTTAAAACTGCTGCCAGATGAATGGCTGATGTGATAATTCCAAGAATGATCAGGTGTACAGGTATTTTTAATAAAGGGGCCGGTGAGTGTAGTCACTTTTTGTTTTTTCTCCATGCATTTATTGTACCTGCTATAGTCTATTTTGCTGCTATTTGTTTTTTCAAATACTTGGTTCAGTCTGCTGAAATACTTATACTGGGTCTGCAACCCCTGCTTTAGTATGTTGAGAAATAAAGTCATTGATGTGTATCTCTGATGTACTAAGTGGTTGTTGTTGTTGTTTTTGTTGTTGCTGTTTTAATAATAAATTTATATTGACATTACAATTAAATATATTTTGTTTAAGTATGATTCAGTATATAAAGAAATACATTTATGCAAGTGTACTTCCTCACAGCATGCTGAAGTATAATATGGTATACCATAAATATACCTTTTGAAAAAAAATACAAAACATATTTTTAATATATATTTAGTATTTCCAGAAAGTCCATGACATGGAAAAAAATAAATAAATAATAATATTCTTTACATACTTTAAGAATACTATTAATGCAATTACATATGCTTCATTTTCAAAAGGGTTATGACCAGCTCTTGTTAAAACAACCACATGGCTTAAGAGAGATTTTACTCTTTGCTTTCTTTCAAAAGTGTGTGCCAGTGACACCCCAGGTTGGTGAAGATGGCAGTCGTGATAAAAACAGTCTAGGCAGCAGCATGAACTATATCAGGGGATGAGCCACATCACCTTGACCATGAACAAAGCACCGACTCTCTCAGACACACACACAGACACACACACACACACACACCAGCATATGTGATATGACAGTTTTTTTTTTTTTAGCCTGTAGTAAGAAATGGGGAAAAAATGACAGCTGAAAATATGTTCGATCCTGGGGGGAAAGTTCTTTCACTCGGCCTTTCTTGATGGTTCTCCAGCCAGGTTCTCTCTCTCCCTCAGGAATAGACAGTTCTAGGTTTTCTGTCTTAATGTCCTTTTTATAATGAGATTTCACATGGTGACACAGAGGACCACACAAGCAGAAGACAGCTATGGCAGCTGTGCACTCTGGACATTGTAAGACAAACACCAATGCTTCAAACCACCAGGAAGGCCAGCCAGTGGGTCCAGGACAACAAATGGCAAAAATGTGTCCACATAGAAGTCACTTTTAAAACCTATATAAAAATATTGATATACCTGCATTTTTTTTCATTCATTTAGTAAATGTAACATGACATTAATGAGCGTTTATACTACAGAGTTGTTGAATTCTCAAATCTAATTTGTCAGAAGGCATTGATTAATTTTCTGTAAGACCTCTGACAACAGTAATTCAAATATATGAACATTTATATGAACCATGTTACTATAGTAACAGCTCCTTCACAGGAACGTGTATGGTGGACACTCCACATAATTTATGGCTAGCAACAAGCAGATAAATAGATGTTGCTATTATTATTTAGTAAAGAAAATGTACAATCATTGATATGGTGAAGTTTTCTAGAAGAAGATGTTTATTTAAAATTTATGGAAGGAGTCTCCAGTTTCAGTGCTTTGTAACAGTCAGTTTTACACAGCTGTAAAGTCTTGGGTACACAGGAGTTTCTGGTTTGTCAGTAACATAATGAGCTGTGATATTTTGTGTTATTCTTCAAAGAAATAACTTCAAGAAATTAAAGTGCCGTGGTAAGATGATTAAACTAATAGGAAACAAAACAAGATAATTTCAAGCTTAAAATTAGGAAAAATGTAATCTTATTTTTTTCATTTGCACTTATGCATTTATAATCCATTCAACTAATTATTACTTACTTACTTATATTACATCACAACTATTAAAACAAAACCCAGTGTTCATTATGTTTATTTTAGAGTTTTTTTGTTTTTTTTTTTTGATTTTGATAGTTTCTAGAATACCAGAGAATTATAATAATACTGCCTCACATGAACACACACTATATGGCCAAAAGTATGTGGACACCTGATCATCACACCCATATGTGGCTGTTCCAAAGTTAGAAGAACACAATTGTATTTTTTTTGCTGTTGCATTACAATTTCCCTTCACTGGAATTAAGGGGTCCAAATCAGTTCCAGCATGACAATTCCCCTGTGCACAAAGCGATCTCCATGAAAACATGGTTTGCTAAGGTTGGAGTGGAAGAACTCATGTGACCTGCACAGAGCCCTGACCTCAACCCCACTGAACACCTTTGCGATGAACTGGAATGCTGACTGTGCTCCAGGCCTCCTTACACAACATCAGTACCTGACCTCACTAATGCTGTTGTGGCTGAACGGGCACATTTCCACAGATTTTGAGCAAAAGTTCATCTGAAAGGTTTGATTTTCTCTGTACCAGAAAATAGTTCAAATAACTTTTATATCTGTATTGTGTATAAGGTAATATATTTCACTGGAATCCTCTGTGACCTTTAAACCACTAAGATATTGCATGTCACACTTCAGTTTTATTACCATTGACACATTTCACAACCAATTTTAAAAGTGTGACCCCTCCCTGAAGGAAAATGCAATTTTAGATCGATGACCATTTTAACCCTAACCCTATTTATTTAAAAATATTGTTTAGAATCCAGTTATGTAAAACCAGCAGTCTAATATTTAAACACTGAAAACCCATCCATTTTGACCATTGTTTATGGAGGCATTTCACTGTATATGGCAACCTGTCTTCATATTGTTGACTATGCATGTTATAAAATCACCAATTCCAATTTTATTTAGATAATGGGGAGAGGACACATCTGTTGATTTAATACAACTCTCTTCTTTATAGAATATTAAATCAGTTTTGTTTTTAATTCCATATGAATTATTCATATAAAAAACCCCATGTTGCCATACTGTATCTGTTCAACTGAATTAACCACAGCGAGTCAGAGAGCACTACAAAACATTACTTCAAGATTAGAAAAGCAGATTAAAATGATATTATAAAAAAATCCATCCCCAGTTCACTTAGTTGTCATGGAAGCAATGTCAAATAACTGTTAACATAAAATTTAAACAAATCTGCTCCCTTTCCAAATATAACATTTGCAAACCGTGCATACTAATGCATCATGATATTGCTGCTTATAGCGTTTGAGAATGACAGAATAGAGCAAAATGTATTGCTATATTATGATTTGAGGGATCTGAACAGCAGGCCTGCTCTTTAAGAGCTTCTATCTGTGTGTTTGCAGATTATCACACTGCACAATTTCTAATCATTTGCAAATTTGACACACTTGTTTCATGAGTAATTAGCAGGTTCTACTCTCAATCAGACAATAATACATGGATTTTAGCCCTTGAAACTAATTACTAATTTTTTTTTTAAATAATTTTTTCAACATTCACAAAATTTATTAACCCATCCTATGCAACATCTCATTCTTCACTAGGTTTATTTGCTGGCAGGATGCATTCTTCTCTAAAATGAGTAACGGGGTTGAGATTTTATTTATTTATTTGTTTGTTTGTTTGTTTGTTTGTTTTTCATAATTAGCCAATACACAAAATGTGGTTAACTATCATCCATGCTAACGGCACGAAGACATTAAGGACATTTTAATGATTTATTTAAAATGAATACTTTTCATACTTTTAATAATTTACCTTCAATCTATAATTTGGGTAACAGTGTTGTACTTTCAAAGTGATCTTATTTGAGAGAACTTATTTTTCTTCTTCTCATGATCCTCAGGAAATTCAGATAATGCAACTTCCTGTTGAACATCTGACTTGTGAAATATTCTAAATGTTTCCTACCGGGGAATGTGTTAAGGTAACACGTTTGATTGAATGTCTGTGGAACCATAATCTATAAGGAATGATTCATGGAAAAGGATGTTTCAAACATGAGATTCATATAAAAATAAAAGAAAATAATAAAATTTCTGAAGTATTTTATTGAGTATTTTTCAAGGTAAAGTATAGCTATATTTGGATAGGACACGCAAAATGAAGTTATTTTAAAAGTTGCACATAAGTTGTTGTGAAGGACGCTTTATATTTATATTTTAAAATATATTTTACCTTTACTTCACATACCTATTTTTAAATGTAATATCAGTGGGACACCAAATAGCACCCCAGTCATGGAACCACCTAGATGTTCTACAATGTCATACAAAGCAGAATTTTTACTTTAATTTACCTACTAGCACATTTGGCAAAGTGTTATGGTCAGCAAAAGTTCTGGCTATGTTTTGAATAACTTTGACTCAGCATTTCTCATCACTGAATTGTCAAGTTTTTATGTTGTACTAGGAATTAGACTTCACTTAAGTATTCACTACTTAAAATTAGTGTGATTGAGGAATGGGTCAATATATGCAGTGAGCTGTTCTGTAAGTGAGCCGAGTTGTATCAAAATCATTTTTTAATTTTCACCTTTCCTTTAAATCATTGATCAGCAAATTTAAGTAATTTTATGTTTGACAAATAAAGCTCAGCCTACTTGATATATAATAATGCTATAAATTATGCCAGTGAGTGAATAATTTACTGTTCTGCAATGTTACAAGATTTACAAGGCAAAATGCTATATTTAGGACATTATATACTGTATATCTAGATCAGATTTATTTGTTTTATATCTTAGATCAATGTGCTTTATTTGGTGTCAGTGAGCACTAAAAATATGATTTCATTGAATTTGAAGCTAAACAACTATTTATTTGGTTCTCAGTGTAAGATTACCCACATGTCGGTGCCTATTACAAATCTGTAGCCTTTACACATCTGTGGAGCTTTTTTCAAACTGGAAATAAAAGTGTGATTTAACAGTTGTGGTGCCATTTGTGTTCCACTGATGTTACATTTACAAACATATATGTAAAGTAAAGATAAAAGACATTTTATACATAGCTAAAGTGCCTATGTGCATATTTCCGATAAGTTTGATAAAACTCATAAAATCTACTGCACTTAGAAAACAGCATTTCTCTGTGCTACACCAGTATAACTACATTTTACCTTATATAATTATAATTAATTATAACAGTTATAAAAATTCTTCAAAAAATTGCATTATTTTTTCATTAATGTGTGAATCTCTTAAACATGTCTTTTTGTGGCTTGTCTAAAATGCGCTTTGAAAAATGAACATTTTAGTCCCACAACATTACCTGAACACATTTACACTTATTAAATACTTGGAATATTCCACAAGTTACGTGTTCAAAAGGATGTTCCATAATCCAAATTTCCTGATGATCATGGGAAGAAGCTAATTAAGTTCTCTCATTCTTTTTATTAATTTCTTTATTTTCAGTGATATTGTGGTATTGACTGAAGAGGTAAGTCAACAGTCTGTATTAAAGGTTCAACCCTGTTTAATTTTTAAGACTTACAACATGACCACAATCATGCAATTGCCCAAACTACTTTAGTAAAATCATAATTTAACTAATTTTGTGTTTACCTGTTCAGCTCACAGCTTCATGTTGGTTTTACATGTCCCTTGGTAAACTAATACTCTACTAAAGTATCATAAAGTATCCTAAAATGTGTAAAACATATTCACTTTGTGAGATAGGCTGAGTTTGTGAGTCCCTGGACTAGCACTCTTGAGGGCAAAACAAACACGGTAGCATAAAATATTAATTCTTGAGCTAGTGGCACTACAGAATTTCCTTTTTACTATAAAAGAACAATTTGCTGAGAGGAATATTTGACTAAATTGACCCTGCCCTTTGCTTAGTACTGTTATAGAGTGTTGATATGTTGAAATACGCTGAATGTTTAATGACTTTCGATCTTGGCATAGAAGATGACTGAGTTCTGGTATTATTCCCATTGTTCGCACCATGTCAAATGCTGCTGAAGGGGCTTGTAGGAAAGTGCTAACTATTTATTTGAAATGTCAGACACTTGATTGTCTAGCACATCCCTGTGTGGGCCTGAAGAGAGTAAATTAACTCAGTGAGAACACAACCATGACCACTCTCAGGTCTGAGACCATGACATGGCTTAGTCATCTTGCTAAGGTTCATTTTTTTAATTGTTTTATGGGAAGAACACCAACTAGTTGTGCAGTGGGAAACCATATAGCAAGTGCAGATAAATACCTGTTCCAACCTATTAAGGGGAAAGCAGTCTCTGGAGTAGGACATAAAAGCTTAAGATCATAATATAACATATTAGACTCAGAATCAGAGGAAGGATCCATGTGCAAAGAGATTTTAGTACATATTTTGGCAAACATTGTAAAAACTTTGTAACTTAATCATGGATTGCTTTGTACTAGAAACCCAGGAAGTGAGAGTTAGGGGTTGTGTTAGTGATATATATATATATCGCTATAGTGATATATATATATACACAGCACTTTGACTTTTTTTTCCCCACAGCTCACACTTCAGGTCTTCCAGTGCATATGATCCTTATAATAAGACAACCATAAAACATAAAAAGTATGACTGAGGACTAAGTCTCTCCTGTCAGTCAGAAGTCACTTTCATTCACCAAGCTGACAAAAATAGACCTCTAGTTTTCACATGGCTGAATAAGACATTGCTAGTGACTGTGGTGTGACCTGCCAGAGCCAAAAAGTAAGTAAGCAAGTAAGTCAGTAAGTAAGTAAGTAAATAAATAAATAAATAAATAAATAAATAACATACAGACCTAATTTATAACCATATATCACCAAAAAAGTAATCTATGAAAACTGAGAAAATGACAGAGCAGGCAATAGATAATAAAGTGTCAATACAAATGAACTATTTTGTTCTCTACAGATTTACATGAAGTATGATGAAAGGAAGTGGTCCACAATGATTGAATTTAATAAATAAAGTCATCTCAGGATGTTATTTGAATAGTTATGCCCAATTCTTGCACTAATGTCCACACATTTTGGGGGCATGGCTTTGAAAGACCTAGAAATTTCAAGAGTTTTAGCTTTCACTAAAATCGCTGACTACACCTTTTTGTTTTTGGAAGAAATGGTCAGGGGGAAAAAAGACACTTAAACATACCGTGTTGTTGAATAGATGTGGAGTGAGTTTTAACCTTTTCATTGATTTATTGTTATGGGATCTTGAGTATGCAAAAAAACATGACAACACTGTCATAAATACAAATGTTTTGTATTCCATGTGCAATAAATCCACTTCATTTGCATACAATATAAAGTTGTGCTTTCTGTCTGTGCACTTCTTTGTACTCGATTGTAATTGATTATGCATTATTCTAAATTATTCTGTTCTGGTTTTTACTGAACCTTTCCCATTTTCTTTGTATTTGTGTTTTTTATGGCTCTTATTTATTTATTTATTTATTTATTTATTTATTTTTGCTGTTTTATGTGCCAAACTACCAAAATAATCCCATGAGATAATAAAGATCTTAACTGAGCTAGACGGACCAGCTAACTAGCCAACTAGCTGTAAAGGCTAATCAAGAATAAGACAAGTAACACAGTGCAGTAGAATAGTACCCTAATGCTGCTTTTAACCTGTCACATTCAAGAACAGTACATTAGGAATAGCATGTTCTGGTATCTATACACAATAAGAAAGTTAGTATCTACTACAGTCATTAACCCCTTGAGTCCTAACTTTAGGCCTTGGAACATGCACACAGATATCATCATAAAACTAACTACACTGGGAACCTTGTTTACATCAGGTCATTTTGTGTGTTGTGTTGTCTAGGGATTTCACTGACAATATGTTCTAAACAGATAAAAATAGGAGGGGCACGAATTTCAACCACTCCAGTGCAGCTTTCGCAGTATGCTTAGGGTTGTTGTCCTGTTGCATGGTGAACCTCCAGAACAGTCTCAAGTCTCTTGCACACTAGACTGGGTTTTCTTCTAGGATTGCCTTGTATTTTGATTTTTCCATTTTGCATCCCCACAATATGATGCTACCATCACTGTGTTTCACATGTTCAAAGGGTGCTGAGCAGTGTTGGGTTTCCACAATACTGTGTCAAGCTACATTCTACACCATGCACACATACAATACATTCACACACTCATTTACATCTAGGGTCAATTTAGCATAGCCATTGCACCAACAGCCATGTTTTGGGAGGTGGAAGGAAACCAGACAACCTGGAGGAAACCCACAGAAACACAAGGAGAACCCAAGCTCTGGATGGAACCTAGGACCCTAGAGCTGGCAATGCTACCCAGTGTGCCATGCTACCACACTTCCAGTATAGTCATGCCCTGATCCTCTCTATCCCTGTCACATGTTAAATGCATTCAAAAATTCTACAAGCCTGCAATGAAAGCATTGTGTATGTGTACATGGACATAATGCTTCTGACACTGAAATGGCCCAGATTTACACTCCTGGGTAAAAATAAAAAAAAAATAGGCCAAGCCCAAAATGGCAAATATTAAGCTTTTAATGGTCTTATATGGAAGTATTTTCCAGACAAATTTTTGTGTTTTGTATTTGTACATGCATAAATTGTGACGTAATTCGAATGCAAATGCAAATCTCGTATTACCGTTTGCATTTTTGTTTACAAGAACTTACAGTGTCTGCCAAATTTCAAATGGAAAAGCAACCTTTATTTGCGATTGCATTTCCCATGTCTTACAAGTTATGACCCTAACATATTGAAATAGCAATAGCAACTGTAACTCATCTCGTTTTCTAACCTGAAATTAAGGATGATCTTTTCGCTACACTGCTTGGCCACGCGCACTCCAAGCATCGGCACAATCATCTGCACGTTTTCCTTCTTGCCCGTCTACTGTTACTGATTTCACTTCCAAATACGAATTTTGCCATTTTGGGCTTGGCCCTTTTTTTGCCCAGGAGTATATATTTACAGCAGCAAATTTATTGATGTCCTCATCACTTCTGGATCAGGGTGATAATTAGCAGGATGTCAGCATTCCCTTTGAATGCTGACATCCTTGTGAAGGTGCTCTGTTAATTAGCTGCTCAGCAGCTATCTGTCATTCAGCCAACTGCATAACTCTAGTGTAACCAAATGAAGGCATGCTGACTAAAACAAGACTCTGGATTAGTTACTCTTTGTGCTCAATACAACACTATGATGATGTTTTCATAACAGAAAAAAGCTTTTTGCAATAAAATGTATTGTGTTTATTTATCATATGGCTTTTTAAATCTGAAAGTTGACTCACATAAATTCCAAATCATTCGCATTTATATGTGCTGGTCTATAGACGCTCACCACCACAATCTCTAGTAAACACAGAGTACTATTTGGTGTATATTACTGTTTGGTGGCATAGTGTGTAGTGTTGCTATCTCACAGCTCCAGGATCCTCAGTTTGATTCCACATGTTCTCCCTGGGTGTGGGTTTTCATCAGGTTTCTCATCCAGTGTTTCCTGGAATATTGCGGTTTGTTACATCCCAGGGTATATGTTAGTGTTGCTTTTGGTTATGTGTTGAGAACAGTGGTAGTGTTTGTTCTGTGTGTCAGGTTGTAGTTTCTCTCTCTCTCTCTCTAAAGCTGGAGAAGAAACCCAGTTCAGAGAGGCCTTTTGTCTCCAGGCTACTAGGACTTTGTCTTCTCCTGTCCCAGAATTTTAGCTACAGATGTGGCCATTGAGAATGCGAGTCAAAGGAAAAGGGATCCTGCAATTACATGCGGTATCACGCAGGATCACGTGCATGCTGCGGGCGCAGGAAAGACAAGACCAGTAGGGGGCAGTCATATTTCATTTGAACAAACATAGCTTGCTAGTAGATACAGTAGTTCTGCCAGGACATATACTGTATACAGCATATACTCTTTTTCCAACCAAACGGTGCTGTTTCTTGTACTGAAGCCCATGATCTGCTTGTACTTGGCTAGCAGATCTGTGAATCTCTCTCAGAACTATTTTGTAACAAGCAGCAGAGCACATTAAACATCGTCGAACCTGTGTGTTGAGCTACTGTTGTTCCATGTGTCACCTGGTAGATATCGTGTGAAGCACAACAAATGAATATAAATTCTAAGAAGCGTGCCTGCAGGGTGCCGCGTGATCACACGTGACGACGCGTGCATTCTTAAAGGCCACATCTGTATTGTTGTCTTTGGAGGTTATGTTGTTGCTGCTTCAGCTACTGTACAAGTTGTTGTTCACTAAAGTGGCTAACACCAGCCTGAATCTGATCTATGTTTTAATAAATTGTTGTTAATAAATTGTAAATGTTTTAAATTGTATTTGTTGCTTTCTTGGAAGCTGTAGGAAGGTGGATGCTAGTTTTATTCATGTCTGTTTTCTCCTGTTTTGGTTAGAGAGGGAGTGAGGTAAGAACTTTGTTGTTGATTTGAATTTTATTTTGAAAGCTTAGGAAGAACAACTCCTAAAAGTTAGAAATACTTTATGTATATTGTCTTGGCCTGGTCCCCTCCTGAAGCCTTTTTGAAGCTTCTTCTTTTTTTTAAACCTTTACAAAATAAATATGGTTTAAGTTCTATACAGAAATCTCTGTGTGAATCCGTTAAACACTGGGACAGGAGAACAAAAGCTCTTGGTTTGCCTGTATTCCTTGTTCCTTTTAAACTTTTTTATTTCCTTGTTACTCCTTCCCCAACCCTAGGGGAATTATGTAACAGGTTACAAAAACATGTCAGACAGTGTCACAGGGCTTAATACTGCTCCTCAGTCTAGTGGATATAACAAAAATAGCACTGAAGATCAACTGAGACAAGCCTCCAACTCCACCCTTAATGTGCAATTATTTGAGAAGCACATCAGTTAATTCATAATTTTGAGGTTGAAATATTATTGTGTGCATTTTCAGCATTAACACACCTTGTCTGTAAAATTGGAATCTTCATATTGCAAGCACAGTGTGTTTGTTACCCAAAAAATAAATTAAAAAAATACAACATACAATTAAAAAAATATATGCATAAGGAACAAACAAGCCATTACTGTATGTATGTTTTTATCACATCTCTTCTAACCCTCTCTAACTCCTTATCTTTTGTAGCTATGTGGTGCAGTTGTGCAATTACTGTATGCGCCCTCGCTGTGGAGGCATGTGAATCTACTCTTGTTATTATATTCTTCGTCTTTTCCACCATGCTACATCTTTGTTGTGTACTGTCAAATTCTTCTCAGCTATGGTTCTCTATGGATGAGTAGCTAGTGTAAACAAATAGGCATGAAAAGCATATTCACTAGCATCCAGTAGCCAACCATATCCAAAAATCTCAATTTCATACATTCTTACACATATGGCCTGGATGGAGGCATCACCATCATCAACATTGTCTCTAAAGACTTCTCAGTGTTGCATCTCACCTGCACATTTAAATGAGCCCTTTATGAACACTATAGATGGGAATCAAGAGGCTGATGTGTGCACCCGCTCCTTGTATATACAACAACAGACCTATTTCCAGTGGATTTTTTTTCAGCAGCATTGAAAGCCAGGATAGCATAGCTGTCTAAAATTTTATGAACAGTCAGCATTTCCAATGCAGGTGCATGATCATCATTACCTATATATATATATATATATATATATATATATATATATATATATATATATATATATATATATATATACACACACCACACACAATATAAGTATAAAGTATAATAAAGTGAGTATAAATTTTATGACAATAGTTCTGGCTGCGAGGCAAGTCACAGGTTTATATGAACATTTGTATTATAATATGTCAAGATTTCTATAGTAACAACTTACACAGAGACTGGTATGGTGGAAGTGCCACTTTAACAGCTTAAAAACTTGCATAATCATTGATATGGTGAAGTTTTCTCTAAGGGGACATTTAATTAAGCAATTTTTGGAAGTAGTCTCCAGTGTCAACATTTTGTAACAGTCAGAGGTAAAGCTGTAACTTTTATTTTTCCAATACAGGAAAGACTTCTGGGTGGAGGGCTCTGCAGTTTCTTGGTAACATGACAAGCTGCATTTTTGCTCTTATTAACTTCAAGAAAGAGGAAAAGTGGCTCATTAAGGAATGAATGTTCATAGCCACTATAACTTGCATGATAGCAGGAACTAGCTTGTTTTGCAGACTTTCTACAACATTAATTGTAACTACTTTTGGATAAAAAAGTTTGATGCTGTTCTTTAATTTGTAAAAAAAATATTAATAACAATATGTAACACAATTTTTGTTCCTGGGTAGTAAGTGTTATTTTATAATTGCTTATGCGTCAGAAGTATAGAAAATGGCTATCATTTCACTCACATTTTGCTTTTGGGACTAGGACAATGGTATTTTGAAATTTACCTTTTCATTGAGAAAACGGGCAAATTTGTGTCTTTTCTTTCCCATAAAGTCAGAAAAAAACAACATGTGAATCTAAATTAACATGTATTTATACTAAAGTTATACAAGAATGACCACACAAGATTTAGAAGTGAGTAGTTTTTTCAAGATTTACGATTATATTGTAAATCACTTTCAAGAAGCATCCCCCAAAATTACTCTCCCACCATGTTCTTTTTATATTGTCCTTGGTAGCAGCATTCAAAGTCCAGTATATCCTGGTGGAAGCGCTTGCCTTGCTCCTCCCATGTCCCATGTGATTGCCCAGGAAGACCTGAAGCACTACGAGATAGCTGTTCCAAGCTGTGAGCATCTTGGGGAATTCCTTGCACTCTTGGCTTTCACTTTTGCCTAAGACAGCTTAGGAAAAAAGTCTTGAAGTTACTTGAAGGCTGCTGACTCCTTATCTAGAGCTGTGACAAATTGTTTAATAAGGCCTAATTTGATGTGCAGTGGTGGCATCAGCACCTTCCAGGGGTCCACCAATGGCTCCCACTTGATGTTGTTCCACCCCACAGCAAACTCGCTCCGCTGTGGCCAGTCCCACATTTGGTAGTGTGCCTTGGTGTCCCTGCCGTCCCAAAGACAAAGATAGCAGGGAAACTTGGTAAAACATCCTTGGAGACCCATCAGAAATGCGACCATTTTGAAATCTTTGATGACCTCCCAGCCGTACTCATCATAATTCAAGGCATCCAGCAATGTCTAGACACTGTTCTAATCCTCTCTGAGGTCAGAAAAAACAACCTGTTTTTTGTTTTGTTTTGTTTTGTTTTTTCAGACACAAATTCACCCATTTTCTGAATGAAAATAGGTAAATTTCAAAGTATCAATATCCTGGTCACAAAAGCAAGTTTGAGAAGAATAATAACCATTCTCTATACTTTTGCATTATAAGTAATTAGGAAATAACACTTACTATCCAGGTGCTGTGACATAAAAGGAATAAACCTCAAATAATGTGAACTGTATGAACAAAATGTATGAAGCTAGTGTGAAAGCAAGGTAAAGGTTACCAATGTTTATGAATATCAAGCAATAATCTCATCTCAAAATACAATGTCATCTGTGTGAATAATTTACAGCAATTTTGCTATTTAAAAATACACTGAAGCATCTAGAAATGTTCTCGATAATAATTATGAGCTCTTTTTGCTGCATTATTGTGTAAAAAAAATCTCTTTTGGGTCAGAGATACAGTTTGTCTATGTAAGTTTTACTAAAGAAAAAATGTTAAGTTATTTACACTTCATGGGGGAGAACTGTGATAAGAAACTGGTTCTATTCTCTAAAATTAATAATGTATACCCCAAATGGAAATGGAGTGAGATAGAATCAGTTTGCAATCCGAAGCCAGCTGGGTATCAAAATCTATTACCTCAAATGGAGTGAGATCAAATTGCAGAGAATTGATTAAAATGAGACTATGACCAGGTCAACACCATTCTCTCCTGACCCTTTACATCTTCTGTAAAGCTATCATGTTCCATGCTACTGCAATACAGAATACATTGCAGGGACTAAATCCAGTTTTTCTTTAATGTGATATAAAGATGATTCATTCATCCAAGCGAGAAGGTGCAAAAAGAAAGATCTTGCCCCGATGGCATTATTTTCATTATTCAGAATGTGTTCACGAATGCCTTTTAGCATATCATTGTTATATGCACTATTGTGTAACCATGACAGAATGTGATATTTGAGACTATTCTGGGCCTTGGGCAGTGCTTTAATGAGCAGAAGTTAGCATCACCTGGGTAAACAAGCTCAAACAGCAAGTGACTGATCTCTCACAGACCTTCTTTTCAGCTCAGTGGTGAGAAACGTCATGCAATCTCAGCCACAAGGAATTTAAAAACAGCAAAGTCAATTTGGAAAAGTATGGCTTAAAGGGGCAAGGGCAAACAAAACAACACATGAAGAATAATAGCTCAGGTCTAGAAAAACAAATGAAGTAATCTAAATATTTTAGGAGAACAAAAAATTTATTAATATTGTTTTCAGTATTGTATATTTTTTGCCTCTGTTGATCATTCACAAAATAATATAAAGTTAATACAAACTTAATACAAACTTGATACAAATTGAATAAATAATACAGTATGTGTTTGTCCTTCCTATATTCTTAGAAATAAAGGCTCTCTAACGGTTCATTTCATAAGAGTTCTTAGCTTCCTAAAAAAAATTCTACTTGGAACCACTTTATGTTTTAAACACTCAGTTGTACTTTTTTTTTTTAAACATAGAATGTTTAAGGGTCCCTCAGACAGACAACAAAAGAACCTTTAAGGGCTCTAATGTTTCTATGAACGTACATAGGCAAACCACACAAGCACACAGACCATGCTTTACCAAGGTCCAAAATAAATCTAATTTGTCTATGCAATTGGATAAACTTTACATCCAGTTCTTGATCTTGTTTCAGGAGGTCATGTATAAAGTCAAGACAGATAACAATATTTAAATAAATATAACTCTAATTTAAGACACTGAAATGTGTTGATAAATTTTAAAATACAGTCAGAACAGAAAAATAAGAAAGTATAGATGAGTTGTAATGAGAATGTTTTCTGCTACTGAATTGTGTTATGACCATTTACATGCCTTAACAATTTTGGATTTAGATAAAGATTTCACTGTGTATGCTAAATAAACCTTTTTGCATATGTATCTTAACGCTGTCTCCGAGTCCACCATGTTACATGAGTGTGCATTGTTAATAAGATGTGCGGAAGGAAACCCTTTGAATCCTGTTCACATGAGGGGGGTGAATGTCTGGGAACTATCTTTTATAAATCCAAAACTTACCATGGCAATAATAAGTCATAATAAATCATGAGCAGCTTTCTCATTATTCAGACTTAGTAAATATAAATATGTCTTCAACTGGCAGAAACAGCTCCATAAATTTAATACCTGCCCTTCGGTAGTGTTAAATTGTGCATGCAATTGCTATTCTGGAAGTGAATTGCGGGCTTCATAAATCACACTGCAAGTACAAATGTATTTGTAGGGACCCTACCCTCTACATTGGACCGTTAAGTGGAAACTCCCCAAATTGTATATTTGTATTGCATACTCCCCAATTTGTATATTTTCTAAGGTAAATATGCAAAAGAGAAAATTCTTTCCTTGGTGAAGAAAAACCACATCACAATATCTGGCCAAGTCAAGAACACTCTGGAGGAGGTAGGTCTACCATTGTCAAAGTGTACAATCAAGAGACACCTTCATGAATGTAAATACAGGCAGTTTACCTCAAGATGCAAACCACTGGTAACACTCAAGAACAGAAAGGCCAGATTAGACTTTGCTAAGAAACCTCTAATTTCTGCCTAGTTCTGGAACAAGATTCTTTGGACAGATGAACCCAGAATTAACCAGAATATATTATACCAGAATTATAGGAAGAGAAGAGTATGGAGAAGGAAAGGTAGGGCTCATGATCCAAAGCATACCACATCATCTGTCAAAAATGATGGAGGCAGTGTTATGGCAAGGGCATGTATGATTGCCAATGGAACTGGGTCACTGGTGTTTATTGATGATGTGATTGCTGATAGAAGTAACAGGATGTAGTGTATAGAGCTAGACTTTCTGCTCAGATTCAGTCAAATGCTGCAAAACTGACGGCGCTTCACAGTACAGATAATAATGACCCAAAATGTACTGCAAAAGCAACCCAAGAGCTTGTTAAGGCAAAGAAATGTAATGTTCTTAAATGGCCATGTCAGTCACCTGACCTAAACCCAAGTGAGCTTGCTTTTTACTTACTGAAGACGAATCTGAAGGTAAAAAGACCCACAGAGGCAAAATTACGAAAATTGTGTCACTGTCCAAATATTTCTGTCCAAATACTTTTGGACCTGACAGTGTCTGTGTGTGCATATATATGTGTATATATATATATATATATATATATATATATAGATAGATAGATAGATAGATAGATATAGATACATAGATAGAGATACAGTATATAGCCTCATGGCTATAGATACATTAGCATACTTACTTACTATGTGCCATTCCTGTGACCAGATTTTCTTGTAGTTTTACTTATTTATTTATTTTATTATTTTCTTTAATTTTTATTTATTTATTTATTTATTTTACTTAGTTGACAATAGGTTCAGTCAAAAGCAAAGATTAGCCCACATATTTACTATTAGCTAGCTACATGTGCTGATGGCTACTTAAAGTGAAAGACACTGGGCCATGTTTGATATATATTAGTCAAAAAGTATCTGCTAAGATGTTATTTCTCTGTAAGAATATTAAGAATTTACAAAATCATAGCACAATCAATTGCAATCAAAATTCAAGTACCCTCAGCTGGTTACAGCTGGCAAAACCCCATGAGATAAATGAAGATTTATGTAAAACAGCCCCATAGCTACATTTTAGAAACATTAATCCAATAAACGAATAGCCACAACTCGGGTGCAGCTGGATAAATTCAGATTAATAGGGTCTGAGCCTGAGCTCTGTTTATGGTCTGTGCACAATTTCACATTCTCTCGCTCTTTGCTCAGGATATTCGAGTTTACTCACCAAAAGCATGACGGATGCCCTGCGGAGGACTGACATCACATTCAGGGTGTATTCATCCACTGAGACATTCTCCGGAGTGGTTACTGAAGATAAAGAAAGAAAAAAATGAATATTTTTATATCACAGTGATGTAGAATGCTTGATTATGAATGATTAGAAGGTATTGATTTTTTTTTCTCTTACAGTAGTTCACAGCAGGGTTTATATTATATGGGGTTATATTATACAGAGTTTATATTAATGTGCTGAATATGTTACTCTTTCTTTAGTAACAACTTAAGCAGGAACTTGTATTGCAGATGTTCCACTTTAACAGATTAAGAAATGTGTGTATCTGTTTATTTGGTAAAGTTTTCTGTGAGGAGATGTTTATTTATCATTTTAAGCAGTCCCCAGTGTCAGTTCTTTGTAACAGTCTGAGGCAAAGCTGTAACTTTAACTCTTCTGTCATAGGAAATTTTCAGGACAGAGGACTTTGCAGTTACTCTATGTCAAGACAAATGACATGACAACTGTTAATAGCTGGTATAACTCCCTTGTTTCACAGATGTTCCAGAACAGTAAATGTATAAAATGCTATTAATGTATAAAAAGTATTGCAGTGTTGTTCTTTAATAAATAAATTAAAATGCTGTAGTTACTGTGGTATAATAGGAATAAAACACTTTGGAATGTGCTTTTATTTAAAAACAGTTTACTCTGCTTCCCATCATTGATTTTTTTCCTATAACAGCATGTCCCCAATTGTTTTATTCCTTCATTATTATAATTATTGATTGTGATTTATATAAGTCTATATAAGAAATGTAATTCTTTATTCTCTTATTATTGAAAACAGAATATTGTCTTAGAATTGTCAACCATGAGTCAATCATTGCACCATAATTCATGAAATCAGTGGAGTGCAAACAAGAACACAGACATGTACAAATGAGCATAGATGAGTGATCTAGTTGTGGGAGGGACAAACTGCTCTCTTTCGCCTTTCTGTCCTCCAAAATGAGAGTGCAGACAAGAGGTGCTGGCTCAGAACTGATGTGTGCATCGTGTGGAGGAGTCAGTTAAGAAACTGTCAGCTGAGTTCACACTGACACTGACTTCTGGTGCATGAAGACATGCTGCCATGACTCTGAGAGACAGTTCTGTTTCCTCACCCAAGAGACCCTACTCAACAGTTGACTTAACGATTTAATATGACCTCATCAATCTATCTGTCCCGCTGGATGTTTTGGTTTGAGTGAGACATTATATATATATAATCCTGTTATTCAGTGACATGTCTGCTATGTACTCGCTTCTCTGCATTTTTAGATGATCACATTACATTACAGACAGATTTCATCTACAAAAATATTTCTTGTAATATTGATTAAACAACAATATTATAGACAGAGAGAGATAAAGTAGTGCAAGTAAGGGAGATTTGATGAAGAACACCAAGGCTACATTATTATCTCATATACACTCACCATAGGCCAGAATTCAGTAATTAGAATGGTCATTAGCACTAATTAAGTGATGGATTAGCTACCTTATCCAATTTGACATTACTCACACTGTACACATCTCTCATGTTTTCCAGGACTCAATCATGGCCTGCTGAGTGTCTTAGAATATTAACATGCTGAGAGGTGATGATACCGTCATGGCTGTTGTCAAACAGGCCAATTAGCTACTTATTACATTGAATTCAGGGACTTCTTTGAATGTTTATTTGATTCAGCTGTTCATTATTATTAAACACATAGTCCAGGGGACAGAGTTCGCCAAGAGATGTGAGGTCGCCAGGGTTGAGCCAAGTCTCAGTCACAAATAAAAGTCTAATGACTGTGAAATAAAAAAGTCATTTAAAGGACTTGTTCAGAAGCGACAGTGTGTTCACTAAGAGCGATTTAATTTTCAAAGGCTCCATATTTTTTGCTGCGCTTAAGATTCGTACTTGAGAAAACTAAAAGTATCCGAATTAACTCACCGTCTCTCACCTAGATGGGCCAGGAGATGGCGAGATGAAGACCAGATTACTGGAAGGTAATGAGTTTCTGGGGAGATAGACGATATCCTCTTGAAACATTTATGACAAGATCCTTGGTGAACATACCGTGGACGACGTATACTTCCCAAGGCCACACATTCATTGTAGATTCCAGCAGAGAGACGAGAAGAAACAATCAAATGCTGTAAATCCAGAGATGAATATTTGAGCATCATGTCTGAAAAAATATCATTATCAGAGCATAAGTCTATAACCGAACAACACATATTTGTTTGCCAGTGTGAAAAAACAATGATAGAACTCCAAGAAACCAAAGAAAAGAGAAAAAAAAAAAAAAAAAAAAAGAATCACCCTTACAAGCCCATCTAAAGGGCGTCAGCCAGCCTAGAAAGTGTTTAATTCCTCACAGGAGTGCAGGCTGTTGTGCCATTTGAGGCAGCAACGGCTTGCAGTTAGGCCAGTATAAGTTATAGATTGCACAGAGAAATCCGAAAAACTGTCCAAAGTGCCCCAAAAACACATAAAGGAAGGTCCATAATCGATAAAATGCAAAAATAATTTCATGGTTGGTTGTTCCAAGGGAAAAATTTAAGCAAAAAATCAAGTAAATAAATATCCTAGACAAGTTCCAGTCAGGCTTTAGATCCTTATACGGCACTGAATCTGCCTTGTTAAAGGTCACTAATGATATTTTGATCTCACTAGATGTGTGCTGTTTTGGTTTTATTGGATCTTAGCACTGCTTTTGATATTATCGACCATAGGATTCTTTTAACTCGCCTGGAGTCTGTGGTTGGCGTCTGGGTCTGGCTCTGCAGAGGTTTGCCTCTTACCTGAAAGATAGGACTTTTTCAGTAAACATAGGGATTTTTTTTCTCTACATCAGCCCCCTTATCTTGTGATGTTCCTCAAGGTTCTATCTTGGGTCCTTTGTTGTTTTCTCTTTATATGCTTCCCCTGGGTACTATTTTTGGAAATATAATATTTCCTATCACTGCTATGCAGATGACACCCAATTTTATTTACCAGTTAGGTCAAATAGCAGCAGCCCTTTTGGGTCCCTCTTTAAATGACTTTAAGACATAAAATGTTGGATGGCTAACAGTTTTCTGCAGTTGAATGAAAGTAAACCCAAGTCATTATTTTAGGCTCTCCCACTATCTCCTCTGTTTTTGAGGTCCAGTTAGGTGCTCTTTCTTCTAATACACATAAGCATGTCAAAAATCTTGGAGTTATTTTTAAATTAGTGCTGTTGTTAAGGGACACTTCTTTCATTTAAGATCGATTACAAAGTTAAAACAGTTTCTCGCTACAGAAGACATGGAAACTGTGATTCACGCTCTTATTACAGCATAGTTGGACTACTGTAGTTCTCTGTATGCTGTCTTCCTCAAACTGCCTTATCGCACTTGCAGCTTGTGCAAAATACAGCAGATAGATATTAACAGGGACCAAAAAGAGGGATCATATTTGCCCTGTTTTGGCAACTCTTCACTGGCTTCCTATTAAGTTCAGAAATTAATTCAAAATTCTTATTTATGTATTTAAAGCTCTTTCTGGTCTTGATCCACAGTATATTATTGACCTTCTTCACCCTTACTCACCTACCAGAATGCTAAGATCTGGTCCTACTAAGACAAATGGTGATCGAGCCTTTTCTGTGATCAGCCCCAAACTCTGAAAGTCTCCCATTTCACATGAGGTCCACTCTGTCTTTAACCATTTTTAAATCTTCGCTTAAAACTTATTTTTATTCTTTGTCTTATAATGCTATTTAATAGTCTCATACATACATATATATATGTGTGTGTGTAAAGGTGGTGGTCTAGATGCTATTGAAAAATTACTCCTTGAAGGGATACTTATGTATGTGTGTATATATATACATATATATACAGTGTGTGTGTGTGTATATATATATATATATATATATATATATATATATATATATATATATATATATATACACAGCATGAATTTGATGTTAGACTCTGAAAACATCCCATAAGTATCACAAAGCATAGCAACTTCTCAAGATGGATACTGTAGCTTCACATATAATTTTAAATAATAAGATATGTATTAGTGGTGTACTTAATATGGAACATTGCATTTAATACTTTCATATTACTGTTGTTTCAGGTTGCTAAAGTAAGTAATTTTTTATTTGATAGGTAATGCTAAATACTGTATATTTGAATTGTTCACTGATGTGTTTGCAGTGAAATCACTAGTGAGTGTCCTCTCAATTCAGTCTCACTGCTGTCTTGTAAAGTGCTCTATATAAAACAGCTAATATAGTAAATAGTGAATGAGTCACTGTGAGCAGAGTATTGGATTTGAGAATATTTCATTTATTTACTTATTTTGTTGTATGCCTTCAAGCCTAAAGATTTTTGCCCTTTGATTCAGTCTGGCAGTCTTCCAGGGTGTGTTAACCATGCAATCATTCCTCATGGATAACTAAATCTATTTATCTGGCTACTGACTACTTGTCTGACAGTTTATTTTCATGAGATTAGGGAGTTGTTGAACATGTAACTTCACACTGAATATACTGGATTATATTCTCTTCATACTCTATAAAACTTGACATATAATCCAGAATATAACTATCACTGTGATCTTATTACAAGAGCTACGAACAGAAGATATGATCTTCAGTATCCTCCAAATATATTGAGACTAAACCAATTCTAAATAGGGCTTAAGCCTAAAACCAATTAGCGCCAGCTTTGCACTGTCCCACCTTCTTTTAAACTTGTAATTTTTGTACTGGTTTATGATTATAGGTTTCTCAGTTTAGTATTCTTTCAGCATATGATCTGTATTCTTTCTTGTTGTGACTTGGTACAATATGTTTCGACTGTTTCTTTGAAGAGCTCTTGTGCTTTCAGTGCATTTTGTGCTATTGACCTCTTGCAGGGTAAAGCACCACCACATTTGCCTGAAGGAATTTTTTTCTTTTCTTTTGTGAATATGCAGAAAAAGCTTCTGTGCACTTCTAAAGACATTGTATTATAGTCATTCATTTTATTCTGTTTTAATTTTTAGGCTGGATTTTTTAGTGCATTAAAACTGTGAGTGAAGCACTTCCATGTTTTCAAACATTTGCCTTATCATTCCTTTTACCACAGTTCAGATAATGGAAATGTGATCATTCTGGAAATGTGATCAGTTTCAGTTTGGAAGGATATATTAACATCCCTCGACTCCAAGTTGCAGGGACTAACTACTAAAACTACAGGCTAACTTGGCAGACAGTGTAAATCCAAATACTACTGCCACACATTGATAATGAACCCAATTAAACCCTTCACTACTGAAACATTATAACTTATACCACATACATAGTATACTATGTGTGTGCTACTAAAAATGCTATTGCTTTTTGTACAGTAGTCACAATCTGATTACTGGTCATTAATTTTATTACTCTTTTACATCAAGAGATTCCAGAAGACCTTAACACTAACCCAAGAAAAAACAAACAAACAAACAAAGAACAAAAAAAAAACAAAAACAGAAAAACAGCACATTTCTTTCCTGTGGTGATGGAGGAGAGCAAACCCCACAATCCCATCCCTAATACACTCCACAGGGCAATGATAGAGAGATTCCTGTGCAACTATATCACTTTCTGGTTTGGGAATTGTAAAGTCTCAGACTTCATGACCCTGCTGCAGGTAGTGAAAATGGCCATGGAACATCATTAGGCCCCTTTTCTCTTCCCTTCAGGACAGTCACCACTGACACTGCATCCAAAAAGCCTACAGTATTGTAGATAACCCTTTCCACTACCTCTTTTACAAAAGGTATTGCACCATCCAGGTCAGTGCTACTAGAGTCCGCAGTTTCTTCCCCAAGGCTATTTAACACCCTGCTGTCCTTCAGCAATGAACAAAGACACTGAACAAACGTTTAAAACCCACCACTACCACTTGCACTAGCACTTAATTATGCATTTCTGAAGTCCTCATTTACCACTCATGACCATTCTTTACCCATGTTATCTTTACTTACCTGTAATGTAATAATTTAACACCCTGCTGTCCCTCAGCAATGAACAAAGACATTGAACAAAGGTTCAAAACCCACCACTACCACTTGCACCAGCACTTAATTATGCATTGCTGAAGTCCTCATTTACCACTCATGACTGTTCTTTACCCATGCTATCTTTACTTACCTGTGGTTAGCACTTTTTCCTCACACCTCTGGGGGTGGGGGCTCGAATCCCGCCTCCACCCTGTGTGCGTGGATGTTCTCCCCATGCTTCGGGGGCTTCCTCTAAGTACTCCAGTTTCCTCGCCCAGTCCAAAGATATGCGTTGTAGGCTGATTGGCCTACATTTCCTCACTGAAGGATAATGCGGGCAGCTGATGCATCAGGGAAAGGGTTCAGCATCCAGAAAGAAGGCTTGACAAATCCATCTCCAGATTTGTCATTTCCAAAAATGTAGATTACTCTTGGCTAAACCAATTCCATGCAGAATTCAATGCTTGTTGCCAGTAGAGTAAATGTAATCAATTTTGGCTTGCTTTAAAGAAACAATGATTTGCAAAAAGAGATATTTAACAAGGACTACAGACATATTTCAATTCAAATTTATTAAAAAAAAGTACTAGCATCAGCAAAAGAAAGGGAGATTGCCTGGTAACAAAAGTGTAACGATCATTTCTTTCTTGTTTTTCTTAATTTAGGTGAAACCACAGTGATATTGAACATACTTGGTAGCTAATTAAAGTAAAATGAAGATACGTAATTCAAACACCTAAGTTAAAGCTAGATTTATGTAATAGGCTTTCTGATTAATCACAAAGAAAAGCGAAACACTGTTCCTAACTTTCATTTTCTAGCCATCATGATTTCCTCCTCTCAATGCGCAGTGTGGTTCTGAGCATGGTGAGCATTGCGTGTGCTTGCTCTTTGTCCTACATATGCCTTTGTCTTGGTTCTAGTCCTGTCTACACCATTGTTTTGTTACTGGTTAGTTTCCCTATTGTGTTCACCAGTTCTATGTTTAGTCCTTGATTAGTTTGTCTATTTATCTTCTTTTACATCATAGTATCGTTGAAAAAAAACTCTTGTGCATTTATACTCATTAAGTCCGAGCCTCATTTTCCACCTCTTGTATTCTTTGTACTTCCTCATGTTGATCTTTGCCTTTTTTGGAATTCCAGTTATGGAATATTCTAGTTTGTTGCTGCCTGCCTCTGTATTGAATCCTGCTACTGTATGTATGCTGACAACGATTCATGGACTGTCCTAAAAAAAAATATCACATCGTGCACTAACATTTGAGTCCTGCATATGTAGTAGCCAAAAGAAAAAAAATAAGCAGAAGCCCAGAATCAAGGTGTGTGCAAGACCATTCCCAATGCTGCTTGCTCCTGAAGAAAATCTGACCAATCCCACCCACTTCTGCAGACATTTCTGACTAACCCTGCCCACTCCAGAAGAAAGTTTGACTTCTTCCGCCCACTACCACAGGCACTTTTGACCAATCCCTCCTGCTCCTGCAGTTATTGTTTTTGTTTGTACCAGCTCAAGACATTTTCTAATAAACATAGTTGGTTCTATTTTTGAAAATATACACAAATTAGTAAATTAAATCACAGTGACCTTGTCTTGGATAAAGCATTTATGAAAGACAAGAAGATGAATGAGCACAGAGAACACATCGCAAAAGGACTGCATCCAATACTCTCCCTTGTTAATCAGCATGGCATTTCCCATGAGCTTCATATCTGACCTTCCATGCCCACCCACATGAGCGTAAAAAATGCCCACTTCCAAAACTTTTTGGTGGGTCCAGTGGGACCCCAGTCTTGTTGCACACCTCTAGTCCAGAGAACCATAAAATTTTGCCATGTTTTGCTCTCACGAGGATAATTAAGGACAGATTATAGAAGGCGTTTCAAAGGCTTACTCATCAGAGCTACCCCAGAACACAAGAGCCTGTGTAAAAAGCAGATATTTCATATTTAAAATAATGACTAATTTATGTCCAAAAACCAATGTGAATCCAAAAATATGTGCACATCTTTGATGACCTGGCATACATTATAAAAGATCCTGTAAAACAGTAAAAAGCAAAAAATTTGCCAGTTTCCAGTATACATTATATTTTTGTTTATACTCCTGTTAATGGAAAGGAAATATATATATATATATATATATATTTGTGAATCACAAGCTAAATTGCCAAGCTAATTTGCAAGTCCTGCTTTCTATAACGAACACTAGAACAGAGAATGGTACCTCAAATGATAGACTGAACAGCTCTCCAAACAAAAACAATGCCACCTGCACATGAGGAAGAGAACACATGGCTGGTGGGCAATTATTGCTCTCATTCTCTCTGGCTGGCTTGTTTGGGATTGAATAAAAGGGCTGCATGCTGACTGCAATGGCATAACAGTAGAAGACATTCACATTTACATTTACAGCTGTTGGCATTCTTTGCATTCTAATGTTCTATCCTTTACTCCTTATCAAGCTCTCTGGAGGAATTCTGATCTCCAGCCCATCGCTAAAGACTTACAGACATCAAGGGTCTCTCATAAGCCCTACATAAGCACAAACTGCACTTCACCTTCAGCATCCACTTACACTTTCCATTTGCATGTGTAAATAAATGCACAACCTACAGGGTTACATCTGCGCCTGTGTATCAAGTGTCTGTGTTTATGCTGAGCTCCATAGCTCAAACATGCCATTCTCAGGAAGATAAAAGTCTATAAAATTAATGAAGAAATTGTAAATGCTATGATTACAGGGCTGTACTCAGTGTCAGCAATTTAATACCAAAAGTTACATCAATATTCATGCGGGGAAAGTTTCTCAGAGACAATTATTTTCAGAGACAGATTACACATGTGTTTAGGACACTTTTCTGAGCAGCCCATTCAGATAATACTGATCAGGTTGCCAGATTTTTCTTGAGTACACGTGACAAAGACAGGGTTTCTCAATAACGCTACTCTTCTCTAGACTACCACCTTTAAACACAACCACATGCATTTAAGCCTGAAAAATCGGGGATAGAAGATATAGCCTAAAGAGGTAGACAGTGTTATTTTCTTTGCTGTCAAACTTAATATGATGTACAAGCCAGAGATGATTTAAAAGTGAAAATTTGCGTATCCTATTATTTATCATTTTATTTTTTGTTCATACTGTGTGCTTACAGGTAATTGTGCACACAACCTAATGTAGCTTCAAAATACTAAAACAAAGTTATGAAATCTGTAATGCATGTGTGGGATGTAAACAATTGTTATTATTTTTTTTATTTTATTTTTTTGCTATTTTGAGTTAAAAAAAAAAAAAATAAATAAAATAAAATAATGGCAATGTTGTTTTTTTTTATTAATTCAGTGTGCTTTCCTGTGAAGCTCCCATCTGCTATACTTTCAGCTTTTAGTGTAGTTCTTCATTTTAATTTTCAATTTCTTTTTTTTTGGTCTCTAAAATGTCTCTGATTATGATACTGTCTCCTCCAATGTTCTCTGTGTGAAAAAATAAAAACTTTTTGGGAAAGAAAATTTCTGTATTTTAAAGGTATTGGTTAATCAACCAATCAGTCAATTAATTAAGTAATTCATTGTGTCATATTTATGTATTTAATATTGGCCTTAAATGGCATACCATATTTTTTAGTGTATTTATAATATAAAACATAAATGTAAACAAATAGTCAGAGAGTGGCACTGGATTTAATCCCCAAGCTGATATTGGGCAACAAAAAATGTAAGTTCAAGCTCAGAATCATGTGTAACTGAGACACATTTTCATTTTACTAAGACTCCACCCCTAACTTCTGAATAGCAAAGTAGTCTGAATACTGATGTGGGCAGTATTCGGTGATGATAAGGACATATAATATCTCAGGGTGAGACATGAACAACCTTATGGAAGCCCTTAGAGCTTCTCCATCAGTCACCCTGGATGGAAATAGCTGTGTCTCTATGAGACAGAGCAGAGACTTGTGACTGGCTGAAGCTTCTCCCATGATGTAACTGTTACTCATTGTTTATTACATTGCATTGCGTCAACACAGATGGCCTAGAGGCATTAAATAGCCTTGGTAAAAGTGTCCACATTTGCTAGGTCATTACACAGTTAGAGGTGTTTTGGGTAATTAATTTCCATTGTCAATTACACTTGAGCGTTTATCGATGCTTGTGAATTGGAAACCGATAGAACTGAAGAGTTTTAATATAAAGATAATCAAAGGCTCCAAGCTATGAACTAATTAGCAGGCTAGTACAATAAATTTCATTTAACAAACTTTATCAAGAGGGAAAAAAAACAAAAACTTTTTTTTTCTTTTGCATTTTAATTATTCAAATAATGCCTTAACCCATCTAACAACAATATCTAATTTTTTACAAGGTTTATTTGCTGAAGCTGGGTGCATTTTGCTTTTTTTTTTTTTTAAATCACAGAATTATCAAATACAGAAAATATGATTAATTAGCATCCACACTAATGGGATGGGTACATTAAGGGCTTGCTAATGATTTACTTTAATTCTGTAATTTGGGTAACATGATTGTACCCTCAAAATAACCTCATCAGTCATAATATCATTATAGAGGCAACAAAATGTATTAAACAGGCAAAGCATTAAAAAGGAAATAAAAACATATCACAATACACTTTTGATACAATTCTTTTTACAAATTTCTCATCTAATGTCCCCCATAGAAAGCATGAAATGTTTCATCATGGCTGACATTTTCACTGTTAATCTGCTCAAGCTGTTGTACTCACGCTTCTCTGCTATTCAGCACAGGAGAGAAAAGGAAGCAAACAGTTGTTTGAATCACCTTCTAAATATCATTACCATTAAAATTATTTGTATAGTGTTGGATCTAACACTTCTTCTATGCCTTCGTAATCTTTTTTTTTTTTGGTCAAATTTTCTGTCAGGGGTCATAGCATTAAGGAAAATACTATATACTGTACATTTGCGTAATTGAAAAGATTGCAAGGCCAATAATAATACATCGTGTCTACATTTTAATTAACACATTACCTGAAAATAGTGCAATCAAATACAAGTTACAAGATACAGATCTTATTGTACTCTGCGGCTTGAGACACTAAAAGGTTGACAGGAGCAGAATATAGAAAAATAAGTTTAGAGAGAAAAAAATAATCAAGGGCTGAGAATAGCAGAAATATGCTTATTGATTAAGCATTAGACAGGGGAATCCATTACTATTGGCAGATGGTGTTGATGATTCAAGAAAGCATGACAGTTTTATAGGTGTAGTATAAGTGGATTGTCAGGTTCTTTTTAAAGCCACATCACTCAGTGAGTGCAGGAGAATTAAGCCTCATATGCATTAGTATTTGGCACAGGATTGAAGAGTTTAGGGTTCTAACTCCTAAGGCAGAGGTGCTGGAAGGGGATGAGAAAGAGATGCTAACCTATCAAAGGCAGAGAAACACACTAGGGGTTGTGTAATGCCCCTAAAAAAGAGGAGAGAATGTGAAGATTATTAGTTAGAATCACATCCAGGACTCATTGCCTCACTGCTCCCAGTCACATCGCTTTATGAATGAGGCAAGCAAGGTATGTTCTCAATTATTACATTCAGCTCGGACCAATAGGATCTCACTCAAATGAGTGAATCATTCACCTATTGCCAATCTTTCAAATATTACAGTGAGTTCAAGAACAAATCCAGGGAATTAACCAGCGTTACGGTTATTGTTATATTTATGTGATCCCCTTTATTTCATGCATTACAGTTGCACAACTATTAATTCAAAAAGTAGTCGACTCGTCATATTTTCCATAGATTGAGGACGTCTCTATTTTAGGCTATTTTTATTAGTGCGGTTAAATGCTGATAAACAACAGAAAAGAACACTTAAAACCGTACTTCAATTAATAGCCATACATAGGTTACAAATTATATTTCTAGCTTCAATGCTGTTTAGGCTACACTGTTATTGACCAAAATAAATAAATCAAGAAAATAAAATGTATAATAATACATTTGTGTATCATATTACACTATTTAAGGATGTATCAATCCTTAATAAGTACTCATGTGGATTACCTGGCAACTGATTATGATTATGCATCTGAGACTGCACAGCATGGAAGCTCATGTCCATCAACAGAGCCCTCTTATAGCTCAATGACTACCCTTCCTTGGATGGAAAATGCTGTCTACAGCAGTGTCTGGGATGTTTTTCCACCACGTTGAACTCTGGCCTCAGTAGGGTCTGAAATCAAGTCTGGATCGACCTCTGTCATCAGGCATGCACTGCTCAAAGCCAAGTGAGACTGGATACTGACATGCAACCTGTGGCACTCCATCTATTATTTGCACAGCAACAAAATTCTGTTTTCAGCTATCTATTTTATTTTATTATATATATACATATACAGTCAGGTCCATAAATATTGGGACAGTGACACAGTTTTGGTAATTTTGCCTCTGTACACCACCACAGTGGATTTGAAATGAAGCAGTCAAGATGTGACTGAAGCGTAGACTTTCAGCTTTAATTCAAGGGGTTTAACAAAAATATTGCATTAACCGTTTAGGAATTACAGCCATTTTTTACA
>CM040455.1:24878514-24896509 GCA_022758105.1 Pangasianodon gigas
TATATATATATATATATATATATATATATATATATATATATATATATATATATATATATATATATATAATTACCACCGTTAAGACAACAGAGTTGATTATTAGTGGAGAGTGGGCACAGTATAATACATTTTGGTTTTCACTAAATAATTTAACAAATACTGTAGTTAGAACAATCGTGGTTTTATACAGGCAACATACACATCTCTGCTACAAATGAACTTTTGAACTTTGTTTCTAGCACCTACCCTTAATGTACAATTCTACTGAAAGTGACAGGATGTACAATGTTACAACCTACCCCATGGGTGTGGTTAACTGTAACAGACAGAGGGTTAGTTGTAACACTTGCTAGAAAAGCCTGATAAATTAGTGCCAACAAAGTTAATTCAATACAGTTCTATGTTGTTTAAAACAAATATTTACAAATTGCCTGAGCGGTGTTTTTAACAACACAACAGACAAGTCAACACAGTTCTACTCTTCGTCACAAATATGACAAATATAGTGTTTATACCCCTCAGTGCAGTTTATGCTTCCACCCCTCACAGATGACACCCATTGCTCTCCAGGGATAGAGGAAGCACCACAAACAAGGTTTATTTACTCCTTGTCTCATTCTGTGAATAAAAAGTTTCAAGAAATTTGTTGTTTTTTATTTCACATGAGAGAGATTTAATTTGTTTTCACTGTTTATGAAAAGCAGTTTAATTGTAACGCTGCATAACAACTAACACTATGCAGTATGGAAGTTGTACTTAAGCCTATCTAACACTTGCTGTGATTTGGTCACATGTTTCAAAATTATGCTATATTTTAAGCAAGAAGATGATGATTAAAGTAATATAAGATTGGATTCTGTAATTTACACACACAGCTCAGTAACCAAAAGTAAAATTGTGATGAAAATAAAATGACTTATTTGCCCTGAAAGCACTCTCCCCTTTGACACAGATTTCTTGAGAACACAGGTGCATCGTTCTGAAACTTGGCTGCAGACCACTGCTCTCAAATGTGCTCATTTGACCAGAAGTACATGCTGCTTGACCTTGTGTAATAACATAAAAAGTCCATGTTACATTTTGGTCTGCATTAGGTTGTTCCCCGTGCTCCCCTATTATAAATTCTGCAACAGTGAGTCAGGAACCAAGAGACCATTGTTGATCTTCAGACTTCAGATCTTCAGATGTTTATTGCGTGCTTGAAGAATAGTCAGATCAGCTTTTTCCTAACAAATAAACATAACTTTAGAAAGGGGTCAACAGGTCATACTCAAGATTGAAAGGCCTGTTGTATACATAATTTTTCTTTGCAAACTGTGAAACATTTTCCCTGTTAAAAATCTGGTAAGAGGTGTGTGTGTGTGTGTGTGTGTACTATGGATTATAATATACATACATACATACATACATACATATATATATATATATATATATATATATATATATATATATATATATATATATATGTATAAGTATATTATAATCCATAGTACATAAGGGTCCTAGTTCATGAAAGTCTCTTAAACAATTACAGGTAAATTGACATGAGTCTGATCCAATCATCTCATGAATTAAGATCCTGCTAACCACATTTCATGTTTGTAAACTTGATTAGACAATCCAGCATTTAATTTTCTTGGATAAGTGTGCACACTGGCTCTGTTTTAAGGGGAGGATGAATGACACACCAAAGTAGGACTGAATTCCATTTATGTTGTGTGTTTATTAAAGGCCACACATACTTCCACAAAGCAAAAGCAAGAAAATGGCCACATTATAACTGCTAAATCAAACCTTTCAAAATGAGAGTGGCAAAAATAAGATACTCCTTAGATTGGTGTTTGTCTTTTTTTTTTTTTTAAATCTAGCACTTTGAAAATGAGTGACAGTAGAACTCATGCTGTCCTTGTGTAAGCCAGACCAAACTAAAATTTCCTGTCAGATTTACAAAGGTTTTGGAAACTTGTACTCACGTGTATATGCTGATTACCTGAACATGCAATGCACATTCCCGAAACAACTCATTTGCATTCAGTAACACCCACAAAACTCCTTGAAAATTGTGCACAGACAGCTGGGAATATGAAATGAACCATCAGAGTAAAGCCTGAAAAACAGAATTGGAATTTATTTTGGCTTGAAATGAACAATCAGGCTAAAGCCTAAAACACAGTAGTGGAAGTTACTTTGATTCACTACTATACCAATTCAAATATTTAATAATATAATAATGTATAATAGTGATAATAATAAGCATTTGTTGGCGGCTTACGGCTATGAGCAGACACACTGACCCGTCCTCTGTTAATGCAGCATCATTTCTTTTGTCATAATTGAGTGATTAGTTTTATTTGTCTTTATTTTTGTGTAGATTTGTGTTAGCTTGCTTTCTATGTGTTTTATATTCTTTATTTAAAGCCAATATTATAAAACCACTGGTTTTCACAAAATTTTCTTAATGGTATTCTCAGTCCCTGACCTAGTGAATTGCATGAGGATGTGTTTTTGATAGAAACTCCAGAGCACTTCTGTATGTCGATCTGGATAAGGGCATCTGCTAATTGCTGTAAACCTAATAAAAATAAGCAATTTAAACTCAACCGTATAATCCAGATTTAAAAGTGCAGTAATCCATGCAAATTACTGTATATGATTTGAAATCAATCAAGTTGAGAATTAGAGTACATTAGTTAATCTTCTCATTTGTAAATTTACACACACTCAGGAGCGTGAGTAGGATACAAACGTTTTTCTGAATTTACAGAATTTTCACGAATACCAAATTTCTTGTGTAAATGTTCGTACGAACAATTTATGCATAAATCTGTTCGTACCCAGCTTGATAGATGAGGCCCAATATAGACAATAGGAACAATTATATGGATATTTATTTTGTTTTTACTTTGAAGGAAAATCGTCCAAATTCCACAATTACTTAAAATTATGTAAAGTACGAAGTATGCTAAATTCAGGCTACTGCAGAAACTAAAAGGCATTAAAAAGAAAACTTGCAAAAGGCCATTGACGTATATAGTCCAGCTGGCTCAGAGTTAACAAGCTGTGCATTGCAGACACATGCAGTGAGTGCATTTTCCTCTCTGCATGGTTTCCCACTATAAACAGTATGAATTACAAGATTCAGTGTATATTCTTTATTCAGATTTAAATGAAAACTTTAAGTTAAGCACAGCATATTAAAAATGTAAATTAAATATATTAACTATATTTCAAGATTGTTTTCTCCAAGTACATGATAAATGCTAAATTCTTATTACATACTTGTTATGTATGACCGGCACTGCAAGCAAACGCATGTTTAAAAGGCTGAAAAATAGCAATCTCTGACACATTTTGTTTGTTTGTTTGTTTGTTTGTTTTTTCTGCAGTATAATGCTACACATGGCAGAAGAAATTAAAGTTCCATTAATCATCTGCTTCACTCCAGCTCAACAGAAGTGAAAACAATTTCACACTTTTATAGTTTTATATACAGTATGTACTATAGTAGATGTGCGAGTTCCTTGATGGATCTTTCAATGATGTTGAAATCATCTTTTAAAAGCAGGCATAAATAAGCATCAGAAAAGTTAATGCAAGTGAGAAGGTGAAAACCAAACTAAAATTTTCTGCCAGATTTACGAAAATTTAGCAAATTTGTACTTGCGTGTGTATGCTGATTATGTGAGAAAAAAATTAGGAGAGATCTGACTTTGTGTGACAGGCAAAATTGACTTTGTATTTATTCGTATTCTAATAGCATTGCTATTGCTGACTATTATGTACCATATTTTATTTTGTGCTTATTTTTTTTTCTGTGAAGTACACACTACACTTACTGTATGTATTAAAAACAGCAGGATGGAAGGGTTTGTGTTTTTTTACTACACAAGTCACAGATGGTGTGGGTTTAAGCACTTGTTAAAATAGAATCTCGTGCATGACTAAAAGACACTTCATGAAATCCTTCAGTATAAATTTGCCTTAAAAGCAACATATTGGATCTCAAAATAATTAAATCTGATCTATTCAGTTAATATTTGGGTTAAGTAACATGTGTTCTGGTGAAGTGGGGTGATATAAACAGTGACCATCTGCAAGATCATGTTTTGAGAAATGGGACAAGACTTTACACACTAATGTTCTATATTAACGTTCCCTTAGCTGCCATTATTTAACATGAAGAAACCAAGAAAGCCATGGATTGAATATACATTAGTCATGAATCATATGCATTTCATTAACATTTAAATAACTGGCAAATCATACATGAATTAACTTATTCTGTTACTTCAAATTTACTTATGATTTATTAAAGGTTCTTGGTTTGTTCATGTTAAATAAAGCACTTAATAATGTTAGTTAAGGTAACACCAATATAAAGCATTACAGACTGTGCATGAAGTCAGGAAAATATTTTACACCTTTGATTCTTAATACTGTGTGTCGTTGCCTGGATGATCAACAACTGTTTTTATGTTTTGTGATAGTTGTTCATGAGTCCCTTGTTTGTCCTGAACAGTTAAAATGCCCACTTTTCTTCAGAAAATTCCTCGAGGTCCTGCACATTCTGTGCTTTTCCAGCATCTTCTGCATATTTGACCCCTTTCCAACAGTGGATCTATGATTTTGAGATCCATCTTTTCACACTGAGGACAATTGAGGGACTCATACACAACTATTACAAAAGATGCAAACATTCATTGATTCTCATGAAGGCAACATGATACATTAAGAGACAGGGGGATGTAAACTTTTGAACAGGATGATTGGTGTAAATTGTTATTTGCAAGGTGTATGTAAGCTTATGACCCCAACTGTATCTCATGCATGTACAAACAAAGATAATAACTCAATAATAATAATAATAATAATAATAATAATAATAATAATTCCATGTCTTTCTCTAGTTGAGACCAATTATGAGCTAGAGTGATGTGGCTGAGGTTGAGGAACTGTCAGAGTCCGAATTCACAGAGCATGCTGACCGTGCTGTTATTTCCATATCTGAGTATTTTCCCCCCCAGTGTTTTCAGTGTTTCAAAGATCATGTCTTTAAAATGTTTCATTTTACTAAATAAACTATGATATAACTGTTGTTTCTATGCATCAGCTGTATTTTATTTTTACCTTGTTGGAACATGATTTTTTGTTGATAAAAGTATTTGGTTTGCGATGTCCTAAATACTTGGCCACATTACATCAGGCTTTCCGGCGGGCTGTAAACAATTCCCGCGGAGACACGTCTGTTCAGTTATTGAGTGCTCCACAACAAAACGACAGAGAAAGCTTATTACTTTTAAAGATGACATGTAGCTTTTGTTGATATCTTCACTATTTTCTTTATATGAAAGTTATTTTTGCACAATAATCAGACTGTAGATGCTGGTGTCTACACCACAAGGGGGGGCTGAACAAACAGGCTCAATCCAGGTACAAATATGATCATTTGGAGCACTACACAGACACAGATATAGACACAGATAATGATAGTGGCATTGCCTTACATCCCTACAGGAACTGCAGGTGTTTCACACTATGCTACCACCCACACGTACGACAGATTTTTCACACGGTTGTGTCTAGATGTGTATTCTTGACAGATTATGATTGGCTTGGTCTGGGTGGACACCAATGACAATTATTATCCACAAAGATGGCTTTAGACTTAAAAACTTTGACAAATTCTGCATTAAGTGACTGGAGAATCATTCAAGTCATAAGCAGCTGAGCCCTAACAATTACAAAAACCCTGGATCTGATCAATGATTGCCACTGACCCCACAAGCAAAAGAAAAGACAATGTTTTCAAAGCGTGATGGAGGCTTCCAGTACCATGTTTTACCATTTGGGATCCAGAAACATCTGCCAATTTACAAAAACACATGGATAAGTTCCTACAACCCCACCGTGAGTAAGATGCCACATATCTTGATGATATTTTACAGTAACTTGAAGGATAATTTCTCCATCTGGAAACCCTCAAGCAGAGATTAAATCAGGATTTAGGAGATGGGAGAACCCTACTTTTTTCATAGATGCCAATGATATGAAATAATACTGTTTTATTTTTGTGGTATTATGTGGATGTCAATACTGATATAATAGATAAGTGATTTGACACATGTTTCTATGCTAAGAGCTCAACTGAATTATTTACAACTGGGTGGCCAATCAGTAAATAGTCCGGCCAGCCACACTCAATTTTTAACTATATTGAATCAAGGATCTGATAATAATATCTAATCTATACTATAAGTTTTAAGTTTACTTTTGATTGCATTTTGCAAACATCTTGTTGGAAATACAGTTGACAACATAATTATTTGAAGTAGGCCTACTATAGGAACACATGCTTGATTTAGTTAGCAACCTCAATGGTGACATTAAATTTAAAGCTTTGGTCGTCTTAAATCTGCCCTAATCTGGCCTACTATAATTATTATTCATTATATTATTCAGCTTTCATTCACATCTAGATGTGTTAAATAACTTAGAATATTGCACCTTTTGTTTGAACCCACCCATTTTTCAAGTGATCAAAAATACTGGTACATGATGTGTTTCTTGACATGTGTTGCCCAGGCGTGCCCTGTTAGACTGACTGTTTAAACAATTATTAGCTCTGAATGTCTCGTTTTGGTTTGAGCCCTGGGTTTCACAGCTGCATTTGTTGTTAAAAAGGATAAACCAACATGAAGATCAGAGAGCTGTCTATGGGAGAAAGCCCAGTCATTTTGAAGTTGAAAAAAGCGGAAAAATTGATCATAGCCATTGCACAAGCATTGGGAATAGCTAATAGAACAATTTGGAATCTCTTGAAAAAGAAAGAAACCACTGGTGTACTAACAACCAGACATCAAACAGGTCGGCCAAGGAAAACAACAGTAGTTGATGACAGAAACATTGCGAGAGCTGTGAAGAAAAACCCAAAAACAACAGTCAGTGACATCACCAACGACCTCCACACGGCAGGCGTGAAGGTATCACAATCCACCATTTGAAGAAGACTTTGAGATCAGAAATATAGAGGCCATTCCACAAGATGCAATCCACTCATCAGCAGTAAGAATCAGAAGGCCAGATTGGAATTCACAAAGAAATACAGAGAAGAGCCACAAAAACTGTGGAACCAAGATTAACCTCTGCCAAAGTGATGGAAAGGCCAAAGTGTGGAGAAAGAAAGGATCAGCTCATGATCCAAAACATGCAAGTTCATCAGTCAAGCACAGTGGAGGTAGTGTTATGGCTTGGGCTTGCATGGCTGCTTCTGGAACTGGGCTCAGTAATCTTTATTGATGATGTAACTCATGATGGTAACAGCAGAATAAATTCAGAAGTTTACAGAAACATTCTGTTTGCCAGTTTACAGAGAAATGCATCCAATCCAATTGGGAGGAACTTCATCATCCAGCAAGACAGTTACCTAGAACTGTGGAAGTGTTTAGACTGGCCAAGTCAATCACCAGACTTTAACCCAACTGAGCATGCATTTCACCTCCTGAAGAAGATACTGAGGGGAGAAACCCCCAAAACAAACAACAACTGAAAGAAGCTGTGGTATAAGCCTGGAAAAGCATCACAAAAGAAGAATGCAATGGTTTGGTGGTCAGTGGGTCACTGTCTTGATGCACTTATTGCAAGCAAGGGATATGCAACCAAATATTAAGTGTTATTTATTTTAATGTACTTTAAAACTATCTGTTCCAACACTTTTGCTCACCTAAAAATGGGTGGTCTGCCTCCAAAGGTGCCATGTACTAAGTTGTTTAACACATCTAGATGTATAAATATCAGAAAATGAAAGCAGAAATTCTGATCTATCGCCTCACATTCATCTTTTGATCTCAAACCTAAATGTATTTCCAATACTTTTGGAGGAGACTGTAAATAAAAGCATGTTTTAAAAATGCTCACTCTGAATTAGTTGTACTATAGAAGCAATAACATATTAGAGTGCATTGATATAAACATGTGATTTGCCTGACAGCTGGCACCACTGTTATAGAAAAATAATCATAAAAAATAAAATAAAAATGCCTTCTGACCAGTCAGATTCAATAATTCAGCAGCAATGTGGTATAAAGAGAAATGTCAAAGCTCAGTAGAAAGTAACCAACAACTATACTGAGTGCTGCAGCCAGGCATTAAACCATACATGTAAAAAAATGCACGTTTTACTTTTTTTCAATATAACTGTTCATGTTCTGTAGTGACACAAAGTGTTACTGCAACGGTCAGTATCAGTGTTTGGAGTTTGGCCGTTTGGAGATTGGAGTTGTTATGTTTGAGATATGGCTGCATAATAATGAGAGATTCTGGTCTCAGAGCAGTGATCCAAGGGACAAGCAGTAGCCAGCTGTGCTCTTTTACATGAGAGACATCGATCTGAAATATGTTCAGGTCAGGTTCATTTTACCGAGCAATAGACTAGAATTCGAACAAGCTAGAGAGAGAGAGTGCCACACTGTGGTAAACATGAGACATACACACAAACACACACACACACACGCACACATTATTTGCCTTATGAGGGGCTTTTTTTTTTCAAATTTGTCAATTTTTGTTTTCCCAGTTGGCCAATAACACTGTAGGTGAGCTTTGGTTTAATCAAGCTTGTGAGATGCTGTTAATTATTTTCTTATTTTCTCCAGTGCTTGCTTGATCTATCTATCTATCTATCTATCATTAGGTGGTAATTCTTTCCTTTCAATACTCATATTCAGTCATTAAAAATGGCTCATAACCTATTATGACCTATTATCTTTTGTCTGTTAGTGAACAGATGAAAGACAACTAGACAATTCATTATAGAGTTCGCAGGCATACTCGTATCACCACAAAATGTAATTTAAAAATTAATTATTCTGTTCCTCTGACTAATTCAGCTTTCTACATTTTTACTCACAGTTGAAAAAAAAAAATCCTTGTGCTTTTATAAAGGATCCTACCTCGTTATTTATTCAGTGTGATCTAAGTGTAGCTTCAGTTATTTAAATCATTATTAAACAATGGTTTAAGTCTCTGAATAAAATAGCTGTATAATGTTTTGCATCCTAATCTAACAGAGTTTCCTCTCTCATGGTTACTTGTTTTTAAATAAATATATATTTAATAATGTACAGGGTTCTAACTGATGATGATGATACAAAACCTGATGATACAAAGCATATGTCATAAAATGTAAAATGAAGAAATTTGTTTACAGGAGCAGTGAGTTAACACACGAATTGGAGGAATTTGTTCTTGTGCTTTCTGGATCTTTATAATTAACATGTGATCTTCAACAGCATAAACTTTTTTAGCTTAAACTTGTTTTGCTGGTTCAAATCAAGCTTGGTGCAAAAGAGAGGTGGGCAGGTAGAATCGGTCTACACAAATACACACAAACACACACAGACACACACAGACACAAACACACACACAAAACACACACACACACACATCTAAGCCATTCATTTAATCATCAGTCATTTTCTCAACCCATTAACAGACTTTCTGTCCTCTGACTGGTGCTCTTTACATTTGTCCTTGAATGTGATGGATTGGTAAAAGGTTTGCCATGAAGTGGGTCAAACACCTTTAAGGTACTTCTAGGCTCCACAGTCTGCTTAAAAAAATGCAAAAAAAGATGGCAGTGAAATAAAAAAAAAAAATGTGTACTGCTTTAGGATTGGTCCACTAACTGGTCCAGTGGTCATGTGCTCCCAATTCCTCAGTATCATACAGTAAATACAATCATTATTCGTTTCACTGTAGATAATGAATAATTCAAAGCAGTAACTGAATATTAAAGGGTTGAGTACAGAATAATGCCATAGAAAATGCTATAGCAGGGCATGCTGTTATAGGAAAATAATCAATGATGGAGTGCTATGATGCAGCCCAAGATAAAGTGGAGTTACATTTTACACCCTGAAGTTATTATTTTCAATAACAGCATGTCCTGAAGTGTTTTATTCCTCTTATTTCACAGACCTTTGGCACTTATTACACATTTTTATTCATTAAAGACATACAAATATAATAACCACTTATTGTTACATTTAATGTTGTAGTTTAGAATGGCCACAAAACCAGTTACTTCCTGTTATCAATTACATAATAGAAGCTATAAACTGTTGTTCTCTCACCAGCCTCTCTCTCTTTTTTTTTCTTTACGTTAATAAAACAAAAAATACAGCTTGATATGTTACCAAAAAATGACAAAGCCCTCTGTCTTTTCCATTTTGGAAAACTTACTGACCATTACAAAGCACAGATATGGAAGATTCCTTCCATAAATGTTAAATAAATGTCTCCTTACAGAAAACTTCAGCATTGCATTTTTATTTGTTAAATAACAACACGTTTTTTAAAATATTTCTTAGATTATTTATAGTCAGCTCTATTGTGAGAGTTGATATTATGGAAAACTAATCAACACACTCTGACCAATCAGATTGGAGAATTCAGCAGCACTGCATGATAATGATGCATAACAGATATAATTCTTTGTTCCACTCCAGCAATACTGGGCGGACTGCGATGTTTAATTTCTGTACACGCTGGCAACAAATTAGTTCTATTAATTCTCTTGCTAATGTGAGGTTATATCTTTGTGTTCCTGTATTTCCCATCTACATGCAACCATCATAATCTTTGATAATGTGTTTCTGCCCACTGTTGCCCTGTGCTAATGATGTCGTTTGTATACTAATATAATGACATGACTACTGCTTTAAAAATATGAGCACCATGAGCTGTGGTAATAATCATATCTCCCACTCACTCCCTCTCTCAGTCATTTAACTTTTTTCTTCCCACAAACAAACTACATCTTTGGAGGAAAATGTGTACATCACCCTAGAGTCAAATATGACTCTGTAACATGTTTATGTACCATTTCAGAAAGAGTAGCTTTACCTAGCACAGCTCACAAAAGCCTCATAAAATAAGTGAATGAGCATAATTTGTATTGCTATTTAACAGTTAAGATATTATTACAGTGGAAATGTAACACCAGCAGGCAACTGGAACACAGAGATTGAAGCAAAAATCGATGCATCATAAGAGCTAGAGAAGGTGAAAGACGTGGTTGGATTATGCCCCCAATTTAATCATAGACTTTTTCTATTTCTCACAATTCTATCTCATTTTACCAGAGGGTGACACAGTAGTACAGTGGGTAGCGTTGCCGTCTCACCAGGGTCCCTGGTTTGATCCTGAACTGGGGTTAGTCTATGTGGAATTTTGCATGGTCTCCCCCCGTGTCTGCGTGGGTTTCCTCAGGGTTCTCCAGTTTCCACCCACCCAGGTGGATTGGCTATGCTACATTGCCCATAAATATGTGTGTGTGTGCATGGTGCCCTGCAATAAACTGGCATCCCATCCAGGAAGTATTCCCGCCTCAAACCAAGTGTTCCAGATCCACCGCAACCCTGACCAGGATAAAGCACTTACTGAAGATGAATCATTTTGAATCATTTTTCCAGTCTTCACTTTTCACCGAAAGACATTTCACATGCAGTTTATGAAGTACATCTGTCTTTTAGACAATACAGTAGGGTAGAGCTTTCTCTTACAAAGGCCCGTAGTTATGGAACAGCCTTCCAAATAGTGTTGGGGACTCAGACACAGTCTCAGCGTTTAAGTCTAGGCTGAAAACATATTTGTTTAGTCAAGCCTTTTGTGAATAGTTTTTTTCTTAGGGAAAGGAGCAGATCTGGAGGGTTCACGGGCATAGAGTGTTGTGGTGAACTGGGATGTTTGGATGCTGTCACCCCCCACTCTCACGCGTTCACTCAGATTTGTTGAAGGTGGAGTGGCAGGCCTCTTTATGTCCCGGGGTGCCCTCATGTCTGTGTTAGCTTCTGGCTCTCCCGTTTAGTTATGCTGTCACAGCTAGTCTTGCCGGAGTCCCTGCTCGCACTCTGCAGGCAAAGTACATTGTCCTTAACCATTATGGGACAAAAGCTTAACAATCTCTCCTCCTCTCTCCCTCTCTCTCCCTCTCTCTCTGTCGAGCTACACATGCCACTCCTGAGATACCAGTGATTCTGACCCCTTCTGCTGTCCGGACTTGCCTGATCCATCCTGATGCCCTACTTCTGTTTGGAGTTGAGATCGCTTGAGATCGGTTGAGATCGCTTACTGCTGCTGGAGGCGGCCCCACATGGACGGCCTGAAGATCATTGGGATTGCTGGGGATCTCATATGGGGAGTTGTACTGTGATGGCTTGAGACTGTGATTGCTGTGGTGGCTTTGGGGCTGTGGTTGCCATGAGCAGCTTTGTACTCAGGACTCCATCAGTGGAAGGTGGATAGGTTCAACAAACTGGACTTCATGTGAAAACTGTGTTGAATTTACTGGTTGCACATTTGCACTATTTGTCCATGTAGTACACAGTTATAGAAGGGATTTATTTATAGTTGCGCTATCCGTTAGCACCCAGATGAGGATGGGTTCCCTTTTGAGCCTGGTTCCTCTCAAGGTTTCTTCCTCATATTGTCTAAGGGAGTTTTTCCTTGCCACCATCACCTCTGGCTTGCTCATTAGGGATAAATTCACATATTTACAATTTATTTTGGTTTAATTTAATTTGAATGTATTTATTTCTGTAAAGCTGCTTTATGACAATGTCCACTGTTAAAAGTACTATACAAATAAAATTGAATTGAATTGAATTTTGTTTTTAGTGCATAACACTCATAAATGTTCCAGAGAGATTTTCCAAAGAGTTTAGTCTGTAAATGCCCCAGATATGTGAAACAAAACTGTAGGAAAATGGGCAACAGGAAGCAGGGCTACCGTAGTGCGCATTTCATCTTTCAGTGATTAGTGTCACTCTCCCCACTGTGATTTATGTAAAGCCATTAGCATGAGTAATGTCAGAGCAGACGCGTTTGTGTTTGTTTGTTCTCCCAAATGACCACTGAAAAATTAGACACCTGCACAGATCTATAACTAGGCTAAGTATTGTAGAAAGAAACAGCTGAGCACACCAAGGCCTGTGATAGGAATTTACAATTACAGTGGATTAGATATTCAGCCAGTTCCTTCTACATCCAAAATTGCACAAGTTCAGAAGCCCAGAAGACAAAGCAATAAAACTTATGACAGCAGAATATATTTCTGACTGTGGACTTTATTGTCTCTTTCTCAATGCTTAATAATAGTTGGGTATGCAAACAATGGATATGATTTCTGAGCAGCTTTAAAATACCAACTGAGAGCCTTTTTGTGACAGGAAAAACATAAAAAAAAAGTCAAATTCTCCTAGCCTTATGATAACCATACCATTTTAAAACAGTTTGGTCAACACTCTGTATAATCACCAGAAACACGTTTCAAATGACCTGATGAGCAAGACTGTTATTCACGGCAATCTGAAGTCATGGTTAGAGGCAAATACTGTGATTTTGTGCTACTGATTAAAGACAAGTAGGCCAGTGGTATGTTTGCTAAACACAATCCACAGTGCCATTTTGAAAAAGAAAAACTATAGTGTAGTTACTTATTTGTTTATGGGTTTATTGATGATATACATATTAATGTATGGGCAGCACAGTGGTGCAGTGAGTACATTTTTCAATATACTGACCAGTATAAAGCACTTACTGAAGATGAATGAATTATATATTTATGCTAGCTGAATGTCATGCAGACTATGATAAATTGCCCCTAGCTGTGAATCAGTGTATAAATGTTTGTGCACTGGTGGCCCATCCAAGGTCTATTTCCACCTCATGTCCAGTGCTCCCAGGATAGGCTCCAGATCCACCACAACTCTGACTAGGACAGGGTGATTACTGAAAGTTAGTGAATGAGAGAGTGAGTGAACTCATGCAATGATGGCAGTTCTCTATTGAGCTAAAAAAAAATCTTTTGTAATTGATTTTTAATTGATTGAAATGATATTGTAAGAAAATACATGACTATGAAAACCCATTCTGTTGCTAACCTTAATCATACGTAACTTTTCCTTTGTTTTTTATGAATTTGCAATAATGAGACAGTTACGATTCACATACAGCTAATAAAGAAGCATAACATGATGGATGAGTGTCACAAATACAAAACACAAGGCCTAGGTAAGTATTATTGTCTTTATACAACTATATATACTGTATATTTCGGCATTATACAGTATATAGCTCTCATTCGCTTTACTTTCTTCTGCATAGCAAAGTGACATAACTGTATGTCTCATTTTCCTCATATAATATGCTTACATATTATTGCACTTTTCATCATTGTGTCATCCCTAATTGCAAACTGTTATCTCTTTATGTCCTTAATCAGTCCTTGTGGCTTAGGGGTGAAGTAAGAATTTAATCAGTTTATTTTTTATTCCTGCTACATCTTACTCCATAATTATAATTCAGCACATCTTCTTAACACAATCAGCAAAACCTCAGCTGAGGCCAAGGACTGTCTCTGTCAAACTTTGGAACTCTTCATTTCCCATGCTTAGCGTGAATCAGGACAGCCAGTTCTCCTAGAAAACAGTTAACCATTCTTGGTAGTCCTAATATGAGCTCTGTTCTTCAGTACATTTTTCAAGATGGATATGAATGGATTCATTTTGTAAACTGGTCATAGGGGCATTTACACAAGAAATGTGATATTCATGAAAATGCTGTTAGTTTGGAAAAGCATTTGTATCCTGTAAGAGCTCCTGAGTGTAAATTTATGTGTGAGGAGACTCACTAATGTGAACTTCAAATGATCAGCTTCAAATGGTATAATTGGCGACGAGTGCAATTTTACATACAGTGTCGAGTTTAAATCTCTTATTTATTTCAATTGCACACATGAATTTAATATTCACAATCATTTCACAATCAAAAACAAATGTATAAATTAAGACAAATAAGCCTAGCTATTCAATTAGGACAAAAGTTATGGTGACCTATACCATGAGGAAGTGTTAGTGTGTGTCTGTGGTAGCGGACTTCCTGCAGTGGCTGAGCTTAGGATTTAGGTGCTCTTTCACTATTTATTCACCATTTTGTCGCTTTGCCTTTTATGGACTTTTGTCCCCATGACTGAATGTAAATCAGCTGTGCCATAAACATGCTTAGTACATTACAGGTGATCGGCATTTAACATTTAAGTACGAAAATCAGAGATATGAAACTTTTGTTAAGCTGTCAGGATTCTTTAGTTCAGGTTGACCTATGAAAACAATTAAACACTACTTTACTGTAACATTGATAAATGAGGCAAAATCTTGGCATACTTTGTACAGGTGTTTTTTTACCACCCCTTTCAGTTTGGATGGGTGAAATACAGAGCAATAGTTACATGTATTACTGTGGATCTGTGAATCCTGTATAACTTCCAAGGGTCCTTGTTACTCGAAAACTGGCACTGATCTAGCGAGGACTCTGTGAGACGTTTCCAGAAAAAGATGGCTTGCAGGACAGCGGTAAATTTGTTGAGAGGTCTCAGCATGCATGCACATGTGTACAAGAAGGTATCCAGGTGGTTCTCACCATGAGTGATGGTTATATATTGTTCGTAGAACCACATATACTTACATAACAACTGTTTTTTAGTGTTTTCTTGCTGTCATGATGGCTTAAGATTTCATAAGCATGAGAGAGAGTGCAGTGCAGTATCATGTCTTTAGGTGAATGCTGACAATTGGTTATTAACCAGAAGGGTGCTTAGGTGCTTATAGATACAGATATTAATGAATTAATACACAATCCTGTTTACTCAAAGACCAGCCTTTTATGTGTGTGTGCATCTTATGACCATTTCTAACATCATGTCTTATCTGTTGGTGTGGATTTTATTTGAAAACATATTTTATTTTAATCCAGATATTTTGGTATAAAGCGAGATATCAGTTGAATCCCCATCTACTCTATATCTTTCTTCAGCAAGGAAATGCCATTGTTGAGGTAAAATTATATATTTTTAGGCTAGGTAGAAATATTCTTTGACCTCACAATTCTTTCATATGCCCAGTGAAGGGCACAGCAAAACGTCTTAAACCTTCTTCACACATACCACTTAATAGTCTAAATTCAGCAGTTATCTTTCCACAGACTTCCCTGGCATTTCTGGACGCCATTCATTGTGCTAACCCCTTATACTTTTGGGAGATTACTCTAATAGCATCCGTTTTTAAGCTGGCTGTGTACATGAGACTGTGCTGCTGCAGCCAGTGTGCTCTGGCTCACTTTCTATCACACTGTTATGCATCGCTCTCAGCAGGTATTCTTAGCCAAAATGGAGTCAGAATGCTGAGGCTTGCTGTGCACTGCAGGAACCTTTCCTTTAGTGCTTATTTTATTATTATGTCCACCATGTACTTTCTGACTACCATCAGCAAGCTTTTGGTGTTTTCTGGATAAGCTCTTGTGTGAAATATTAACATTGTATCTCGTTAATAGATTGAAACATTTGGCTGACTGCAATAAACTTTATATTTTACTACATGATCAACAGAACATGGTAACAGCTTGCTGTGTCACATTATAATCCTGGCCCTGTGATCTAGGCCCAGTGAACTGTACATAATGTACAGTTGAGGTCATAAGTTTACATACGCCTTGCAGAGTCTGCAAAATGTTAATAATTTTTAAAAAAATAAGTGGGATCATAAAAATTGCATTTTGTTTTTTATTTATTACTGCCCTGAATAAGCTATTTCACATAACAGATGTTTACATATAGTTCACAAGACACAATAATAACTGAACCTACACAAATGAACCAGTTCAAAAGTTTATGTACGCTTGATTCTTAATACTGTGTGTTGATCAACGACTGTTTCTATGTTTTGTGATAGTTGTTTATGAGTCCCTTGTGTGTGCTGAGCAGTTAAACTGCCCACTGTTCTTCAGAAAAATCCTCCAGGTTCTGCACATTCTTTGCTTTTCCAGCATCTTCTGCAAATTTGACCCCTTTCCAACAGTGGCTCTATGATGTTGAGATCCATCTGTCCACACTGAGGAGAAATGAGGGACTCATATACAACTATTAGAAATGGTGCAAGCAAACCTATATATCTATACCTATATATCTATATCCATCTATCTACCTATCTATCTATCTACCTATATATATATATATATATATATACACAGTCAGGTCCATAAGTATTTGGAGAGTGACACGATTTTCGTAATTTTGCCTCTGTACACCACCACAATGGATGTGAAATGAAGCAATCAAGGCTCAAAAGTAATTGGACAAACTAACAATCATAAATAAATTACAATTAAAAAATAAATAGATTGTTAGTTTGTCACATTTGAGCCGGTGAAAATGAAGGGACTCCATTGGCTGTATTTCCTAAACGGTTAATGCAGGATTTTTGTTAAACCCCTTGAATTGAAGCTGAAAGTCTACACTTCAATCACGTCTTGATTGCTTCATTCAAAACCACTGTAGAGGTGCACAGAGGCAAAATTACAAAAATTGTGTGACTGTCCAAATAGTTATGGACCTGACTATACATATATTTTTAATATTTGAGACATCTGTGACACAGGTTGCTGATATCATGTTTTCTTTGTTAAATCACAAAACATTTTTAACACATTTATCTTTAGTCTTAGATGATATGGTGTGTTCACTGTACAAGTCTCTGTGTAGATTTTGCAATGGAAATGATACCATATTAGACTGATAATAAATCTAAATAAATCTAATAAAAAGGGTTATTAATATAAACCTTTGCCTTGCAGCCAGAACTACTGTCAGAGAAGCAGGTATAGAAAAATGAATTAGCCTTTAATTAATTAAATCAATCAACCTTCTGATTAGTCAGATGCAAGAATTTATCAGTGTTGTGGTACTTAAAAAAGTTTCTCTCTACATTACTCTGCTCACCAATAAATAGTATAACTCAATAACACAATAATGTCTGTAAAGAAAAATGTAGGGATGTGCAATAAAAAACAACATTTACATAATTACCTGATGACAATGCATTGTGTAGTCCCTCTACATCAGTTTTGTTGCCGTGAAGAAGCACTGAGCTTATCTTGCTTTTTT
>CM040455.1:24904179-24932095 GCA_022758105.1 Pangasianodon gigas
ATATATATATATATATATATATATATATATATATATATATATATATATATATATATATATATATATATATATATAGGTAAATGAATAAAATATACATATTAAGTAATAATATTATAAATATTTAACTTACTTGTAAATATTATATTTATTAGCTGTATGCCTAGGTTTGGGCACCCCTCAACAAATTACATATTTAGTTGATTTTTGAAGTTAAAAGTAAACACAACCTCGGCAGCAAACTATATAAAAAAAAATTACATATTTCTACAAATACTGCAGTTACTTTATATTTGATGAACTTAAAATAAATAAATAAATAAATAAATAAAACTGTAATTGTGGCATGTGCAAAGGTTTGGATACCCTTTCGTAACTTAAATTTGTACTTAGTAACATCCCCTTTGGCAGATTACACAGCTTGCAAACACTTTTTTGTAGCCAGATAGGAGTCTTTCTATTCTTGTTTACTGAAGTTTCAACTGCTATTTCTTGCAGAATGCTTCTAGTTTTTTGATATTTTTTGGGACTTCTTGCATGCACAGCATGTTTAAGATCTACCTACATATTTTCAGTGGTGTTCAAGTCATTGTAAATATGTAGGCAGATCTTAAACATGTAGATCTTTGGTCTGCGAGGGCCATTCCAAATGTTTCAGCTTGCATTTGTACAGTTGCAAGAAAAGTACAGTTGTAAACCCTTTGGAATTACCAGTGTTTTTGCATTGATTACTCATAAAATGTGGTCTGATCTTCACCTAAGTCACAATTTTAGACAGACACAATTCGACTAAACGAATAACACACATACAGTAGTTTTCAGGTCTTTATCAAGCATATTTAGTAATCTTGGAAAAAGTAAGTGAAAAAAAGTAAGTGAAGTAAGTGTTTCAATTAAGGACTTGAGACTGGAAGTGTGGGTTGTACAGGTTCTTTAGCTTTTAAATAAAGACACACAAAGGCTGGTTACTGACAAATCTGTTTTTCTCAAGAACGATTGATTACTGTGAACCATGCCTTGATCCCATCAACTTACACAGGACCTTAGCAGACATACTGTATAGATGCACAAAGCTGGAAAAGGCTACAAAAGCAATTCTAAAGACCTGAGTTTTCATTAATCCAGAGTAAGACAAATTGTCTACAAATGGAGGAAATTCAGAATTGTTGCTGCTCTCCCTAGGAGTGGGTGTCCTGCACACCAACACCAAAACCTCATCCCAACTGTGGTGAGGGCTGTTATATCAAGAAAGCCCAAAAATATGGATGAACTGAAAGGTGTAAGGTGGAATGGTCCAAAATTCCTTGTCATCGTTGTGCCAGTCTTATAAGCATCTACAGGAAACATTTGGTGGAGGTTGTTGCTGGTAAAGGAGGATCTGCAAGCAGGCCTGGGAGGGTTACTTTAAAAATGTATTCCACTATAGTTACAAATTACTTCATAAAAAATGTAATCAGTAACATAATCCAAGTATCACAATATGAAAGTAATAAAATCTGATTTTGGAAATCTGACTTTTGGATTACTTCAAGGTCACATATGTAAATAAAGTCAAGAGAAAAGCAATACGAACAACATCAGCAACATCACAAAAGCATTTCAGAGAACAACTTTAGAGTTTCAACTGAAGTTATGATGGAAATGAGAAAATATTATTAATTTTCATAATTTTGCAACATGATCTTAGCAGCTTTGTTATACAGTATGTCCTTACTAAACAGGTTATTGTTTGTTTAAAAGTTTGATTCAGCAAAAAAAATCCAGTTATTTGTACATTTTGTTCTTACACCATCTACATGTACGTTAGACTATTTCAAAATACATGTGGATCAAGGCTGTGATCTTTCTTCATTTCACTGATCGACCTTAGAGGAAGTTCCCCTTACTGGCTTTTACAGTAGGCATCCGGTGTACCGAGAATGGATGGAGTGGGATGATCATGGGGGGGAGTCAATTTCTACCAAAATACAAGACGTTCCCAGCTAATTCAGCACAGCTGACAACCTTACCCACAACTGTGATCATGCAAACCAGAGAATTTCAAAGCACTAATTAACACTAAATCATTTTATCTAACCTAGCTAACATGATTTCCGTGCTTAAATGCTTCGTTAGATTAGATGTCGAGTCCTTCAATAAAGACAGCGTCTTCACAGCTGGAAGGCATAGCTTGCGCTGTACTGTCATGTTGTTGTTGCCATTTTCTCATTTATAGACAAAATAATTTCAAAATGTCCACGACTGTAATGAATTTTTTTCAGTGGGCATCATCATGATAAACAGCCGTTTCAATGTACCTCTAGAGTAGAATGATTAGAGATAGATGTTATTTGCACATGCATCAAGAAGGTGGCTCACATGAGTCCCGACTGGCAAGAGAGAACCAGAACTATAATCAAGCAGCTGTCTATATTGCGTTATGTCAAAAGATTAATTTCTTTGGTTTTAAATGAAAAAATTTTAATCCTGATAGTATTCCCATTTTTTTATCAAAATGTACCTGTAGTCTGATTATTTTGTTCACTTACTTTGCTGGCTATGATAGAAATGTGTCAGAACACACAGTGCGTCGCAGGCTGCGTATGGGGCTGCGTAACCGCAGACCAGTCAGAGTGCCCATGCTGACCGTCGACAGCCTAAAGGGTCTACAATGGGCACATGAGCATCAGAATTGGACCATGGAGTAATGGAAGAAGGTGGCTTACTCTGATGAATCACTTTTTTTTTTTTTTAATACACATCATATGGATGGCCGGGTGCATGTGCGTCGCTTACCTGGGGAAGAGATGGCACCAGGATGCCCTATGGGAAGAAGGCAAGCCAGTGGAGGCAGTGTGATTCTCTGGCCAATGTTCTGCTGGGAAACCTTGGGTCCTGGAATTCATGTGGATGTTACTTTGACATGTACCACCTACCTAAACATTGTTGCACACCAAGTACACCCCTTCATGGCAATGGTATTCCTTAATGGCAGTGACCTCTTTCAACAGGACAAAACAGCTTGTCACACTGCAAAAATTGTTCAAATTGAAAAGAGTTCAAGGTGTTGACTTGGCCTCCAAATTCCCCAGATCTCAATCAGATCAAGCATCTGTGGGATGTACTGGACAAATCAAGTCTGAACCATGGAGGCCCCACCTTGAAATTTACAAGACTTAAAGGATCTGCTGCTAACGTCTTGGTGCCAGATACCACAGCACACCTTCAGAGGTCTTGTGGAGTCCATGCCTTAATGGGTCAGAGCTGTTTTGGCAGCACAAGGGGGACCTACACAATATTAGGCAGGTGGTTTTGATGTTATGGCTGATCAGTGTAGATGAAGTTCATTATTGCCCTGTTGCAGAATGAAATCTCTGTTCAGCTTCATTTTCTTGACTGACTGTGTCATAATTGCTTGCAGAATATGCTGATATTTACTGGAATCCATTCTTCCATCAACCTGTTTTGTGTGTCACTGGCTGTCACACAATCCCAAAGGAGAATAGATCCACCCCCATGCTTAACATTTGGCAAGGTGTCCTTTTCATCAAATGCTGATCTTTTTTTTTCTCCAAACATACCTTTGGTGATTCTGGCCAGTGGGTTCCATTTTTACTTCATCAGTCCACAACATTTTTACAAAATGCCTCTGGCTTATATAGATATCATTTTGCATACATCAGATGTTCAATTTTGTGATGAGGTCACAGGTTAGGTTTCCTTCTGATGACTCTTCCATGCAGATCATATTTGTGCAAGCAACATTGCACAGTAGAACAGTGCACCACCACTCCTTTGTCAGCTAAACCTTCCTGCTCATCTTTTTTTTTTTTTTTGCTTTGCCTTTCTAACTAGCATACAGGCATTTCTATCTGTGTTTCCTTGGTCTTCCAGACCATGTCCTGACATCTGACATTTCACTCAGTGAAAATTGTTAGCTGGAAGGCTTTGATATCTTGTTATAGCCTTCCCCTGCTTTGTGAATGACTTCTTGACCTGCTTAATGAGTATTAATGATTCAATTAAGGCTTAATGAGTTAAGTTCCAAGGCTTTACAACTCGAAGGGTGCCCAAACTTTTGCACATCCAACAATTACTATTTTTTTTCTATATTTTAAGTTAATCAAATTTAAGTTTACTGTGCATTAACATTGTTAAATATGTTAAAGATATTTTTCAAAAGAGTTTGCTGCAGGGGTTGTGTTTACTTCTTTTTATTTAAAAAAAAAAAACAATAAAATGTAATTTGGCTAGGGGTGCCCAAACTTTGGCATACATCAGTACAGGTACTGAAAAGATACTAATTACATATCATCTAGTATTTCTCAGAATTTGTGCTTGTTTAATGGAATTGTGACATGCAAAGCTTTTAATTAAATAATATTTAAATAAAAACTAACTTGTATGTTAGTTTGTATGTAACCTGAATGTAATTTTTTAAATGTTTTCGTTTAGTATATAATGTAAAGATTTCACACCAAGGAAATGTATCAAAATTATGTAATAATCAATCTCTTCAAATTGTTTCTTATTCCCTTTCAGAAGACCATGGAGCTGGGGCAGTATATAATTATTGGTATTTGTGCTGTAAATGTGGTTTGGGGATGCCCCCAGCAATGCCACTGCAAAGACAATGCTACTTTTTGCATGGGCTATGGCATTAAAGACTTTCCATCCCCTATTCCATCAACAACAAAGTCTATACACATTTCATATACAAACATATCTTCACTGAAACCTGCTGATTTTGATGCATTTTCTGAAACTCTGACAAAAATTACAATCAATAATTCGAGGATAAATGAGGTACAACGTCACACATTTGACAAGACACACAAACTCACCACTATAGTGTGTTCAGGAACTGAGTTGGTTTCTCTACCAGAGGACTTGTTTCAGAAACTACGCTCTCTCACCTTTCTGATGCTGAGCAACAACAAACTAAATAAACTCCCTTCATCCCTGCTAACATCTCTTCAGTCTCTGAAAATCTTAGACTTAAGCAAAAACAACTTGAGTTCTATTCCAGAGAATGCGTTTCAGGATCTAATTCACTTGGAGAAGCTTATGCTGCAGAGAAATGGCATCAGAGAATTGCAGAATGGAACTTTCCATGGACTTACCAAGCTTAAAATCTTGTCCCTTCAAAATAACAACCTAAAGGTGATCCCAGGCAATGCATTTGAGGACCTGGTAAATCTGGAGACCTTGCATCTGCAGAACAATGTTATCACAAATTTACCAGCAGAACTTTTCGGACATCAGCAGAAGCTCCAGAAACTCTACCTCTCTAATAATCAGTTGTCTTTCCTTCCTGAAGGCATCTTCTTGAAACTCCCTAATCTACAGCAGATCTCACTTTACGACAACCAGCTGCAGAGTCTATCTATTAACACCTTTGGGCCCATGTTACTGCGGGACCTGTGGCTGTATGACAACATGTTAACCCGGCTTGAGGAAAATGTATTTAGCAATTTAACTCATGTGCGACTTCTGGTGCTGACCAGAAACCAGATCTCACATATCTCTCCTGGTGCATTCAATGGATTGAATGAGCTGGAAGAAATTTCTTTGCACACTAATTGCCTGACGAGCCTTGACGAAAGAGTGTTCAGAGGCCTTCCAAAGTTGGTCAAAATATCATTGGAAAATAACAAAATTCAGTACATTCCAGAGAAGCTGCTTGATGGTATTCATTACTTATACCAGCTGGAGCTTCAAAACAACTCTCTAACCTCTTTACCAAAGACATTTCTAGACTCATTATCCAACGTTGACAGTGTGGTGTTAACTGAAAATCCATGGAGATGTGACCATGGCATTGTACCTCTTCAAGACTGGTTAAAGAAATATCCAGATAAAGTAAAAAATGTCACATCTGTTGTGTGCTTTAGTCCGTTAGACTTGAGAAATATCAGTATAATAAACCTTTTCAGTCATCCCCTTCCCATACCCACATTTACACCTTCAGATAACTCAGCAGTACTGTTTGAGAAAGAAGAGCTCATCATTGGTTCACTGGAAATGCATATGATCATCACTGCAGTAGTCTGCACTGTAGCCATTGTTAGTATTATCATCTGTGTTGTCTGCTGGAGGCAGAACAAACAGGACAGTCAGAAAACTGTAATATAATGTAGAGTTTCTAAAACAAATGTATGTGGTAACCACTGGGATGATATCATATAAGATCTTGTATTCAATAGAAAATAAGTACTCATTTTAAATTGCTTGTTGCTAATAGCCTTTCCAAAATTGAACATTACTAGAAGGAGTTCAAATGCTTTATGAAATGTAAATGGGTAAATATAACCTTCTCATTTTTATAATAGAATTCTGGGTAAAAATTTGTTTTGTTTAATGTAGATTGTCTACAAACAGTCAAAAAAATATCTATAGACTGTCAACAACCTATCAGTTAATTAACTAAAGTAATAAACTACAGGGCACCAGTTTATGTTTGCTGATGTTAGATATCATATACACACTCTATAGATTACTCTATAGATTTGAAAGGCCAATCAATCACGTCTTTAAAAGAAGACCAACTGATATGTCCCACAACTTGCCTACCATTACAACCACTATGACTGTTCCAAAAACTACCACCACATAAGAAACCACTCAGCCTACAACTACACCATCAACCACTTCCTCTTCTACAACAGACAACAACAGAAAGCCTTACAACAATCACAACTTCAACCACAGTATCTACCACTATAGCAACAACCACACCACCAACTACTCCAACCACGGAACCAACCACTGCATCTACAGCTTTAACCATCTCAGTGAAACAGTTGCAACTCCAGAGGCCACAACTACTACACACTGTACAACACGCACAATAAGGAAAACAACACCAGCCTCCACAGCCCCAGGACATTTCTCTGTAGTAGTTACTCCAACTCTCAGCATCCCTCTCCTTGCATGTTCTCTGTTTGTTACTGTATGTAGTAGCATATGGAGATGCTATAAAATAAGATCATGCATTTAACATAAAATATGCACTAATTTAAAAGTACTTATTGGCAGTAGCCTTTCACAAAATGGAAAGATTGGTACAGATTTTTTTTATTTTATTTTTTTAAGGCTTGCTGTGTTTAAACAATAGGGAACAAAGTTATTTTTTATTTCTTTTTTATTTCTTTTTTTTTTAGTACCTAAGTTGTAGGTACTAGCCAGCTAAGCAGGGTCGCTAGTTATTTTAAGTGGAACAACAATTTAATTTTACAAAAGTGCCTACCAGGTTATTAAGTATTTACAAAATATATATATATTTTACATTTTATTTTACCACAAGTATAAGCAGTAAACTGGAAAAGCCTCAAAATAATGGAAGGTTATTTATCCTAACAAATACATATGAGTCAAAACTTTTTGTAGAAAGATTATTGTGAATATAATTCTTTTCTTACTACCTCTAAATACATAACCAATGATGAGGTATTTTATTTTCTACATTTCTACTTAATGACTTGTCAGGCATTGTGGTATGATTAAGTTGGTGCTTATTATTGTATTAAAAAAGTTATCTGTTTAACATATACAACATATCTCTCATTTTGATGTACCTTAGTTAAAGCATAATTGTAGCACTTTCTTATCCAGTTAATACATAGAGCCAAGTTTAAAAAAATAAAAGATGTTTGTGCATGCTCCTGATTTAATGATACATACATTATATTTAATAAAACAAACACACACAAAACATCGATTTTCAAATATTTTTTCAGACAATTAATGGCTGGCTGTCAGGGATTAACTGCAAAAACAGAAGCAAGTGCGACAGTCGAAGTCTCCAGAAGAACTGTGCCAGGTTCTCCAAGATGGTTTAACAAAACTTACCAGCCAATTTCCTTATAAAACTGCACAAAATGTACCCGAGACTACTCAGGCATTTTTAAAGACAAAGGCTTGTCACACCAGATATTGACTTTGTTTAGTTTAAAGCTGTTTACTGCTCCTTACAGAAGCTTTATTTAGGTCGAAAACATTTACTTGCATTCTTTTTAAGGCATCTTTACAGCATTTCTTTACATGTGCCTAAGACTTTTGCACAGTATTGTGTATATATTCGAAGAAAACGAATGCAGTTACATTGCCTTTTCATTTTGTATATACTTCTTAATACATATAAACTGTGTATATTTCTGTGTGGGTTGTTTATGCTGGTTTGCATGAGTCTATGAAATGGATTAAAGAAACTAACATGATAATTGTACTGATCCTTATCAATACCCAGGCCTTTAGTCTTATTTCCCCTTCACATTTGATACTGGAAGTTATTTTTAGTGAATCTACTTATCAAAGCAAGAAAGAATACTAGAATTATAACTTTAAATATGGTTTATTATTATTATTATTATTATTATTATTATTATTATTATTATGTGTCTTATTATTTCTAATCCTTTTTTTAATTGATCCCAGTGGGAAATGGAAACCAGGCAGTAATCAGAGCTCAAACAGGGTCCCTCGAACAAACATGCCACCCAAAAGAAGAAGAAGAAGAAGAACAACAACAAGATCAACTGGTTTATAAAATGTACATTTTATTTTAGATTTCTATAATATTTAAACACATACTTCTCATTTTTATAATAGAATTCTCAGTAAAAAAAATTGTTTTGTTTAATGTAGATTCTCTACAAACAGTCAAAAAAACCATCTATAGACTGTCAACAACCTCTCAGTTAATTATCAACTGGCACCAGTTTATGTTTGCTGATGTTAGATATCATATACAAGCTCTATAGATTACCAACTCCTCCCCTTTTATTTTTACATGTATTTTATCATATACAGGCTATAATCTCAACCATAGTTCTTTCACCATTTCAGAGTCAGTTCATGTGGAATCTATAAAAATATTTAATGACATGTTTTTGAAAGGTATTGAAACATCATTTGATATGTTGTTGAGAATCAGTTGATGGGCTGCTTCATGACCGTTTATAGCTTCCCACCAACAACCCCCTTTACATTGTATGTTCCATGTATTATATAAACATGGCTATGAATAGCAATGTAAAGATTAAATCGTATAATAACAGTATATCTATAAACAGAAATAGAAATAAATGTCATAAATGTTTTCTAAGAAAGAAGTCCAATATGCTACTCTATGAAAGTAGTTTCTTAATTCCCAGCTCTTATCTCTGAAAACAGAAAATGACCCGCCCACACTTCTTAGAGTGTTCATGTATGCTGGCGCAAGAAGATAAACGCATTACACTGCGGTATGTGCTGACATGAGTCAATATTTTGGAGCAATAGAATATAAGGTAAATATTTTATATATCTTATTAATAGACATGTGATATTTCTATCTTTATGATGATAACTATCATACCAAATAAATACACATATTACTGGGTTAATATTGTGAATCATTGACATTCAAGTGCTTTAACTGTATCCACTTGGATCTGATTTTTAAGTTTATTTTATATTACAAGAACACATAGTATGGGTGGTGCATGGTGCATGCAAAAAAAAAAAAAAAATCAACCGTGAGGTGACCTGAATCTAAAGTTGATCATTTTCGCATTACAGCATGTCCTGATGTGCATTATTTGTCTTACCACAGCAATTTGCCAACAAGTACTTTTTTTAATGACCATGTGGTAATTTATTGGTCCATAATTCTGTGGAATGTCTGTGAAACAAGTTAGTTCCTATTATCACATGCATCATAACATCTATAGACAGTCATTTCCTCACTACCTCTTGACAAAAATTGCAACTTGTTAAAGAGAAACCACAAAGTGCAACATTCTGCATCATTTGACATTCCCATGACTTATTTGTTTATTTGCAGGTATAACCATGACAGTATTCCTGTATTTCTGCATTCTACTCCATTTCCTCAGCTGCTCTGACGCTCAGAAAAATGAGACTAAGGAAATTTATCGCACAGATGTGACAGCAGTTCCAGAAACACTGCAAGCTACAACCACAGAGGTCTTTTTTGTTAAGAGTCAGATTGATATCATACCAAAAGGAGCATTTTCTAAAAACCCTCAACTAGAAAAAATTCATTTTTGGGAAACAAATACATCTTCTATAGAAGAAGGTGCATTTGAAGGTTTAGAACATCTGAATACCCTTGACATTTCAAGTACCCAATTGACATCTCTACCTGTCGGTGTTTTTAAGAATCTGACCAACCTTCGGAAATTGATTCTGAGATCAAACAAAATTCAAAGCCTAGAAAAGGAACTGTTTCATGATACCAAGAATCTTGAAATACTCCGGTTGCAAGATAACAAGATTTCAACAATTGAAGAGGGAATATTTGATCACTTGGAGAATCTCGCAGAGCTTACTCTTGCAAAGAACAATCTTACTTCCATCTCATCTTCCCTTTTTTCAAAAATCAATAAGCTGAAAATATTTAAGTTGTATGAGAACCAGCTGACATCAATGCCTGATGGAATTTTTGATAATAAACCAAATCTGCAGGAAATAGCCATTAATACCAACAGAATCACACACATACAACCAGATTTGTTTCCAGATAAAAATATCTTGACAACGCTGTTATTAGACAATAATCTCTTGACTGAACTTGCACCTGAGACATTTGTGGGTTTCTCTGCACTTAAAAAGTTAACACTGAATCACAATCAGCTCACCGCTCTCCACTTTCTTCTTTTCAGCGAAATGCATAATATGGCTGAATTATTTCTGAACAACAACAATCTTACATTCTTACCTGCTGGGATTTTTCAGTCACTGAAGCAGCTTAAGAAATTACACCTGTCCTCGAATCAGTTTTCAACTCTTTCTGGAGATTTTTTTGATGGACTGGAGAAACTTTCTGAGCTCAATCTTCAGAATAATCTCATTGAATCACTGAAGTCTGAAGACTTCACAAACCTACAATCTGTTTCTACTCTCAAACTGGATAACAATAAACTCAGAACAATTCCAAGAGATGTCTTTGATTCTCTGCCAAAACTCAGGAAGGTATATTTGAACGACAATCCATGGCACTGTGACTGTAATCTGCTGTCCATGTACAAGTGGATGAAGGAAAATCCGGAAAAGATAAAGTCTTCTTCTCCAGAGGTTTGTAAGTTCCCTGAGGATTTGAAAGGCCAATCAATCACATCTTTAAAAGAAGACCAATTGATATGTCCCACAACTCCAACCATTACAACTGTTCCAACAACTCTGTCACCAACCACAACTGCCCTAATAAGAACAACTACTACTTCTGTACCCACTACAAGTACAGCAATAACAACTTCACTGACCACAACAACACTCACAACTCCTTCCCTTGCCCCTGCATTAGAAGCCACTCAGCCTACAACTACACCATCAGCCATTTCTTCTTCTACAACCGCTCTTATGACAACCACAGAAATCCTTACAACAACTGCAAGTTCAACTACAGTACCCACCACTATAACAACAACACTCACCACTCCTTCCCTTGCCCCTGCATTAGAAGCCACTCAGCCTACAACTACACCATCAGCCATTTCTTCTTCTACAACCACTCTTATGACAACCACAGAAATCCTTACAACAACTGCAAGTTCAACTACAGTACCCACCACTATAACAACACCACTCACCACTCCTTCCCTTGCCCCTGCATTAGAAGCCACTCAGCCTACAACTACACCATCAGCCATTTCTTCTTCTACAACCGCTCTTATGACAACCACAGAAATCCTTACAACAACTGCAAGTTCAACTACAGTACCCACCACTATAACAACAACCACACCACCAACTACTTCAATCACAGAAGAAACCACTACATCTACAGCTTTAACAACCTCATTTACAACAGTTACAGGTCCGGAGGCCACAACTACTACACTCCGTACTACACTCACAACAGGAAAAACAATACCAGCCTCAACCACACTAAGGAATTTTGCATGTACTAGTTTCTCCATCTCTCAAAATCTATCTTCTGGCATGTTTTCCTCCTCACCAGCAGACAGAGCGTCATCATGTAAGGTCTTGATGATTTTCTACACAACAATGTTGGTACTAGAGATCTGCTATACAGTGGTGCTCGCCAAGGTCACATACTCACTGTATTGTTTGTTCCAGGAAAGAGAAAAGCTTTATTGTAATGTCAACCTCATACGCTTCTCCTACACTAAATCTGTTACACTCAGACCACTCCAAGAAACTGAGACTGTGGCTCTATGAGACTGTGGTTGCACACGTATTCACTGGCTTGGACCTTTCCACATTTTGTAGTGTTACAGCCTCAAAATTCATCTAATTGGTATTATATGGGGGTGGGTCAATATAGTTTGCGAGAAAAAAAAAAGTTGTCACCAGGGAACTATCAAAAAAAAAAAAAGTTTGATAAAAGTTTGATAAAACTTCAATTCTTTTTTTGTTTTGTTTTGAATTATCAACTAGGCTTTGGTTACATGGCACCACTCTCAACATAATGCTACCACTATCATGCTTCACTGTGGGGATGGTGTTCTCATGGTGATGATGTTTTTTTTGTTTTGTTTTTTTTCCATAAAGCCCAGCTTTGTAGAGTGTCGAGGCTATGGTGCTGTGAACAGCTTCTTCCCTCTGAGCTGTGGAATTCTTAATTTCCTTCAGAGTTATCTTTTGCCTCTTTTTTGTCATATTTTGCATTTTTTATTTGTAATTATGTGAAAAATATTTGAATGTGTGAAAATATTTGAAACATGTGCTTTCAAATTAAAACCAATGAATAACTTCATCTGAATTTCATAATGCATGTATTCATAAATCAGAATACAGGACGTCGCATAATTCCAGCATAATAGGAGAAAAATAAAACATGATGTAACAAAAGCTTATATTTATAGAACATGCTCAATATGCACACCATTTTCTTCCTTGAACAGATACATCTAAAAATATAAACATATACATTAAACTTATGATGCCTGACATATGGGACATCATGTAGTATCATTAATTAGCATGGATGTTGATATTTTTTTTTTATTAGTGACTTGTGGCCAAGTATGGTGACCCATACTCGGAATTTGTGCTCTGCATTTAACCCATCCAAGTGCACACACACAGTAGTGAACACACACACACACACACCGTGAACACACACCCGGAGCAGTAGGCAGCTTTTTTTGCTGCGTCGCCCTGGGGAGCAGTTGGGGGTTCGGTGCCTTGCTCAAGGGTGTCACCTCAGTCGTGGTATTGAGGGTGGGAGAACGCTGGTCGTTCACTCCCCCCACCTACAATCCCTGCCGGACCTGAGACTGGAACCCACAACCTTCAGGTTCACAAGTCCGACTCTCTATCCATTATCCCTCCTATTATCCTCAAAATTACTAACATCTTTTATCCTTGGGGTCAATTTGACCCCAGCAATTTAAACCTCCAGAATATGATTTTTACCAAAGTTTACCCCCCCCCCCCCCCCCCCCCCAAATACATCCAGAATACCTATTGCGCGACTATGGAAAAATACGCAAATCACCATAAAATCTCACTAATTGACCTACAACTGGAAAGAAAGGGTGTTTTAAAGGCTTTATATTATTTCTAAGTACAGATTTTTGTTATTTAGAACATTTGGAAAGAAGAACAATTTCTGTTATCAAGGATAGTGACATGTATTATGTTCAGGGTCAAGTTGATCCCAGGAAAAAACAAAACAAACACAATTTCAAACATTTACAACAATTTTATTTGTAAAACAGAAGGGGCCAACGGGCAGCCATACATCGGCAGCTGTAGGTGGCTGTGACCTCGTTCAGATTATCAACCCCTCCCTTAGTCTTATTGTAGTCCTAGACCATTTGTGGTTTCCTGTCTTCTCTGGTGCTCAGGACAGCATTTTGTTCATGGTGCTCATCAGCAGGACATGTTTCCCTTTCTTGGGGCAATAGGAGACGACAGTGGTCTGTCAGTGAAGGCAAACATTGAAGATGTTACCTTCTTGTTCTTCATTGCAAGAAGCTCCAGCTTGTTTTTTCTCATTGTCCCATACATAGTAACCTTCCGTTTCAACAGTTCTTCACCCAAAATGACCTGTGAAAAAAATTATAACATTTATAACAAAATTATAACAACATCCAAAATGACGATGTGAAAAAAGTTATCACATGTAATGTTATGACCATTCAGTCCTTCACCCATGTCTAATACCACCGTCAGTGTATCTGGTGATCTGGGACCATTTTGATGACATTAACAGCACTAAGTCTACCCTGCCGTTCAAGTGGGGCATTTTCGGAAGGTAATGTGTCTGCTGGTGGTTGAGAGGCAACAGGAGGGTCAACACTAAGAGTATCAGTCTCATCAGAGGAAGATGCCTCATAATCAGGGTCTTCCTCAACATTATACTCTGTCTCAGACACATTCTCCTCTATGTCACTTACACTGTCAAAGAACTGTGACAAAACGCCATTGACAGAAAACTTTTGCTAAAAGGTCATTTTCAATTCATTTCCAATCTTTTTTTTTTTTTCATAAAAAAAGAGTCCACAGAGCACCAAGAGAAATTTTAGAGAAGGCTGCGGTGTAAGCTTTTATATGTTTGCTCCTCCCCTATGTTGGGTGAACTATCTATGTCCTCACGAAAATTGTGTTTTCCCCTTCTGTCATAACCCGGCTCAAAGATTATGACAAAAAAGAAGGAAGCAGGGATTTAATCAAAATATAACAAATTTATTTAACAAACGAAATAGTAACGGAACACAAATGCCGGCAAAAAGTAACATAAAAGCGCGGGAGAGAGAACCCCCCCCCCAACAGGGGAAAGGTGGGAAGCTTTTATAATGAGGAAAGACTCCGGTCCCAGGTGTCCTCCAGCCGCACTCGGACTGCAGCCCCGCCCCACTGAAACACAAAAATAAACAAAACCAACACAGCAGGCAGGTATGCAGGCCGTCACACTACCCCCCATAAGAACGGGGTTCCAAAGGGAAACCCAGGAACAACAAACAACTCACAAAACACACACCACTCAAAACTAAATTCAAAACAATTATACCCATTACAAACATTCAAACAGCCCACTTCCCTTATTTAAAGGAAGAAACTACTTAACCTTAGCCACCACTGTTCCAACCCTCAACATCTCCCACTCCTGCTTCTGGTTCAGCAACCGGTGCACCTAGGAAGCAATTTAAGAATCCAGAAGAGGCAGAATACACAGAGGACAACAACAGTTACACTAGAGGCGCTCTAGACAGCGCATCTGCAATCACGTTGTCAACTCCCTTCGCATAGCGAACATGCAAGCAATAAGACTGCAAAAATAATAACCACCGAATCAATCTTTGGTTCGGACACTGCAAGGAGTTTAAGAAGGTAAGGGGACTATGGTCAGTAAAGACCGCCACAGCAGCACTGCCACTGACATAAACATCAAAATGTTTTAGAGCCATAATCAAAGCCAACATCTCTTTTTCGATCACTGAATAATTCAGCTGACAAAGATTGAATTTTTTTGAAAAGAAACTAACTGGCCTCTCAATGCCAAGGTCATCCTCCTGCGTGAGGACTGCCCCAGCGCCTACCTGGCTAGCATCCACATACAATTTGAACGGTCTATCCAAGAGCGGCGCCGCTAAAACAGGAGCCATACAAAGGAGCGTTTTAACGTGCTGAAAGGCACTTTGACAAACAGGAGACCAAACGAATTTCACTTTATCCCTCAACAAATCAGTGAGAGGCGCCACAACACTAGAGAAATTTCTGCAGAATGCTCTGTAATAACCTACGAGGCCTAGAAAACGCATCAACTCTTTTTTAGTTGTTGGAACTGGAAACTGCTCCACCGCCTGAATTTTAACCGGACGCACCTGCCCTTGTCCGACTACACGGCCAAGATAGGTCGCAGTCGCCCTCGCAAACTCACACTTTGCGAGGTTGACCGTGAGCTTTGCCTCCGCCAAACGTGTAAAAAGTTCCCGCATACGTTCTAAGTGAACATCCCAGGTGTCTGAATAAATGACTACATCGTCAAGATACACAGCGCAACCCTGCATATCACCTATAACGCGATTCATGAGACGCTGGAAGGACGCAGGCGAGTTTCGAAGCCCGAACCTTTTGGAGTAATGAACGCAGCAATCTCACGAGCACGGTTAGACAAAGGGATCTGCCAGTAGCCTTTAAGGAGGTCAAATTTTCTGACAAACTTCGCAGGTCCCACCTGATCGATGCAGTCATCCATTCTCGGAAGGGGAAACAAATCTGGTTTTGTAACAGAATTAACTTTACGAAAATCAGTGCGAAAACGCAAGTGCCATCCGACTTAGGAACGAGTAGACAGGGAGAAGCCCAGCTAGAAAAACTGGGTTCCACAATGTCATTTTCCAACATGTAATTTATCTGCTCCTCCATTTGTTTTTGTTTTTCCGCATTTACCCGATAGAATCTCTGTTTTATTGGTTTAACATCGCCAACCTCAATGTCATGTTCTATCAGATGAGTGCGCATAGGAGAATCAGAGAATAAATAAGGAAAACTATTAATTAACTCTGTCAACTGAGCCGCTGGCAAATGAGCAAACAATTTTCCCAAGTTAGCCAAAGTCTGTGAGTTTTTAAAACAATCTATAGACATTTGTTCTACCTCATCCAATGCATTTTCAATGTCTATACAATCAGATTTAACTGGAGCTGCCGAGTCAGCGACACATGCCGCATGAGCGTGGTTTACAGTAGGACGACCGCTACACGCAGATGACTGAAGCGCACGGGCAACATAAGGTTTTAATAGATTAACGTGACAGAGCTGTGTGCTCTTTCTATGTTCAGGCATTGAAATTATATAGTTTTGCTCGGACACCTGCTTCACAACCATATAGGGGCCTGCAAACTTTGCCTGAAACGGAGAGCTAACCATGGGAAACAGAGCCAATACCTGGTCACCCGGGCTAAACGTGCGTCGCTCAGCACGCCTGTCATACCACGATTTCATTTTCTCCTGAGACAACACCAGTTTTTCTTTCGCTAGCATCCCAGCTGTAAAAAGGCGATGTCGAAACCCATTAACAAAATCTATCAGGTTTACAGGAGGTTCAACATCCTTCCAATTATCTGCCAATGCTCCCAATGGACCACGCACTTTATGCACAAACACGAGCTCATTTGGGGAAAACCCCAAGCTTTCCTGCGTAACTTCTCTAGCTGCAAGCATTAACCAGGGAAGACCTTCCTCCCAGTCCTTACCCAGCTCAATGCAATAAGCTCGTAACAGGGATTTTAATGTTTGGTGGAAGCGTTCTAACGCCCCTTGGCTCTGAGCATGATAGGCTGAGGCTCGGACATGACGGATACGAAGTTGTTTTAAAACCTAACCGAACCAAAGAGTGGAGAAATTCGATCCTTGATCTGATTGAATGACCTTTGGGATAACAAAAATTGAAATAAACTGGGAGAGTGCACGAACCACAGACCTGGTAGTTATAGTGCGCAAGGGATATGTCGCCGGATAACGGGTGCTCTGACACATCACTGTTATTAGATAGTTTGCACCAGACTTCGATCTAGGCAAAGGACGTACACAGTCAACTATAAGATGTTCAAAAGGCTGACTCACTGCAGGAATAGGAAATTAAGGAGCAGGTTTTAACGTTTGATTCGGTTTACCTGTAAGTTGACATGTATGACAAGTTTTAATATAAGCGGACACGTCCTTTTTAATATAAGCGGACACGTCCTTTTTCATACGTTTTATTAACACCCGAGTGACCAGATTGATTATGCGCCACCTTCAGAACTGCATCACGAAATTTTGATGGCAGCACAATCTGAAAAACAGGGTTCCCAAGGGCTTTACCTTTATGATCAACCCATTTTCTCACCAACAGCGAGTTCTGGAGAAAATATCCACTGGCGCTATCCTCTATCTCAGTGTCGGGTTTAACCAATTGAAACAACTCAGATAAAGAGGAATCCGCCTGTTGCTCCAAGACCCGCTCCCTGTAAGATACAGACAAAGGAAAATCAGACAAAGGCAAGGAAAATTTTTCTAAAGGTTTATCCGTACTAGACGGCGTAGCAGGATAACAGTTTTTATGCGCGACATAGCGCGCGTTACTGCACAGGCACAGATGGCGAAACATCAGACCAAACCCGATCACCTGCTAGTTTGTTACCAAGAATAACGGCCACTCCTTCAATCGGCAATGTCGGACGCACAGCCAGTGCAGCTTCGCCCTGAAACAAATCACAGTCAAGCATCACTTTATGCAATGGCACATGCAAAACATTCAACCCCATCCCCCGAACTGGCACTAAACTACCCAATTCGGACTCCCAGGAAAAGGGCAACAGAATAAAGGAATCAAATGCTCCTGTGTCTCACAAAATTTTTACAGGCACTTTTGTATCACTGCCTACTAAAGAGACAAACCCTGTTCTAACAAAAGGTTGGTAAGATTCCAACACTGCGGAACAAGAGTTTCTAATTTGTACAGAAGAGCTCACATCAGACGAACGGACAGGCACTACTAAACCCGTACCTTTAACCGAAGCACCTGTAACAGATTTGAGCTTAGATTTAAGCATATAACAGTCAGACTTCCAATGACCTCGTTTATGGCAATGTTGACAAAATCTATCCGATTCACGTGAACCATTACCTCTATTTTCAGACTGGAATCCTTTACTCTGGCGCGCAAAAACGTCATCAGACACATTGGTACTTGGCGTACTGTAACTTGACTGGTACTTATAGTGATTAAAAATGTGTCTGTGCGTTAACACATAATCGTCTGCAAGCATTGCTGCATTAGTTGCTGTCTGTGCTTTTTGTTCACTAACATAAACCGCAACACGATTAGGAACAGAATTTTTAAATTGTTCCGAAACAATTAAGTTGCACAACCCGTCAAAGTCACTGACCTCGGCAGCAGAACACCAACGTGAAAAATGCATTTGTAAATCCCACGCAAACTCAAGATGACTCTGCTTTTCGCTTTTCTTCCAGGTTCTAAATTGCTGCCTATAAAATTCTGGGACACGTTCGTAGGCTTTTAACACTACTGCCTTCACTTTTGCACAATCCCGACTATCCTCCATAGCTAAAGACGAATACGCTTCCTGTGCTTTACCTGTTAATACAGTCTGAAGCATCAATGCGCGGGCCGCATCCGGCCAATTACACACATCGGCAATGCGCTCAAAAAGTACAAAAAAACCTCGAACCTGGATCTTTTTCACAAAATTTCGGCACCAGCCACAGATTTCCTACAACATCAAAACCAGAATTACCCCGTCCTAAAAAAGAAGTTGACTGTGAATACACACCTATCCCAGCTGCGGCACCTTCTCTATCCGTTTCAAGTCTATGTTCAAAATCGACCCTAGCCTGCATTGTCTCCTGTCGTATTTTCTCCACTGCTAAATCCCTATCCATTTCAGCCTTCAGTTTAAACTTTTCATGTTCAATTTGCATCGTAAGTAACTCTCTTTGCTGCTCAAATGTGAAATTTGAAGTCGACATAGAAAGTAAAGGTAATGAAACAGACGATTTTTCTGCCAAAATTTTTCTTTCAATTAAATTACTTCTCAAAATAGCTTTTCGTCGTTCTTTAAGCATATTATTGCTGACATCAATATCATAATATTCAGCTATTTTAAGAAGCTGCTCTTTTGTGCAGAGATCCAATAATTCTTCCGACGGAGACGCTATAAATTCCTCTACTGTCAGCACAGTGGTAGCTCAGTGGTTAAGATGTTGGACTACTGATCGGAAGGTCATGAGTGCACCACCAAGCTGTCACTGCTGGGCCCTTGAGCAAGGCCCTTAACCCTCAACTGCTCAGTTGTATAAAAATGAGATAAATGTAAGTCGCTCTGGATAAGGGCGTCTGCCAAATGCCATAAATGTAAATGTAAATTTTAACGGTGTGCGTGAAATCTCAGCAAAATCAGTAGCAATCAAATTACTACATAAACTATACCACAAGGATAAACAAAATAAGTTGCGCCTCTCCCCCGAGACAACTGCTCTGTCCACTTTCACTGCAACACTACATAAACAAACCAGGCGAAACCCAAAGGGGCAACGCCACTAAACCTAACAGAGAAGCACCTTATTAAAAAACAAGTTTAATTTAAAGTACTTACTCACCTAGATTTTCACGCACATCGGTCAAAAATCACGTTCAAGCAAACAATCACCGCGCAAACTTCCTTAACAACCTACATCTGCACCACGCGGTCCAATACTACGGGCATGTGACGTCACTCCAGCGATACTTCATTCACAAATATTGTCCCGCAAACGCATGACTTAATACGTAGCGCAAAAACGAACCAAAAACAAACGGACGAGCCCCCATTTGTCATAACCCGGCTCAAAGATTATGACAAAAAAAGAGGGAAGCAGGGATTTAATCAAAATATAACAAATTTATTTAACCAACGAAATAGTAATGGAACACAAATGCCGGCAAAAAGTAACATAAAAGGGTGACGCGCGGGAGAGAGAAACTCCCCCCCCCCCCCCCCCCCCCCACACACACACACACACACACACACACACACACCTGTCACACCTTCCCATTGTCATGTGAACTATAAGTAGTTCTCGCAATACTACAGGTATGGTTATGTTAGATAAGTTTTTTGAAGATTATAAAATTGTATGTTATAGTGACCCTCAATATCATCTAAAACAAATGTGTGTAAAATTTTGATATTTCTTATAGGTTTTATACATAGGTTTAGGTTTTATACAGCTAAAACACCCTGGGGTCAAATTGACCCCAAAGAACACTGATGCTACAAAATGTGTACAGGACACTGAAAACATATCATCATGTTAATTTTATGTTTTCCCCGTTGTCCCCATTAAATTAGAAAAAGTCATTAAATAAGAAGCAAAAAAAATGATGTCAATCATGTATTTAGAGACGTTAAACATTGAATGGGATCAAATTGACCCCAAAGATAATAGGAGGGTTATGATATTGACAACTACTATATCTAACTTAGTAGCTAAGTTTATCATGAAGTGAAATTATTTGCCATTGTAAACCTATAATTCCTTAAAATTTGGGAGTAATGTTGTTTGTTTTCATAAATAGTTTAGGTTATAAATGCAGAGGCAAGCAGAGCATCTCTCATTGGATCTGCAATGGAATCTTTAAATGTGATTTTCTACCTTTCCATTTTTGGAAGTAACCAGACTTTAAAATGCTAGAAATTTACTTGTGATTGAGATACATGCAAATGAGAAACATACAGTACTGTGCAAAAGTCTTAGACACCCTATTTTTTTTAGTACAAACTTTGTTATAGATTTTTATTTTATGACTTCTACATTATTGATTCAGTACAAAAACATTTTAGATTTCCAAACATTAGTTTTCCAGCACAAAATTAAATGTTACAGAAAAATGTCTGTATGTCAGTAAAGAGAGCAGCATATTACATAAGACAAAACACATAATGAAGGCTGCTGGGTTTTGCTGCAAAAATAAGAAGCAAGTGTGACAGTCAAAGTCTCCAGAAGAACTGTGGCTGCTTCTGCAGAATGCTCAGTAAAACTTACAGCTCATTTCCTTATAAAACTGCACAAATTGTACCTGAGACTATTTTTTTCAGCAAAGGGTCGTCACACCAAATATTGACTTTGTTTCACTTATTACTGTTTACTGCTCTTTATAGTAATTTTTTAATGTAGAAACATTTAATTTCAGTATTTTTGAAGGCATATTTGCTCTACAGCATTTCTTTGCATGTGCCTAAGACGTTTAGACAGTACTGTGTATCAGTCCAGGAAAGCCCATAGAATTATAGTAGTAAATGTCAGAAGTTGGCCATGTAAAGAGTTTTCCCAGGCCACCACACATACATCCTAGTGCAGTGTATAGCCATGGTTCTCAAAGTGGGGTCTATCTATCTATCTATCTATCTATCTATCTATCTATTTATTTATTTTAAATCACACAATGGTGATGAAGATCACTATTAATGTAGTATCAAGGTTGTGATGGATGTTATTTCATTATCCAAGATGTAAGTCTAACTGACAGGTCATTTGCAAAGAAGCAGCCTGAAAAACTAAAAAAAAAAAAAATGTTAATTGCAATCTATCTTCACTTTTAATAAAATCAGGAAGTGATGTTAATATACATATGGTATATGGTGCACTGTTCTGGATGCGCATATAAATTAATATGATGGTACATATGTGCTCTTTTATGATTCTTAAAATTAGGTCGGAACTGTGATTTATAATAATAATAATTATTATAATAATAATAATAATAATAATAATAATAATAATAATTATTATTATTATTATTATTATTATCCTTCTGGAAGGGATCCCTGGCAGCAACGAAGTTTGCGAACCCCTGGTATACCTCATTATAAGCATGCCGTTTAACAGTTAGCCACGCCCCCTTGAGGAAGACTAGAACACAAAGCTCCTCCCCTTGGTATTGCGTTGTCACCGACGACTTGAGTAACTTCCGGCTTAACTTAAAAAAAAAGAAAAAAAAGCCTGTTTCAGCTGGAATGGTTAGTTCGCGAATGTACAGCAAACTATGAAACGGATATTTCCGCTGAATATCTGAGAGTAATCTTGAAAGCTTGGTACTGATTTTCGAGCTGTTTCCGCTATGGATGATCAGATCAGTTCCACTACAGAGGATCAGAAGTACCTGCAGCAGGCAGGAGACAAACTCGCCCCCGATGTGTTTACGGAGGAGGTGTCAGAGTTCTCCGACTGTAAAAACTTCGACTTTGATGATATTTTGGATTTGGCCGGAGGCGCAAAAGACGCCATCGAGAGACACCGATCGGAAGATCAGCTCATGGACATACAAAACGTACAGATCATAAACTCTCCTGAAAAAGAGGAAGCACACGAGGAAGTTAAAGCACCATCGTCTCAGTGTAAGTAGTGACCGTTAACTACCGTTTTTCCCACCATTGTTTCACATAAAGCTTTCTAATGAATGCATGCAGTATTTGCATACAACGATAAAGTAGTTCTTTCTAGCGTACTATAAGTCCCGTAGACCAACAGACCAATCAGATGCCTCCTTCTCATCCGGGTCTTCAGGCAGCAGTTAGCAAAGCTAAAGGGCACCTTGCTGTTTGGGTGATTCCAGTCCACGATTGGGGTGCCATTTGTTTCCCACTGACATTTACATTTAAAATCTGTATGTAAAGTAAAGGTCAGCTATATTATGAACATAGATAAAGTGTCCTCCACAACAACCTATGTTCGTAACTTAAAACATTAATAAAACCTAGCACTTAATGAACATTTTCTTAGCCCACCATAACTACCTTAAAATATAATCATTAAAATATTTCAGAATCGTATTAGTTTGCATAAATGTCTGAATCCTGTGCTTGAGAGATCATTTTCCATAAATAATAATAAAAAACCTTAAATTTAAGTTCTAAAACACTGACTCAAGCCTGTTGTGTTCAACCAACTGAACACGTTCACCCCTATGAAATATTTGGAACCTTCCACAAATTTCCTGAAGATCATGGGAAGAAGAAAAGTATATCATCTCCTTCCCTGTTTCTTTATATTCAGTGATAGTTTAGTGATTAGGTCACTTCTAAAGTGCAGCCCTGTTACCTAAATTATAGATTGAACGTAATATTATTAATAAATAAATAAATCAAATAAATCATAAGAATGTCATTAATGCCCTATTACCATTAGCATGGATGCTAGTTATACAGGGTGTCTGAAAAGCCAGGAACCAATGAGAGTAAAACTACATGTACTTAATTTTGTATTTATTATTTACAACACATGCTCTACATGTTCACCCTTACACTACACATTTTCTCAGTCGCTGTGCTGCGTTTTTGTTCCCATTGGTTCCTGACTTTTCGGACATCCTGTATTTGCATCTTCAGTAAGCGCCTTGTCCTGGTCAGGTTTGCAGTGGATCTGGATCAGGTCTAAATCTCAGGTTTAAATCCTAAAATCTATGCTCCTGTGTGCTAGGAGTGTCTAATTTAATGTAATTTCATCGCTACCTTGTTGGTCTTCCTTTAAAGGAAGAGAAGCACCAATCCCTTTTCTCCCCCAACTGCTATTGCCATATGAGATGTTCTGGGTGTCATCTGATAACTGAAACACTCTCTCAGTAACCCTGCCCAGTTGCTACAAGCTATTGCTCCAAGTTGTGAGAAACATCAGAACAATGATGGTAACATGCTTTAAGACGAGTTGTGTGCTGTGTCACATAATACACATCCATTGCATAAAATACTGTACATCATTAGATCTGATTAAAAAAAAAAAAATTAAACCTGATCTGATGACAGATCTGAGTATCAACCCCAATATGCATACTGGGTGTATGATCGAGCTCTCCGTACTTGTATTTATACAGTTACAGACTACATCTTGTCTTTTTCCATTCACATCTGACCCTAAGACTGCTCTTTAAGTCTTTTACTTTCACACTGGGCTTTTTTTTTTTTTTCTTACAGAAACAAAGGCGCTGACTGAGACTCTTTTTGTGCTGACATGTCCTGACAAAAAAAGCCACAAAAGAACGTTAACAGAACATGATTACATTACACATAAAAATAATGCATAAAATACTGAACACACTAAAAACACAAACCATGATGCCACAAAGACACTAATTTATGTGAGCATTACAAACGGGTTATATAACTAAACATAATAATGGTACTCATGACTATATATATAGATAGTTAGTGCTGTCTTGTTATGGCTGATCAGGGTATCTGTCTATATGTCTATGTATGTATGTATGTATATGTGTACACCCCGATCAGCCATAACATTAAAACCATGTGCCTAATACTATGTAGGTCCCCCTTGTGCCACCAAAACAGCTCTGACGCATCAAGGCATGGACTCCACAAGACCTCTGAAGGTGTGCTGTGGTATCTGGCACCAAGACATTAGCAGCAGAACCTTTAAGTCCTGTAAGTTGCGAGGTGGGGCCTCCATGGATCAGACTTGTTTGTCCAGACTTGTTTTGCCACCGTCTTCCATTGCTCAGTGATCCAGTTCTGATGCTCACGTGCCCATTGTAAGCACTTTCGGCAGTAGACAGGGGTCAGCATGGGCACTCTGACTGGTCCGTGGCTATGCGGCCCCATACGCAGCAAACTGCGATGCACTGTGTGTTCTGATGGCTTTCTATCATAGCCAGCATTAAATTTTTCAGCAATTTGTGCTACTGTAGCTTTTCTGTGGGATCGGACCAGACGGGCTAGCCTTCGCTCCCCACGCACATCAATGAGTCTTGGGCGCCCACGACCCTTTCACCGGTTTTGGTAGGTACTAAACACTGCATACGGGGAACACCCCACAAGACCTGCCATTTTGGAGATGCTCTGACCCACTCGTCTAGCCATCACAATTTGGTCCTTGTCAAAGTCACTCAGATCCTTACGCTTGCCCATTTTTCCTCCTTCCAACACATCAGCTTTGAGAACTGACTGTTCACTTGCTGCCTAATATATATCACCCCCCTTGACAGATGATAATGTTATTCACTTCATCTGGTTTGTGGTTTTAATGTTGTGGCTGATTGGTGTAAAATTATCATTTGAATTACAAACAGTACTATTTTCAAATCTCTTAAATTAGCAGGAAGTTCATGCCAATCATGTGATGCATGACAAGAAACTGCAGGTTGACCAAAAACACTTCCGTTAAGATATTACAAAATCACCATTTATAAGGGCCATTAGTCATCCTATTTGTGGTTTTATATATAAATTATCCAAGAACTGGAGAAGGAAGATCATTTAGGATTTTAAAAACTAATACTACATTTGAGAATTTCATTAACATTTCCCAGCTTAACAATGTAGCTAAAAGATATAGCTTAGTCTGTGGTCAGATTATCTTGATTAAACCTGAAATTAACCCAAATAGGCCTAAATTATACCATATTCACTTAGTAATTACACCATATTCACTAGTGTACTAGTAGTATTATAATAAAATATAATAATATAATATATTACATTGGGATATTGGTAATGAAATATTTTCAATTCAGCATGTTGTAATTCTCCTTATATTTGCTTACTAACATTTTTCACTGGCACTTTGTCCTCTGTGTTTGATTTTCTCACCAACTTGTGACCTGATTGATCGGGAGGTTAAAAGCACTTGACATCGCTTAGTACTTTTCTGAAAATTTGAACTTTTCTCAATGTTGAAAGCTCAGCCAACAGCAGTTCCTTTTAAAACTGGCTGCATTGAGCCTGTCTTACAACTGCTGGAGGTTAAGAAATATAACCTCCCAGTGTAAAAGCATGGTAATCGATACCTTTGGTTGGAGGATTGTTCTCAAAAAACTCTGCCGTGCCTGATACACGTACCTGTAACAGCCCCTCCCTTGTGCTGAGAATGATCCACCACCAAAATAATACCTGTGGTCAGCCATGGTTTCATGATGTTTCATGTCTGAAGGGTGGGGTAGAGGGTGTGCAAGGATGTGTGTATACCTACAAAGTGTGCAGTTGTGCAAGACTCAGTGTGCAGGTATTCAGAGGTTTGTGCTGCCATCTAGTGGCTCCATTGGAAGTTTGCACTCAAGAAAATTAAGGCCCACTGTTAATTAATCATGGGAGATGGAGACAGCTGAAGTTGGGCTAGCTGAAACACTCTCTCAGTAACCCTGCCCAGTTTCTACAAGCTATTGTTCCAAGTTGTGAGAAACATCAGAACAATGATGGTAACATGCTTTAAGACGAGTTGTGTGCTGTGTGTCACATAATACACATCCATTGCATAAATGGATGTGTATTATGTGACACATAAACTTGTATTTATACAGTTACAGACTACATCTTGTCTTTTTCCATTCACATCTGACCCTAAGACTGCTCTTTAAGTCTTTTACTTTCACACTAGGCTTTTTTTTTTAACTACAGAAACAAAGGCGCTGACTGAGACTCTTTTTGTGCTGACATGTCCTGACAAAAAAAGCCACAAAAGAACGTTAACAGAACATGATTACATTACACATAAAAATAACACGCAAAATACTGAACACACTAAAAACACAAACCATGATGCCACAAAGACACTAATTTATGTGAGCATTACAAATAGGTTATATAAATAAAAAGTTGGGTAACTGAAGTTGGGCTAGCTGTAATTACAACACAGCTCGATGAAAACATGACATGAGACAGTATTGATACTCATGGATAACCAGAAAAAAAAGAAGCAAGCTGTTTATTCGAAGACTTTGCTATGCAAGTCCTGCATGCACTATCATAAACTAATGTTCAGTGCATATAGAAAGTGTGATTTAAATGGATTTTTATGTAGTTTACATTTCACTTTTGTGTGTAAAACTGAAGACACGTGAAACAAGCACATAATTAACCAGCAGTTAATGACACAGGGGTGCTAACATTCATTCCTTATGTACTCTTTCTCTACAACTCCGATTCACAGCATGCCCTCACTGCCACACATATGCATTGTTAAAGGATTCTCTTTTCAGCATGTAACACCTGATGTTGGATTGAAACATTTGTTAAAATGGATACATAAAAAAAAAAGCTTCAGAAATGTGCCCAGTGTGAATTGGCTTTATACATGATTGTAGCTATATGTGAGTCTCCAGTGGCCGTGCTTTTTAACAGTCAGTTATTTTCCAAGAAACCAAAAAAAGAGAGGCTGGTGAGGGAACTGTTTATAGCCTTTATCACACCAGCATTTATCACACAGCTTAGACTCTGTACCAAGGTGAAATGCAGTCACATCGCTATTAAAAACATGGAATACATAAACAGTATTGCTTGTCATTAATAACATGCATAAACATTACACACTGAAATTATTTTTAAAGTGGTTCAACATTTTACTTATTTAATCAGTTTAAAATTTTGGGATACAACCTCATATTATTCTAGAAGATTCTCTAGCATATTTGTATGTCACATGTGTTTTAATTGGTTAATTGTTTTAATTTAATAAACATCTTCTCTGTGTG
>CM040455.1:24932195-24955391 GCA_022758105.1 Pangasianodon gigas
AAAAAAAAAAAAAAAAAAATGGCAGCCAGAGAAGTTTTTGTTCTCACCTGCTCAAATAGCCGTGTGCAATTGTTTGCATAGTTAAGCATCAAATACAATTCTGCTGTGTCACCCCATAAATAGTTTCTGAATGTGTGTGTTTGTGTTTCAGTGTGGGATCTGCTGTATTGGCGTGACATACAGAAGACAGCATGTGTGTTCGGAGGGACACTGTCACTATTGATCTCTCTGAGTCTGCTCAGCATCATCAGTGTGTGTTCATACATGGCTCTGGCTCTGTTATCCATCACCATCTGCTTCCGAATCTACAGAGGAATCACAGATGCTCTACAGAAGAGCGAAAACACACACCCATTTAAGTGAGAAACATGCACATACACACAACTTGTAAGTATGTGTCATTTAGAGCAATAAAGCAGTTAAATACTGACTCCGCATTGTGTGTGTGTGTGTGTGTTCAGAGTGTATCTGGAGCAGGATGTCACTCTACCAGCTGATGTAATTCATAAACACGGTGATGTGCTGTTGAAGCATATCAATGCCACTATTAATGAGATGAAGCATCTTTTCCTGGTGGAGGATCTGATTGACTCTCTGAAGGTATTGTAGTAGTAGTAGTAATAATAATAATAATAATAATAATAATAATGATAATGATAATGTGTGTTGTTTCTGTGTGTTAATCGTGTACAGTTAGCAGTGCTGCTGTGGGTTCTGACCTACGTCGGTTCTGTGTTTAATGGACTCACCCTTCTCATTATCGGTAAGTGTTCATCTCAGCAATGTTACAAGGGAAGGCTGTTTTCACTGAACAGTGTTTGTGCCAGAGCAAAATGCAAACATACCAGTGATAAAATGTGAAATATAATACAAACTTTATTGTTTTATATTAGTGACGTGCAGATAACATACCACACTGAAAAGCGAAACCTTCATTACATTGCTCTTACATTGCTTGATCTCTTCAGCAGGGTATTGCTTTTTTTTCTTTTCTTTTAAGGAATAAACACTGACATTCGAAAGTGAATGTAATTCTCATTTCAACAGTGTGTTGCAGTCATGTCACACTGAAAAGCAATCATGGTCCAGTCACAGCCAGTACATTCACTTCAGACCAAAGTCAGCATTTAATACTTAAAAAAAATTCACAAATTATTATGAAACCATTTAGAAAGTCATACATTCTCATAATTACCTTCAAATAATATCGCCAAATAGGTATCTGCAACTAGATACCAGAGCTAGTCCTTCCTCTGGCCCCTGCTCTAATCTCTCCCTGGTCCCTCCTCTAGTTCCTCCCTTAATCTCTTCCCTAGACTCACTTCTAATATCTCCCGTGGTCCCTCCTTGGGTTCTTCCTCAAGTTCCTCCCTTAGTCCCTTCCCTTGTAAGTTCCTCTCCTTTTCATTTACATTTTATATTCATGTTTATTTATTTGGCAGATGCTTTTATCCAAAGCGACTTAATTGAACTGTTTAAGGGTCTTCCTCAAGGACCTAACAGTGACTGAGCCATCACTGTACCCCGACACCCCACTCAAGTTCCTCACTCGGACTAGTGGTGAGAGCTAGTCGATCCCCAAGTCACTTCCCTACCAACTATCCCACCTCTTGCCCCTTCCCAGGTCCCTCCCGTGGTCCCTCTTTTAGTCTTTTCCCTAGCCACCACCCATTTAGATCCACCCATCATCCCTCTCATTGAGCCTTGCTTGGCCCCTCCCCTAGAGCGAGCATTGCATGGCCCATTCTGTGAAGCCTAGCATGGCTCCTTTCCTCAGCTCCTCCTCTAACCCCTTGCCTGGCCACTCTCCTCGTCCCTCTCTTAGACCTCCCTTTAGTCCTCCTTTTAATACAGCAGTGCATGAGGACAGAAAAAGTTCATACACATTTCAGGTCAAGTCCATTTCAGGTTTGATAAATTCTGATTTGTACATCATGTAAAAAAAAAAAAAAAAAACCTGGAATTTAGGATCAAGTCGGTTTTAAGTAACGTCCCTGGCCTTGATCCACTTTTATCTCTCAAACTATGGGCTTGATTCTAATCTCCCATTTCTGTTGAAAGTGCTAGACAGGGTGGTAGCCACTCAGCTGCAGAATGACCTTGCTACAACAACCCCTTTGAGCTTTTCCAGTCTGGTTTTCTTTCACTGCACAGCACTGACACAGCTCTTGTAAGAGTCACTAATGCTCTTCTCTTGTCTACTGACTCTGGTACCCTCAATATTCTTCCTCTTTTAGACCGCAGTTCAGCCTTTGATGGAGTGAAATTCTTCTCGCTCGCCAGGAAATTTCTGGCATGGTTTACATCCTCTCTCTGGCAGACTCCACTTTGTATCTATTGATAAACATAAATCCTTTACCGTCCCTGTCAAAAAAGAGTCCCTCGTGGTTCAGATCGTAGTCCTGGTCCTCTGCATCATACATTTTCTCCTTCTCGGTCAGACAATTTGATGACACTGTCTTCCACTGTTATGCAAAATGTCACTCAGATTTATGATGCCACTTGGTCCGCCACAGTAATGCCTCTTAAATAATTGGCCACATGTATACGTGATTCAGAATAATGGTTCAACTTCAAATCTGCAATTTTACCAGTCGAACCCCAAAGCCCTGCTTAATAGAACCTCTACACTTTCTTTTGGCATTGTGTCACTCGTCTTTCTAGTTTCCATTAAGGAAACTAGAAAGATAAGGTTCCATCTGGCATAAAGCTTAATAAACTGCAACTTATTCAAAATTCATCTCACATCCACCAAGTGTTCAGCTCAGATTACACCTGTGGCTGGTTGGGTCATCCTGAGTTAAGCACAAATTACTGCTACTTACATTTTAAGCTCTTTATAGTCGCATTTCATTTTATGTCTTACAACCAAGCTTGCATACTCAGTATCTCCTTTAAAGGTTTACTGGTAGCTTATAAAACCTGACTTGTGCATCTGCGGGGTAGGTCTTGGCCCACATTTTCTAGAATTTTATCCCAAGGTATATGTTCCTTTTTATCCTGTGTCGACTCTCAGATGCCTCAGAAAGTTTGCTATTTTTTCAGCACTGTTGTCCCTACTACTCTTGATATTAAAGCAGGTTTTGAGGAACAAAGCCTAACAAAGCAGAAATGAACAGAAGGTTCAGAAAGGTTAGTTTGTTTAACCATAGCATCGATGATTTTTTTTTATCCCCTTCACTGTAAAAATGTTATCTAAGTAAGTAAAATATATAAGTAAGTGTAATATGTAAATAAAATATATTTATATACTTTATCAGATATAGACACCTCAAAACTACAGCTAAAGCAGCGGTCAAACCAAACGTAAATAAAATACACCCAGCAGAAAAGCCAGTTCACTGGAGATGAAAGGACGCTGGATGAGAAACCTTTGCATCATGCCAACTTTATTTAGGTGAACCGGTGAAATAGTGAACCTTGGTTTTGTGAGGCAATAGAAAATCACAAGGTGAGACTTTGTTCCGGAGGAACTGCTTATTATTAAGTAGCATTTTCACCTGATGTTTTCTTACTTTTGCTTGAGCATTATTAGAAAATAATTAGCTTTGAGTGAATTGAATGACTCAACTGATGAACGGAATCACAGGTACAAAAAGTTTGATTTATGGACAGTCATCAAAATTCACACTCCAAAGGTGTTTTGTTTTTTTTTTGTTTTTTTTTTTTAAGAAAAGCTATAGAAAAAAAATCACTGTAAGCACTGAGTTGCATTGAGCATTGCCTGCATATACTAAAACAAAATAAACAACAAAAAGCCATTTAAGAATCAGTTCCCAATGTTCACCTAAAACAGTGGACTTGTTCTCAAACGACACATCACTACAGTGTTCTTGTTTACTTTACTTGTGACCTCAGCATGCAGGTCAAATCTCCCAGTGGCCAGTCTGGGCCTGTTTGTCAGCTATTATTATGATTATTATTGTTCAGTCATGATGATTGAGCAGACTGAACAGATTTATGAATACTATTTTATTGTTAATTGTGCCCTGGGAATAGCTGGTTTTACCAGTTGTGATGCTAGAAGAGGAGGTGGATCTGACCCACACACTCCTCTTCAGATGGGTTTGGAGTTTACTGTGTAAGCCAGTGGTTCTCAACCCGCGGCCCACGGGCCACATGCGGCCCGTCATAAATGCAAATGCGGCCCACGACGCTGACCACGTTAAAAAAAGAAAGAAAAATTATTAATTAATTAATAACTTATAGTTTTACAATTCATATTTTTTTTAAACAAATAAAAGTTTGAACAATAATTTTTATGTCATATAAAATAATTTTGGTGATCATGTATTGTTTTCAGACATGCGCAGTACTGATGCAACTATGAACAGACGCAGTTACACAGTTAACGCACACAATTACAAGCGCGCGCTCTGGCAGATTTAAAACAGTCATCAATTAACGATCAAAATGGACAAATTTGTTATTAGAGGAGAAAAAAGATGTGAGGAAAATACTAATGAAAGAACACATGCAAACATCAGGTGTCCCATTAATGGTAAGTAGAATTATGCTCTCTAATAATAATAATAAATCTAATTGTAAGCATTTAGATACCTTAATATCTGGTTAGTTTGCGTTGGTGACGTCATATGTAAATGATATGCGGCCCGTGAGACTTGAACTTGGACATAGTGCGGCCCACTGAAAAAAAAGGTTGAGAACCACTGGTGTAAGCTGATCTAAAGTAGAGTGGACAGAGGCTACAGAAGCAAGTGGTTAACATGAAGCAAAGGTTATCAGTGGCTCTGTTTATTCCAAGAGAGGACTCATTTGTAAGCAAGAAGGCAGGGAACATCGGCGAGCAGTTCTGAGGTTGAAGAGTGGGGAATGTTCAGTTCAGGGATAGAAGCCAGCAATATCTCTAGCTCCTCAAGTCTGACCTGGTGAATGATAAATATTGAAACATCCTTACTTCTATCATGCTTTAGAGAAACTGACTGGTAATTTATAATAGTGATCATTCATTTCTCTCTCCTCCTGTAGGTGAAGTTGCAGCATTCACCTGTCCGATACTTTATGAAAACCACAAGGTGAGTCTGAACACAATGAAAACACGTAAAGATTAAACCATGGCAGAGCATGTTGTTATAGGAAAATAATCAACAACAGCGTGGTGTGATGCGGCCAGAAGTGCAAGTCCTGTAAGAGCACAATGTGAAGTGTATTATTCCTCTTATACCACAACAATTTGGCACCCATTACATTATTTTTATTTGTTAATGAATGACACATGGTGTTTTTATCCATTTATAGTCACATTTAAAGACTTGTCACTGTGTTTGGGTGTCTTTTAACATGTATTTAATTTAACAGATATTTCTTTAAGTTACACTACACATATCACAGAGTTCTTATGATGTGTATGGATGAATGAAATCAGAAACTGATTGGTTGATCTTGTGTAAATTGAATTTAATTCATTTTCATGTTTTATCTCACATAGACGCAGATTGATCATTACTATGGACTGGTGAACAGCCACCTGCAAGACATAGTGAAAAAGTAAGGCTAGAGACCAATCATTGCTTTATTTATTTTCTTTTAAACATGGGTTTGTTCATACATTTCACATTATTTGCTAAAAATGAACAACTGAGCTTTCAATTATTTTATCTTCAGTGGTATTTGTGGTACAGATACATGTGATGTCAAACAACAGGGGCAGATCTACAGAGTGACAGCTGGTGCCTCCTCCGTGGCACTTGACACTCTAATTAGCACGCTACTTCTGTATCCCCTAAAGTAATTTTACACAAGCACAAACTGAGTGTACTAAAAACCTCTAAAACTGCAAACCCCATGATGATTCTATTATTTATATGTGTATTCAAACTGGGAAAAAAGTGTGCTGTATTGAATTCCATAATAATAATAATAATAATAATAATAATAATAATAATAATATCCATTTACATACTCGTGACAAAGGAAAACCAGTGCCTGTGGTATGCTAGCACAGTTTGCTTGCATCACCTTTATCCTGAAGGGCGTGGTCACTTCTATGATGACTCCGCCCCCATCCACAGGGCATGAGGGCGCACTGAATGATTTGTCGAGGATAAAAAATCTGTAAATCATATGCTATGGCTTTCACACTCACCAGATCTCAACCTGATTGAATACCTATGGGAGATTTTGAAAGGTTAGACAGCACTCTACATCACCATCATCAAAACATCAATCAGTTCAGTGGAAGAAAGGTGTCCGTCACTCCAGTACAGTTCCTAAGACTTGTTGCAAAGATGCATTGAAGCTGTTCTGGTGTCTTGTGGTGGCCCAACACCTCATGAAAACACTTTATGATGGTTTTTCCTTTAATATGTCACCTGTCTGTATACCAGATGTAGTTAAGAAAAAAGGCAAGCGCAAGCTTGTCACTGGCTGTCACTTGGCTTGCTTGTCAGCTTGCAAGTTGAATGAATAGTCACAGTGTAGTGGCCAAGTGAAATATTGTGCTTTTAATGTACGTCTGACTCTCAGTGGACATTTACATTTTTTTTTCTTTTGCATAGATAACATTAATAATTGCATTTTGTATTATATAAAACAATTCACTTCAATTACTGTTACACAGAGAAACTGAAAGAGACTTATATGAACTGGTAATTTTGTGTGTGTGTGTGTGTGTGTTCTTTAGTGTTAATTTTGTTGCTGTAACTTTATTTTGCAGGATTCAGGCAAAGATTCATGGAGTGAAGAATAAAGCTGAATAAAGAGCATCAGTATTGGAATGCAAGCGAATAAACAGCGTGGAGTGTGTGTGTTTATGAAAAGCTGTTGTGTTACTGTAGTGTATGTTAATCAATTGTGTGTTAAGGAAAAAATCCACTTAAAAATACATGGATTGTGTATTTTCATTTTCTCCTGCTTTATTACTTCTCATTGCTGCAGTGTTTATTTCATAGATTTTTGTGTGTAAATGAAAATAAGTTTATAAAAGAATAAAATGAGAGTGTATTTTTCTGCATCTTTATTGTTAATGTGAATAACATTAGTTATAGCATATATTGAATATGATGACTGTGAAGATCAATTTAAATCGTATTTCATATAGCTTTATTTTTCTTTATACTGCCGTCTGTCTGGGAAAATAAAATAAATGCAAATAAATCATATGGATGAATTCAGTGATGTTCCTAACACACTGTAGTTTATCATCTGTTTAAATCTTTCTTGTGTGTGTGTGTGTGTGTGTGTGTTGGGGGGGGGAAGTGTTAAACTTGGCAACCAGAGAAATCACACCATAACTATGCCAATTTAAAGCAATAGTTTAATGCAACACAAGAATCCAATACATTTTAAATTATTAAAATAATATATAATAAAGAAGTCACGGACCCTCTCACCTCTTCGTGAGAACTGATGGAAGAAAGCAGTTGGAGCAGAAGTGTCAAGATGAATGAGATCACACCTGATCTCCAAAAGTGAGGAAACAAAAGACATTGGACATATAAGGCCAAAGGCTGACCAGGAATAAAAACACTTGGGAGCACGTTATTTTAGAAAAATCGTCAATGACAGGGTGGAGTGATGTGGCCTGCATGCAGCGGAGTTACTTTTACCTAAAGTTGATTAATGTTCTATAACAGCACATCCTGTAGTGTTTTGTTCCTTTTATACCACAATAATTTGTCAATGGACATAATTATTTATTCATTAAAAAATGACACACTTTTGATCTGTTTATTATGGAGCCCCTAAGGGGGCATGGTAATGAAATAAATATGAGATGGGAGGAAAATTTATATGTCAATGCTTTTGCGTTCCTCCGAGAAACTTTGCATTTGCTCGAAAAAGTTTTGTGTTCCCCAAGAAACTTTGTGTTCTCTCGCAATTTATTTGCATTTTCTCGCCAAGATATTTGTGCAAAGTTTCTTGGGGGAACACAAAAGTTTGGGGGAACACAAACGCAAACTCAGTAGCATTGAAATATTAATTTTCCTCCCATCTCATATTTTTTTTCCATCACCATGTCCCCTTAGATAACTGTTACATTTAATGTTGTGGTATGTCTGCGAAACATGTTAGTTCCTGTTATGATTTGCGTTATAGCAGCTATAAACAGTCGCTCCTTCTCTTTTTTAATCTTTCTTAAAGTTAATAAGAAAAAACAAATAAACGCAGAGCTCTACATCCTGAAGACTTTCCCATGTCAGAAAACTGTGTACGTTGCTACTATAGAAATGATAGCATAATAAAATTAACATCTTAATATAAACCACTACTATTAAAGTTGCTGTTATAGAAATTAATCACCAACTTCTGACCAATCAGAACCAAGCATTCAATAGTGTTGTGCTTTAAATAATATTTAAATCATATTTGGAAAGTAAACTGCAGATTTTATTCACATATTATATATTATACAGAGGAAAAAAAAAAAACTATGAAGCCTAATACACTAAATGTTTTGTGGGTATATATATACATTTGCTTATCATTTTTTTTCAACATATATAAAACTATTACAGCAATCTATACACATGCCTCCAGTAGTAGTATGAATAGCAGTAAATATCATTTTATGATTCAAACTAAATCAACATTTTCAGTGAGTAAATTGTGCTGCATTATTAGGCTTCATGGATTTCCCAGATACTTCCACTTGGTGTTGCTGTTGCACTTTTGAAAATAGACTCAGCTGGCTTGTGTGTGTGTGTGTGTGTGTGTGTTTCTCCTCTGGATCCATCCTGTAAAATAAAGGAACTCATGGTAGATATTCATATTCATTGGAGAGAGTGAGAGAGATCAGCTCCACAGTCTTCCTGTGGTTTGTTATTTCTTACAAAATGTTATGCATTTTACACTGAAAAATTACAAGCTAAGCCGAAAAGTTTGTGTGAGTAAAGGATTGAACTGATTGAACTTGGCACAAATGAGTTAATATTTTATAGTCACTGCTGAAAACATTCAACCATTTTTAGAAGTGAAGCACCTCGTGGAAATGGTTCACTCACTCACCTACGCACGCACTCATTGACTCACACACTCACTCACTCACTCACTCATTCACACACACCAACTCACTTGCTATCTCACTCACTCACTGACAGTCTCACGCACTCTTTGGCTCACTGACTCATTCATTGATTCATTGACTCACTCACTGTGTTCACTCACTCACAGATTCACACATTCATTCACATACACACACACACACACACTCACTCACACAATGACTCATTCACTAACTCACACTCACAGTCACTCACTCATTCGCATTCGCTCACTCACCTACCCACTCATTGACTCACTCACTCATTGTGTTCACTCATTCACTCACACACTCACTCACTGACTCACTCACTCACTTACTCACTCAAGTTTAGCAGGCTGAAGATTTTTCACAAGGCTGAACTATTGGCGTTCAAGTATAGAAAGCTGCACAGGAACAGGGACGGAGGTAATACCACAGATTTCCACAGATAGCCACTGGAATGATGACAACATTTTCTTTTATTCTGTGGTAAAAGTGGAAACAGGGGTAATATTCGGTATAAAAGGAATGCTACCACCATAGTATTGGTACTGAAATGATGAATATGTGTTCAGTGAGGCACATTTTACACCAGACAAGAGTCATATTATAGTTTTATGTTATATTTTTGTCATAACTTGGCAGCAATGAAAAAAAAAACAAAAAAAAAACCTTCCAACATGTTTTTGGGAGGTGGGAGGAAACTGGGGAACCCAGTTGTGCTTTTCTACTGGTTCTCCGGTTTCTTCCCATATCAATGCTACCTGCTGCACTAGTGTGTTACTCCATTGAGTTACAGTATAAAAGTAAGTACATCCGTAATTGTATAGCCCTTGTCTAAATGTAAGTGACAAATGGTTCACAATACCTGCCAAACCCCAATCCTTCACGAATTACTAAAAACAAAACACATAAAATAATAAAAGTACATACCAGACAGGTACAATTGTAATAAACAGAACTACTGCTAAGAGCTATTAAAAGCATGATAAAAGTGGGCTTTAAAACATTTTCTTAAAAATGCTCACTGAATCTGATAACAAGGGCAAGACTGTTGCAGAGTGTAAGAGCAATATATAAATGCCCATAAATACTATGAACATGTGCATAGTAGATTTCATAAATTCTCATGTCCTTTATGTGTGCGTGTGCGTGGCATTGCTAGTCAGAGCCACTGATATATTTTAGCTTAGACACTCATTTTATTTCCCACTATTTCATGAGCTGTTATTTGCAGACAGAATGAGTAAATGATAATTCACAGGGGACACTGCAGAGCTGTACTTAATACAGGAGGTATTTTATTGAATTAATGTAATGTAGCAATTATTTCCGAGGATTTTTCTGCAGTGAGGATAATCCTCTCTTCTGTCCTCACACACTGACACCAGTCTTTATCATCCCTTCACAGGACACAGACACAGTGTGTGTCTGACAGTGTGTGTCTGTGTGTGTGTATGCGCATGTTTCTCTCTATGCACACTCTGAATGAATCAGTCGCCCGAGTCGCATTGTGCTTCGACTTTGTCTCTTATTTTTTTAGGAAGGCAGAAAAAAGTTGGCTGACAAACACAAACACACACAGAAACAGAGACAGAACACAAGGTTTTCCACTCCAAAGTGTCCAGCGCACACAGGAGAAAAATCAGAGTCTTGTGTTTTTGAGCTATTGGGAAGCGTATGAAAAAAAAAAAATTAGCTTGGGATTGTGCACAATACACTCACACAGGCTTAGTGTTTGAGTTTATTGCCAAGTCATACAGCTTTTCTCTCTCTCTTCAGTAACACTGCCAACCCAGGAGACCTGTTAACTTGCAACAGAAGACAAAACCAGATTTCACATAAATCCCAGCAGGAGAAAATTACAAAGCCATAAAGACTCTTTATCAGATGTTATCCATGAACATAGATAACACTGACGTTTGAGTTGGCTAGAAGCTGCCACAGTGGAAAACTAAATTACATTCTTCTTTTGCCAGTCCACATACTGTATGTGTGATTTGACATTGTATCCACCAGCCACGCAATTGTGAATTGTGTATTTTCCATCTTTGTGGTGTATTTTCCTTTCACAGAAAACATTCTATAAGCTGTCTGTTTTCTCTGCTCGTTGTGAGGAACTATGCAAATGCCATACCAACCTACATAAACACATGTGACCATAATGTCACTGTGGAGACTGTGGAGGAACACCAAGGTGTTTCTGCCTGCAGAACTGCCACTCACTGGAAGTTTTTTGTTTTTCGCACCATTCTGTGTAAACTCTAGAGACTATTGTGCATGAAAATCCCAGGAGATCAGAGGTTTCTGAAATACTCAAACCAGCCTCTCTGACACCAAAAACAATGCCATGGTCAAAGTCCCTGAGATGACATTTTCCCCCATTCTGATGTATGATCTGCATGATTTATGCATTACGCTGCTGCCACATGTTTGGCTGACTGCATAATTGAATGAATGTGCAGGTATACCTATTAAAGTGGCCTGTAGGTGTAGCCTGCTAATCACACAAGGGTCTGAGAGAATCTTAGAAAGGTACTATCTGTCCCAGTCTAAGTGACAAACATTTTAAAGTAGTTATTTATATAAATATCTAATCATCCGACTCTGTGTTCTCCCTGCTTGGTTTATTTATTTATTTTTATTTATTTATTTATTTATTTATTTATTTATTTGTGATTTTGTCTGTTTTCTTGGCAAAGGTTTGTTGACCAGTAAATGAAAGAGTTTTACAGATTAGTTTTCAACCCTACTCAAAACTCCAATGTTTTTTTTTTATTATTATTTATTATTATTTTTTTTTTTACTCTTTGGTTCATTTAATTATGTGCAGTGTAAAAAACCAAAGCAAATAGAAAATGAATCATGTCATTTCCACTCTTATTCAGACTCTGAAAATGGAGTAATAGGTGTGAAAGTGCTTAAGGCCTCTCGGGCCCAGGCTACTGAACAGAGAATTCAAATCCCAGTACTGCCATGCTGCCCCAAGATTCGAGCACTCCATACCATGTACTGTTGTAGTACTGTACCAAATAGTACTGTTTGCTGTATACTGTAATGCTTTATAATCCCACTATCCAGTGTCACCCAGAAGATGATTGGTTCCCTTTTGATTCTGGGTCCTCTCAAGGTTTCTTCCTCATGTCATCTAGCAAGCAACGTCACTCATGTCACGTACTTAGAAAATGAATGGTCACCTGTCACGTTGTTGTTTTCTAGTATGAATGTAGGATCAGGCAGTGTTTACTTGCCACTGTCTCCTCTAGCCTGCTCATTAGGGATCTAAATCTACATATGTTTTGTGACCATGTCTATTGTCAAAAATGCTATTTGAATTGAATTGTAATGCAAGCAGCCATAATAAGTATGCTACATACTGTATATGTAGTGTAACATTACAAATAAAACATTAAAATTCGGTCAAAATTATTTTAAACACAACAAATTCACCATCTCCACTTTGCTAATCAGAGCAAATGTAGGAAAGTAGGTTGTCATCGTAGCACGATGGCAGGTGACATGACAAAAAAGAACAGACAGCAGCTAGGGGCTTTTATTTATGGTTAAATTATAATTAATTGAAAATATTGCATATTGTACACTGTATAATAATTTACTGCTCCATTAGCTGTTAACTCCATTATATCCATTCAATTTATATTCATCAGAGTAAAAGATGCACAAACAATATGTGCATGTGTAGAAGTCAAGATCTGAGCCAGATTTAAATATCAGATGTAACAATCAGTAATTAATATTTTATTACTGATAGAAAAAAGTTCAGTTCATTTTAGGACAAAGCCACTGAGCTTAAGTATTGAAGGTTTCACTAAATACCCATGTTTATGGTTTAGCCTTTAGTGACGCTGATGTAACAGTGTGTAAGCATTGTTAAAGCACTGAAAATTTCCTACAGTTCACATAGTGCTTCTGCACACAGGTGGAAGTGTTGTAGGTGGAATAGTATCTAAAATGGAGTAGCTAAAATGGAGGTCTTTAGAGTACAGGTGGAGGCATTTTGGATAGGATTGGCATTTAGTCCAGAGTTTCACACTGATATTTATATAGGTCACAATTAATATTTAGGATGGAACCTAAAAAATTAGAAATATACATCCACATATTGTTTTGTAAGGGTTAAAATGTAGATGGAAAAAAATGGAGGAGGGAGACCAAACCCAACTGCCAACATCATATAAACTAGAATTATTTAATATAAAAAATAAACTCATGCCATACGGGCTAAGTGGCCTAAGTGACATAATATGGCCATAAGCCATGGTGATCCTTTTATGTGTCAAATTTAACTTCTGTCAATGTAAATTCAATTTCTGGTACAAAATTAGAACAAATTTCATTTGATTGCTAGTCAGCATGTTGTGGTGAACAGGAAACCACACTCAGACTTGTATTGATCTCAACCAACATAACATAACATAAAGTAAAATAAAATAAAATAAAAAACTCCACTGCTTTCCCAATCACATGATCTTTACAGCCAATACTACAGTCACACTTGATTTGCTCACTGATGTCTGTAAAGCTGCTTTGAGAATACATGTTCTGTGAAGAGATCTTTTACAATTTATATTCTCTTTCATTCTATTACATTTCTTTCACCAAACTAAAGAACAAAGTACAGCTTTATGAGGAGTTGCTGTATGTGCACTAGCTTAAATCTTAAAGCTCAAATATATTTAAATCTCAACTATAGATGTAGCTCTGAAACATTCATAAGACATTGTTCCATCACAATTTCCGTTATAAATGACTTTCACTTCAGCTTGTCTTTCTGATAGTCTTTCTGAACAGTATCAAAGCTAACTACACATACTGGATGAATTCAGTAAAAGAATGCATCTTTCTCTGTCCTTCACACCAGGTAAGGATTTGACACTTAGAGATTTGTGACTCACAAGTCATAGAGAGAAAGATCAAGCACTTTCATAACCTAAGTTTGATCAGCATTCTCCTCCATCCATCTTCTCTTTCTTTCTTCTCTTGATCTGGTATAGGCTGATATGTAAATTTGAAGTGAAGTGAGAGTTGATTTTAGAGGGAGGAAAAAAAACCCACAAACATCTGATGTGACTCAGTGGTGCGTGTGTGTGTGCTTGCGAGTAAGTGAGTGAGTGAGAGAGACTGTGTATCTGAAATCATCTTGCCTAGAAGAGTAATAAAAGAGAATTGTGTGATGAATTCACTCTGGCTTTTCCCATTAAACACTAAAAGAAATTGAAAGTGTATGATTGTGATTGAGGAATGGAAGGGTGACACTCTAAAAAGACCAGATCTGACATGGAGATCAGAGAGTCATCTTATTAGATCCTCAGATGAGTGTGAAAAAGGAATCACCATCCACTTTTATTTAACAGAATTATGAATTATGCTCACAGAGAGATAAGGCTCCATACTTGTATTAAAATTGTGCAATTCTCTTGAAAAAAAAATCATAGTAATTCTTTGGAGAAAGACTGCATCACAATTTTGGTAGCATGCTGCTCAGAGATCACAGGAGACCTGGGGTAAGAATACATGTGAGCAGTTACAATGGATATTAAAAATCTACACACCCTTGTTAAAATGGCAGGTTTTTGTCAGGTAAAAATAATAAACTAAGATAAATCATTTCAGAACTTTTCCCACCTTTAATGTGAAATTGCAAAGTATACAAATAAAGTGAAAAACAATCAGAAACTTTTATAGGAACAAAAAATAAAATAAAATAAAAAAAACTTGCAATAACCTAGTTGCACACCCTTAAACTAATATTTTGTTGAAGCACTTTTTGATTATATTAAACCACTGTCTTTTTTGAGTAAGAGTGTATCAGCATGGCACATCTTGACTTAGCAATATTTTCCTACTCTTTCTTCCAAAAAACATTCTACAGCCGTCAAATTGTAAGAGCATCTCCTATGCACAGCTTGGTTCAGGTCACCCCACAGATTTGTAGTTGGATTCAGGTCTGGCCTCTGGCTAGGCCATTCAAAAACATTGATCTTCTTTTGGTTAATTAAACAAATAGATAAAGGAACTTAGTATGGGAGAGCTTTTCCCTGTGATTTCTTTTAATGTTTAAGCTTTGTGGCCCTTGATGGGCTGCATAAGGCAGATAAGCAAATAATGACTAATCTTTTAAGAAAAAAAAAAAAATCCCAGAACATATTTTTTTGAAAATTTTGTATACCCAGACATGTGTTGGTTTGAATTTTACTTCAAAACATTTTAATCATTGTCATGATTTTACTTTTGCATACAAGAAGACTATTGTCATGTAAAGGAGGCAAAGGGAAGTGCAGACTTTTATTGTGCACAGTGTAAAATAACCAACTACTATGGTGAGTAAACACAAAACAACAAAACATACAGACTATGGGCAAGACAATTGTAGGCAAAGTAACACAATAGCAGCAAAACAGAAGCTTGACAAAAAGACACAGAAAAACTAAAACCTAAATAGTGGTGCTGATTAGGGTGAAACAGGAAACAGGTGAACAGTGGAAAATGTGACATGGACAGGGGTCAGCATGTGCACTCTGACCGGTTTGCGGCTATGCAGCCCCATACGCAGAAAGCTGTGATGCATTGTGTGTTCTGACACCTTTCTATCATAGCCAGGATTAACGTTTTCAGCAATTTGTGCTACAGGAGCTCTTCTGTGGGATCGGACCACACAGGCCAGCCTTCGCTCCCAACGTGCATCAATAAGCCTTGGGCGCCCACGATCGGTTGTCCTTCCTTGGACCATTTTTGGTAGGTACTAACCAATGCATACTGGAAACACTCCTCAAGACCTGCCATTTTGCTCTGACCTAATTGTCTAGCCATCACAATTTGGCCCTTGTCAAAGTCGCTCAGATCCTTACGCTTGCCCATTTTGCCCATTCCTGCTTCCAACACATCAACTTAAAGAACTGACTTCACTTTCTGCCTAATATATCCCACTCCTTGACAGATGCCACTGTAATGAGATAATCAATGTCAGTGGTTTAAATATTATGGCTGATCGATGTGTATACCAATCAGTGCACACAATGCACCAGGCAGCAAGACATCCTAGCCTTTTTTTATTTAAAAATTTACATGGCAGTTTGTTGACAGAAAGAAATGTTTTATGCTGTCAAACTGATGTTTACTTGTGAGCCCAGTGTCTCTAGTTTCAGAGCAAAGAAAAGAAAGAGGTGAGCCTATTCACCCAGCAGAATCACTGCAGGAAGAGTGTGGTGATACCACCCAGGATAATAAAAGGAGAGTTGGGATTCCTAGGGGTGTGATTTGATCTGACAGCAGCATGTGCACCATCCAAGGTATTTGCTTGAGGAGGGATATACAAACCAACCAGAATTATGGAAGGAAACTCTCTTGGAAAGTAAAAATGTTTGCAAATTATAGATAGTAGTTGTAGATCTGCAGGGCAGTATTTTCCTAGCATGGTAGCATACCCCACTGCTATTTATTTTGTTGCTGTGTTCAACATCTCAACACATGAACTCTGGGGAGATCTAGTGCTCAGTTTGGTGTATAACTATGGAGCCACTTCAAAACAAAATTGATGGATGAGGATATAATCCATCTTTCCTGACGTCAAAATTTGCAGTTCATCCACTTTCTTTCTCAGGGATGACATGGTGGAAAGAAGCAGTCCTACTAACAATGCATAAAAACCATGATTGCCACCATGACTGCTGCCCCATTGCAGGCGAATGACCTCTGAGATGTTGCTCATAAGGGAAAGCATGGCGGCATATGCTCGGGGTGTCATCCACTGCACTGCAGTATACAGCTGGACAGCAGATTTTCCATCTTAAATGCATGGAAGCCCTGATACTTTCCATGGTTTCCATTTTGATCTTTATATGCAGTTGCCATATAGTTTGCCACAGTTTGTCTTAGCATCAGTTGCTCTTGTGAAATATACCCTATATGGCCAAACGTTTGTGGACACCTGAACATCAAACCCATATGTGCTTGTTGAACATTCCTTTCCAGAGTTAGTCCCCCGTTGCCGTTATAAAAACCTCCACTGTTCTGAGAAGGACTTCCACTAGATTTTGGAACATGGTTGTGGGAATTTCTGCCCATTCAGCCACAAGAGCATTAGTGAGGTGAGGCACTCATGTTGGATGAGGAGGCCTGGGGTGCAGTCAGTGTTTCAATTCATCTCAAAGGTGTTCAGAGAGATTAAGGTCAGGGCTCTGTGCAGGTCACTCAAGTTCTTTCCCTCCAACCTTGGCAAATCAACCACAGACGTCTTCATAGACCATGTCTTCATAGACCATGTCTTCATAGACCTTGCTTTGTGCACAGGGGTATTGTCATGCTGGAATATGTTTGGGCCCCTTAATTCCAGTGAAAGGAAATTGTAATGCTACAATATACAAAGACATTCTTATACAATTGTATGTTTCGTGGTAACAGTTTCGTGAAAGCCCACATATGGGTGTGATGGTCAGGTGTCCACAAAGTTTTGGCCAGTGTATAGTGTATGTGGTGGCCCCACCTATGCACTCAGTTTACTTTATTGGTACTGAAACACCAGAGCACAGTAAGCTAATAAAAGATCTGCTCTCTTGACCTTTCACTAAATCTAAAAAGGTAACACTGAAAAGGCAGAATTTAACATGAATCCTGTGTTCATAAGGACCCTGACAGTCAAGGCCAAGTTACAGACAAACAGCTATCAGTTGTTATGGATGCAAATGCAAAGGCATAAATGTTACAACTGTTGGCTTTAGCTTGAGTGCATAAACGGAGTGAAGGAAAGATAGTTGAGCAAGCTGAACTCTTGACATTGGTGAGTGAGCACCAAGATTAGGAGAAAAAAGGAAATGTAGAATCAGTAGGAGTCAGCAGAGTGAAAGGGTAACACACTGTATTTTTATGAAGCTTCAAGAAACATACATTTCTCCAAGTTAACTCTTAGGACACGATGAATGCAATTGTCGGTTTATGCACTTAGTTCTCTCAATTTCGTAACTCAGGAACATGCTGAGGTCTGTAAAATCAGAAAAAATCTACACACTCAAATTATTGAACTCAATAGAATTGGACTTTATATAATAGCACTATTGATTTCTTGAATTTGATTGGTCAGAAAGTGTTAATTAATGTTCTGACAGTCATGCCAGATGTAATAATAAAATGATTTTTAAAAATGATTGTATCATTGAAATTATTATATTATTATATTATTATAATATTATTATATATAAATATTTAGATTGAAATTTAGATACAAAAATACTGGAAGTCTTCTGTATACTGGAGAGATGGCTGTTCTGAAATTATCTATTATTAAAAAATAATTTTATTCATCAGAAAATGCTAGTGCATAGTATTTAAGCCATAATTAATTATTAAAAACATAATCTTTTTGCCATAATTCACACCAACAACAACTATCATCATCATCATCATCAGAAGACTTCTCAAATCACAATCTATTTTTGACTTTCTGTTCCTGAAATATATCAGTAGATAACTGAGACAACCTGAGATAACCTGCATCAGTAAATGAAGGCTCCTTTCAGTACTCATCATTCAAAGTGGATATGACACTCTTATCAGTCTCAGTATAAGTATGCACTCAAATGAATATTATTGTATCCCTCCATCATATACAGGATGTGTGATATTTTAATAGAAATAAATATGAACTTCAAACCACAGGCAGGAACAGAGAGACAGTGAGAGAGGGACCAAACCCTTCTCCCTTCTCTATCTGATCAAAATTCTCCTCCATCCATCACCCCTTAATCTCCATTATAAGCTGATAATTGGCAGGGAAGAGAGAGGTGACTGTACAAAGAGAAAAAAAAAATCAACCAAGAAGTTAGAGGCAGCAGAATTTGAACTTTTTTTTTTTCTTTTTTCAATTAACACCTTTTAATAATAGGTGCAACAGACAATCAGGTTTTCTCAAGTGCAAATTTGACCAAAAACACATGGGTATGAAGTACAATTATATTTGGATCTTCTGCTTCTATTATTATTACATCTCAGATTCTTGTCTTAATGGTGTAGGATTCATTACTGCAGTTAATGTCAATTTCTCCCACTTGTAACATTTGAAATGTTTTCCCAATTGTACAAGCTGGAGGAGGTCATCATTCACCAGTGAAACATTCGAACAAGTCTACGCAGCTGCCAGCAGTGATAAAAAGCAGCAATAATGCTTATGAAAGATAAAGTTCTTCAGGGAATAATAAGAAAAATGCTGTACCACTAAGAAGCCTTGAAAAGAAAAATAAATGAGAGAGCAATAGGAAGGATAAGCTGTAAACATATGGAGAGGGTTTACAGCTTTTAAAACTTCTGCACACATCTCATCACAGGAAGATTGGTACAATAGTTTATTTTATGTCCAAAATGCACCAGACAACAAAAATCCCTTGAACATATCTCAAAATTGACTAATTCTATCAAAACACCAGCACTGGTTTAACCAAACAAAGCATGGTAACACCTTACATTAATGTCCCATTCATGTTACTGAAATACATCTGTACTGAATATTTATTCAGTCCATGACTAAATGTCCACATAAATAAGAATTAAAAATATTTACAGCATGTACATAAATGTTGGTAGCTTACTGAACCACACTTTGTTGATAATTTTCCTACAATAGCACTCTCTATGGTGTTTTATTCCTCACATAGCAAATCGTATAACTCAATTCCACACCTAACCTTCAGACTTCTACACACTTCAAGTTCTTTTATCAATATCAATACACCAACTTAAATTTGGCAATGAATGGGACTCTTTCTTTATATAAACATGTTAAACAAATTAATTAAAAGTGTCTGAGTGTTAAAGACACTTAAATCTGTGACCGCAAGGTGGGAGAGTGAATTGAACACAGTTAAAATTTGTAGCTGTGGGATTTGTGTAGCGGCTAGAACATGTGTTCGCTTCTGTTCCTGAACATCTGTTCACTTCACTACACACACCCACATACATACACACACAAAAAAAAATAAAAATTACAGCAGGTTCCTGAATGTTGATAGCTTACTTAACTCAGGTCTTGAGGTATAAATATTGGAACTTACTTTACAGCCTCAGTTCTGAATATTGGAAGCTGACAACTGCCGACATGTTTACACTTACATTTATGGCATTTGGCAGACTTATTCAGAGCAACTTATAGAAGTGCTTTGAAGTCTCTATCAAAAAAGATATCATCGTGCTTGTTCACTAGGTCAAGGACTAAGAGTACCATCAGTCTAGAATTCTGTTGGGATGGTTAGTACAGTATGAAAAACACAAGACAAAGATTTCAAAGTACTTGTGAAAAGGTGGGTCTTGAGATAGCTAGTGACTTAGCTGTTCGTACAGCCAGGGGACGCTCGTTACACCACCTAGCTGCCAGAACAGAGAAAAGTCTTGATGAATGTCTCCCTTGTACCCTGAGAGATTGTGGGTCCCATTGAGCAATGCTAGAGGGTCAGCAGGAGCATGGTGCAGTGCAGGGTGTGATAAAAGCTTTAAGGTAGGTGGGCACTGGTCCATTTTCGGCTTTGTAGGAAAGCATTAGTATTTTAAATCTGATGGGGGCTGCTACAGGAAGAGAGTGGAGGGATTGTAGAAATGGGGTAATGTGGGGGAATTTGGGAAGGTTGAAAACAAGTTGTGCAGCTGCATTCTGGATTATTTGCAGAGGTCAGATGGTGTGCAAATGTAGACATGCCAGGAGTGAGTTGCAGTAGTCCAGTCTCAAAATGACAAGGGACTGAACAAGAACCTGAGTGGCCAGATCCTCCTAATGTAGATGCGGAACTGGCATGAGTGAGTCAATTCAGAGATATGAGGTGAGAAGGACAGTTGATTGTCCATGGTTATCCCAAGACTGCATGCAGTGACAGATGGTGAGATCTGAGAGTTGTCAAGGGAGATCACAAGACCTTGACAAGGGGACCCATCTCCTGGGATGTACAGCAGCTCAGAATTGCTGGGATTAATTTCAGCTGGAGAGCTGCCATCCAAGATAAGGTGTCTGCCAAACATGCTAATATCCGTGAAGAAACATGAGTGTCGAGGGAGGAAAAGAAAGGATGAGTTGAGTGTCATCAGCATAGCTGTGACATAAAAAAAAAATGTGAGGACCCAACCAAGAGACCGAGTATAGAGGGAAAACAGATGAGGACCCAGCAGTGAGCCTTGTGGGACACCAGTGGAGAGTCTGCATGAAGCAGATGTGGAGCCCCTCCATGACACCTGATATGAGTGCTCCTCCAGGTAGGAAGCAAACCACTGACATGCCATGTCACAAATTCCATATTTTCCCATAACAGCATGCTCCATTGTGTTTTATTTGTTACATAGCAAATCTTCTAACTCAATTCCACACTCAACCTTCAATCCTTTACACACTTAATGATTTTTAATAAACAGAATACCAATGCAACCAACATAAATCTGACAGTCAATGGGATTTTTACTTTAAAGTAATTTATTTATTCAAGTTTGTAAATAAGTGAGTGTTAGAGACACAGAGTTCTATGACTGCAGGATGAGAGAGTTAAAACACAGTTAAAAGTTTGCAGCTATGGGATTTGTGTAGCGGCTAGAACATGTGTTCGCTTCTGTTCCTGAACATCTGTTCACTTCACTACACACACACACACACACACACACACAAAGCCTAAAGAAACTTCTTCAAATTCACTTTGCATGTGATTATATTTCATGTTTAATATTGTCAGTCAATGGTTATTTGGCTGGTTTATGAAATCTTTGATGGTATTTGTGTGTATATATGTGCGAGGAATCTCTTGGTGTGTGTCCGTGTGTGTATGGTTAATTAAATGATACACTGCAGTATGTAATGAGAAATATGATGCATAAGTATTAGTAACTGATAAGAGAATTTTAAACAGTTGAATTCTTTCTTTATTCCACAGCTCCTATTACAGTTTAAAAAGCATGACGAAAATTTACACAGAGGCAGAAAGAGATCACACTCAAGGTCGTGTCATAAAAACACAGAGGACACATGCAGACCATCTGTTTGCTCAAATATTCCTCTTCTTCATGTCAGATTAAACTCTAATTAGGGAATTCTGGATTGAACTCACATCTGTTTCAGTCTCTCTAGTGTCCAATCCTGATAAATTCTAATCAAACAAAGGCGAGAAACAACCTGGTCATATTTCGTGCATTAACTCTTGAGCTTTGCTGATAAAATAAACTAGTTAGCTTTTTGTTTATTCTAATGCACAAGAAATCCAAGAAACAGAGAATACAAACTGCGAAGGGGGAATCAGTGATAGTAGGGGTGTTGCAGATGATTTGCAAACAATGAGTCTCATTTATCAATTTTTTAGTAAAGCTAAATGTTTGCATAAGCCAATCTGAACTAAATAATTCTGCCAGATTTACAAACATTTTGGTTTACTTCATATTCGCATGATGAATGCAAATCATCAGTAAATTACCAGGCGTGTGCACGGCACAGCTGACTGGCATTTGGTGAGGCCCACAATATGTCATAACAGGCAAAGCTCACAAAGCTAAAGGGACAAGGAAATGGCAAAAAAGACTTGAGGTAGAAGTTAATGTTATTTTGACTCATGTCTATGCCAATAAAATGCTTTTTTACCAGCATAACAACAACTCAAAAGCTTCAAATCTGGAGCCAAATTTGGATCTGGAGCCACTGCTTTTTTTTATTCAAAGCAGTGTCTTGGAGACTCTCAGACAGAAATCCCTCTCACCCTTCTCAATGCTGCATTAGAAAAGCAAGAAGTGGAAGGTCTGAGCCACTGGCCATCATCCTTTTATACAGCGCTTTAATACATTTCTTCTTAATTGAATGACTGGTATCATTTGTCTTAATTTATGTTGTATTGCTTTCTTTATTTTTTCAAATTTAATATTTCCTTAGTTAATATCATTAATATAAAATGATTGTGACAAAAGTTTCATTAAATTTATGTGCAACTAAAAATACACAAGTTATTTAAACTTGACAGCGTAATCCATATATAAGTGTAGTAACTCATTGTACTTTTTATGATTTGAAGCTAATTAATTGAGGGTTACCTTAGTTAGTCTTCTTATGCGTAAATTTGCACACACTCAGAAGCACGAGTAGGATATAACATCAGAAGAATTCGTCCATTTCTTTCCTCACAGGCCACACAGGTGCTTGTTCAGTCCCTTGTCATTTCAAGACTGGACTACTGCAACTCACTCCTGGCAGA
>CM040455.1:24961161-24994194 GCA_022758105.1 Pangasianodon gigas
AAATACTTATTTCACTCATTAAAATGCAAATCAATTTATAACTTTTTTGAAATGCGTTTTTCTGGATTTTTTTGTTGTTATTCTGTCTCTCACTGTTCAAATAAACCTACCATTAAAATTATAGACTGATCATTTCTTTGTCAGTGGGCAAACATACAAAATCAGCAGGGGATCAAATAATTTTTTCCCTCACTGTATATATATATATATATTTATATATATATATATATATATATATATATATACACACACTCATTCAGTTCTCTCTGGCCTGGACTTCATTCATTTAATGGAGCACAGAGCTTCATTACCCTGCTCTCTCACTATGTGTGAATTCAGCATATTCTTTATTATGGGCAATCCAGCAATTATAGTCCATAGTGTGGGTCAAAACACATGTAAGCAACATTAAACATAGATAATCCATTATAATAAGAGAGGTAAAGAGTAAAAAGTCAAAGCCAGGAAACATGAAACTATAAAACAGGGGACTAGGGAAAAAAAAGTTTAGAAAAGTACAATAGCAGTCAATGACACTTCAAAAGAACAATGACACAGAGGATATAAAAAGGCAAACTCATCGTCACTCAAACACAGGTGAAGGCCATCAGTAAACAGTACAATGATGAGACAGGGGCAGAGACAGGGGCATGTGGCAACATATAAACAAAAGCAAAAAATAAATAAATAAACTTCTTGTCAGTGCTTCATTGCATCGCTTTCAAGCACTTGCAGAATAAAAAAACACACAACAACACACAACACAGCCTGTGTTATAGAGCAGCCAAAGACTTTCTGCCATTAAATTTTGTCCAGGGCACAAACACAGAAGGCTTTATAAAGTTGTGAGCAGTTCCTGGGAATTAAAGGACTCACTCATTTGTCTGTTGAATATTTGATCTGTGGAAATGGCCAAAATACATACCTCTATACAGCATCTACTAGCAGATAAATAAAATGGAGTGCCTTTTTGTGGGTGAACCCCACTGACAAGTGATTACAGGCAGTGAATGGTGGCACTGATGGTGTTTAAACATGGGGTATGACAACAGAAAAAAGGTAGCTGGAGTGGGTCTTTAAATCAATTGTACACATGGTGCCACTGAACATGTGTAACAGTGAAACACATCTGAAAAAGTGACTACCATGCCTTGCATAAGTATTAACCCCTCTTGAACTTTTTCACATTTTACAACCTGGAATCGTCATCATCAGTCACATAACTATCTGATTCGTGTTTACCTGTGTGCAATTCTAGTGTCACATGATCTCAATATCAAAACATTCGTGGAAGACCCCAGAGTTTGTTAGAGAACGTGACTAAACAAACAGCATCATGAACACCAAGCAGCAAGCACAAGTCTGAGATGAAGCTTAGCAAAAGTATCAGTGTTTGGTTATTAAAAATATCCTAAGCTTTGAATATGAATGTGAGCTCTTCTTTTTCATTTCAGGGCCACTGACAGAAAAAAAAAAAAAAAGTGTTTCAGTGGGGTTTGTGAATACAGGAACAGGAAATGAAATGTTGTTGAATAGTGAGTGAGTGCTTACATGGAAACTTGCATGGAAAAAAATAAGAAGAAATCAGATAACAATAATTTTCACATTATTTGTAGAGGTAGGTCTTGTCTATTATTTATCACTAGAGTGGAAGTGCTTTCAGTTGCTCAAACTTAATATTCTGAGAATCAGAGGTGACATTACAGTTGAGGGCTAATTCAGTTGTGTTTGATATGAATGAGGTCAGAAATAAATTTACACATGCTAACCCCAACCTTCACCCTAACCTTATTATACACATATTCCTGCCTACTGAGTCTGATGATTGCCTTGCCCTTTTGGTGTATCTGAATTTGCACTTAAATATCTGACACACACATTCACACTTAGGGGCAATGTGTAATAAATCTGCTCTGACTAGGTTACCAGTCCCTGCTGATAAAAAAGCATCCCCACAACAGGATGCTACCACCACCATATTTCACAATGGGGATGGTGTTCTCAATATGGTGAGCAGTACTGGGTTTGACACTTAATCAAGCTATGTACGTTCTATGTGCTACATTCTACACCATGAACACATTTGTATACATCAAAACACACACACACACACACACATTAACACACAGAGGCAATTTCGTGTAGCAAATGCACCTACCAGAATGTTTTTAGGAGGCGGGAGGAAACCATAAAACCCAGAGGAAACATACAGATGCAGAGACCATTCAGAGATACTTCACACAGACTGTAACCCAACCTCAGGATCACATCAGGGACCCTGGAGCTGTAAGGGGGCAAGGCTACCCATTGCAACACCAGTTTGAAATATCATGTTGATTAAAAATTAGGACCACATTAGGACCAATAGAGAATTCTTGTGATAAGAGGGTTGGGAACTGAGTAATACAAGAAACTGAGGAACTGTGAAAAAAAGATACAGATACTGATTCCTCTTTCAGTGCTAAGGTGTACTTCCCTTTTAAAGCTCCACATGATGAAGTTTCAAATTGGAGGTGAGTGCTCTTTCATCATTCTTGACTGTATTTGGGTTAAGGTGCAGATTGATTATGTCTCATTTGATTTATTGGAGGTTGAACCCTTTCACATCGACTTTCCCTTACACGCTGCACAGGCCATTAATCATAGATTTCATATAATAAATAAAAACTGGACTGACCCTATTTGATGGTGTTAACAAAGAAAGTTACAGTGACATTATCAATTTCCCAGGAGATTTCACCTCTATGTGAAACCATCCTCAAAAACTAAAAACTATGACATGTTATTCATTAATTTATCAGCCATTAACCTTAACAAGACAAATGCCAGTTGTCACTTTGGACACATCTCTTTGCTTTATGAAAAGTTTTTACTTTTTTCCTTATTGTTATTATTTTTATAGAGCTTCCTTCCTGTTTATTTGGGTTATTAAACACGTCAGTTGTTGTTTCAGCTGCTCCCATTAGGGGTCGCCACAGCAGACCTCATTCCATTATCCACATATTGATTTGGCACAGGTTGTATGCTGGATACCCTTCCTAATGCAACCCTCCCCATTTATTTGGGCTTGGGACCAGCACTGAAGGTGCACTAGCCTGTGTACCCCCAGTGACTGGGGGCAGCTCCCATCATGGGGCTCAAACACCATGAGCCTGAGATCAACCGGCTCTACCACCTGAGCTAGCTATACACCTACTAAACACATTAGTGCTTGCTTAATTTGATCAGTAGTTTTGAAGTTTTTAAAATATATAAATGAGATAAAACATAGTATACGAGATTAGTCTGAGGTTTGTTTTATGTTTGATGAAGTATTTTATATTTCAGTGGCATGATTATTGACCAACACTGTGAAGTGAAGCATGGAAACAAATCATTGGCAGCCAAAAAGAAGCTGAATGTTCTAACAAAGACTCAAGACATTTCTCCTCCCCACCAGTAGAAGTTGTACTCACCAGAATACTAGTCTCTGACATTCATTTCCTGTTCACCTCCTGGTTTTAACTGTTTACAGACATGCATTCTTTGCAAAGTTTTGCCATTCCATGAGTTTGAGTAAATTCTGTGCCTTGTGTATGCCGACTGTCAAAGCCCTGCATTGTATTTTGGATTTGTCTTTGGATTACAGTTTGAATTAGTTGTTTATGACCATTTTGACCTTTGTCTGCCTTACTGATTTGGATATTTGGATTGTGTTATTGCTCTATTTGCTGCAATTTTTAATTAAACCTATAAATGAGTTATAATTGTTACAAAGGTGTTCTCCAGGTTTAGTTTTCTTCTGTTACACCATACTGATTCTAATATTTCTTTGAATTGCTTCTCAAGTCATAATTATAATTTTATTAGCCCAGAGCTACCCTCCAACTTGATCAAGCTTTAATAACATTTGTCATTCAGGTCAGGAACTGCGTCAAAGTGTGCGTTCTTTTATGACTTTATTGTATCTCTTTTTGATAAAGGGACTTTTAAATGTAAATTTAAATATCAATCAGCTTTCTGATATTTCTCTCCCTCTCTCTCTCTCTCTCTCTCTCTCTCTCTCTCTCTCTCTGTCTCTCTCTCTCTGTCTCTCACACACACACACACACAGAAATAGCTTTTCCCTGGTGAACTTACACAGAATGAAGCCATCTTCAGTCATGTTTGACATCTCCTGATATTAAACCCCCAGAAACCCTTTTAGAAACGAGTTCCGTCTCCTTTCCTATCACACACATTCCTTTCCTTTCTTTTGATATTCCCTAATAGCCTTTTCTCACAGTGGAGATGATGTAAAATTCATGTGACTCCCCAGCAGAGTAGATCAGAGGGACTGTCAGCATGCCATCTCCTTATAGAAACATTTTATATTGCACAAAATACATGTTTAAATGTTCAGTAAAGGCAGTATAAGGCTGAACACATAGCACTCAGTTATTTTAATTCTTGAAATAGTCAGATCATAGAGATACAGATCGTAGAGATACAGATAATAGCGCTGAAAGAGGAATCATGAGCCATATCTTTTTCACAGTTTCACAGCACCTTGTGTTACTCAGTTCCTTACCCCCTTAGAAGAAGAATTTTCAATCTGGACATATATGTTTCTAATTTTTATAGTATCTATAAATCTGTAGTATCAAATATCCACTGAAGAAAGGCTGAGACTTGGGCTTAACTCAAGTTAAGAGTGTTGACATCACAGTAGACTTCATAATTACCCAAAAGGTACTGCAATCTGACCCAGCTGCTTTACAAAACAGTAAACAGAAGCAGTAAAATCTGAGATACAGTATACTACTGGCAGTTCTTTTCTGTCTCCTCACCTGCTACAGTCACTGAGGAATCATTTTGCTCTTTCTCTTTGATTTGAGTTGTGTTCTTTGAGCTTTGGTTATGACAGAATCTCCTGCTTCTGCTTCATCTGTCTGTCATCTATGGATGACCTCTTCCCCTTTTTCCACTCCTGTCTTCCTTTATCCTCAGTCTGTCATTGCTTGCTCTCATCTCTCTGTTTCTTATCCTCTGTGACAGTGAAGGTTTCTCTGCCTGGTTTCTGTTTTAAACACATACTGTATGGTCTAATAAAACCCATCTGATGTTTCTGTGGCTGAATTCTTGAAGACAGCCAAATTTGACCTATACTTTATATTTAACCAAAAAAGAAAAGGTTTCTTTTTTATAGTTTAATCTTGCCTAGGCTTCCTGCAAAGATCATGTTGTGTGAGGAACCAGATAAACAAAGGCAGTGGTAAAAACAGTCAGTGTATATTAAGATGTCTAAAACCTTGCTAGGTACATGTGATTTCCTCACAGTGAATGTCACAGTTTGATCAAATTTTTGGATAATTACATAATTGCTGTAGTGAAATGGACATTTAATTTAAAAAAATAATTTGTGGTCAGATACTGGCTGTCAAAATATCTGTGATGCTCTGTCAGTTGGCAGATACAGACACAGGTAAACAAAACCTTGATTAAAAGAAGTAGAGTGAGCATTGGAGCATAAACCACTTGCATCCTGTGGGAACATCTGTATATTTCTCTGGGCAAGCGATAAGTGAAGAAGCAGTTAGAGAGGTCGCTGCTGCAGAGCCAGTGTGGAGCTGTGCTAGCAGTGTGCTAAGCATGGCTATCTGCTGCTGTTGTTCTCTAAGGAGGCGGCCCTGTGCCACCAACGCCTGATGCCACGCCATATCACCTGTTGCATCTATGTTAAGGCGAAGTATTCTGTTCGATGGCAGATGCACATGCAGGTAAACAAAAGCTTTATTAAGCAAGCTTGCAGGCAAATCCAAAATGTGACACAAAAACAAAGTCAGTGTACAGACAAAGGTCAGGCGATGTATGAACAGCATAAACTGGGCTAAGCAAAGAGCAAAGACGAGGAAACCAGAAACAAGTTCAAAACTAGAAGGGACTATGATTAAATATGGTAACAACTGGTACAAAACACAAAGCATATCCTTCATGTTGGGTGAGTGTGCTGAGAGTCGTTATATACTGTGGTAGTGAAATTGAGTCCAGGTGTGCACGATTGGTAATCAGGTAAGTTTGAATGTGTGTGATGGGAATTGGAGTCCTTGGCGGCCATGTTGGTAGGTCACATGGTGGTATAGGTACTGTAGTTAGACGCCGATTCTGGCGTAGAAGTGACACGCTGCTGTGACCTCCAGTAACAGCGCTTACACACTCTGTACCTACAACAGCATTTTAAATTGTTTAAATTAATCAGTCCAAATTAATCAGCAATTATTTCAGCACCAAATTAAGAATGAAAGGAGATCAGATTAAATGCCAAGTGTGACTTCTACCTCAGTTGGTAAGACTAGAAATTCAAATGTATATTCTGTTGATAATTAAAGTGATCACACATGTTCCACTGTAAATGTATACTTCTTTGCTAAAGTGTTTAATGTATAAAATATTGGAATTTATATTATTATAATATTGGAAATCTTATTTATTGCATATTGCAAAAGAAATCGATACAAAGTAGGTGATTTATACAATCAATTCACTGGTGTGTCTCAGTGAAGATGCATTTTCACTTTTTGTGGCTAAAAAGTGAGCAAAAGAGAAACATATTTCAGTTCAGTAAAACTTGATCCACACAGAACCCTCGTCAGCACAGAAACTTTATAACACCACAGTCTTCCTGACAGATATCATTAACTCATAAGAGTGTGTATGCTTTTAAAGTTCTATATGCAGTCACACTACATGAAAATTAAATAAGCCACTTTCAGCATTCATCATTCTTGAAGAATATTTTAAGGACAGGAACATGGTCACAGAAATGCTTCTTCTGCCATTTGATGTTAAAGACAAATGAAGGACAAATGAAACAAAACTTAAGCAAAATAGACATAAAAGAGCATATCACACTGTTAAAATTTAACAAGGAAAGACGACAGAAAGTTACATCACTTACATTCAGGACCAGATGAGAGCTGTTAATATTTCATAAGTTATGATACATTAATCCTGCATTTTAACAATGCATGTTCAACAATCTATTATTTAAAGCTAAATTCAATCAAACTTTTTTTTTTTTTCCACCTGATATTGCCCTTTTTTAATACACTCCTCCATGTGGCATGCAATCATCATCCTTACCAGTTTCATTCAGGAAGAACACACAGTTTTGGACTTATAATAGTAAAGAATGATGGAACTCATGTAGATGTATTTTCTTTTCTAGTCTGGTTAATTTTTAATGATAGCGTTCTATCTAGAGTTTAACTGCAAAGTACCATTTTATTGAAATGATCATTAAGAGCTATATTTAAATCTGAAGCAGACACTGAGCTATAACATTACTTTATTATTTTATATCGTTTTACCTTTAATAGTTCTGAATTACACGGATGCGACAGTTTTTGGCCCAAATGAGTAGGTGTAATAATGGACTTTCTGCTATTCTGAGCCATGAACATTTTCATCATTCATAAACACACACTATGTGTTATGTGTAATAATTTATTTTGGATACTTTTTTAAAGTACTTTTTTATATAATTACATACTTTTTTAAAGTCATTAACATAGGCTTGGAGCGCTTAAACCTCTCAAATAACATTGAATCTCAGAAAATATTCATTTAATCATTCCAATAATATGTCAACTCATCTCAGGCAACATCATCTATTATTTTTATTTTTATGTTATTTTATTTATTTTTTTACAAGATTTCTTTTCTGAAATTGTGTGAATTTGCTCTTAAATGTGTAACAGGTTTGAGTTTTTAGCATAGATTTAACAAATACAAATAAATAAATAAATAAATAAATAAATAAATAAATAAATAAATAAATAAATAAATAAATAGCATCCATGCTAATGGCATGAGAACATTAAGGATATTCTTATTATTTATTTTTGTTTATTGTTTTTACAAATTTAAGTAGTAGTAGTCTATATTTGAAAAGGCATGCTTTTTCTCTTCCCATGACAATTCCTGTCAAACATGTTACATGAGAAATATTCCATTTTATAGGGCTGAATGTGTTGAGGTAACAGGTTTGTGTGAATGTTGTGGGGAACCAAAATGTACATTTTTCATGACCTATAATGAATGAGTCATGAGAAATAATGTTTTAAGCCTGGGATTAAATGAATTCAGACTGTTTTCATGAAATGTAATCATTTAAAAACAGTAAAAGTATTATAATAAATATATATTTCAAGGTAAAGTATAGTTATATATATATATATATATATATATATATATATATATATATATATATATATATATATAGAGAGAGAGAGAGAGAGAGAGAGAGAGAGAGAGAAATAAAGTTATTTATCTGAAACATGCACAGAGGTTATTTTGGGAACCCCTATCATGGAATCACCCCTTTACTGAACATGTTTATCACTCATCATTAAGCCTTAAAACTCATCATTATGAAGCTCCACAAGGATTTTTTTTGTATGCATCCTTTCAGATGAATAACCTTCAATTTGTCATTTTTTAGGAAAGACACCATATTTTGTGAAATATATTTGGATAGATAATATGGTTAACACATATTTATTGACAAGGCCATTCTAAAATATTCAGGCTCTTGTTTTGAAACCACTCCACTGTAGCTTTAGCAGAATGCATAGAGTCACTGTACTGTTTGGAATGTGAACCTCCACTCAAGTCTCTTGCAGACAGGTCTGCTTACAGGATCGTCATGTATTTGGCATGTATTTTATATGCTACCTCTGGGTACATTTATTCAGAAACATGGTATTAGCTTCCACTGCTATGCTGATGACACACAGTTACATGTTTCAGCAAAGCTAGATGAGAGACACCAGCTTAAAAAAACTGAGGAATGTGTAAAATGCATTAAATACTGGATGTTGAGTAACTTCCTAATACTTAATTCTGACAAGACAGAAGTACTTCTACTAGGACCACAGGCAGCCAAAAGCAAGCTTTCTGACTACATAGTAACTCTGGATGGCCTTTCAATTACATCATGTTCAGCAGTGAAAGACCTTGGTGTGATTATTGACTCCAGTCTCTCATTCAAAGCTCATATACATAATACTAAAAAGATAGCCTTTTTTAATCTCAGAAATATTGCTAAGACACATAATGTCACTACATGATGCAGAAAAAGTTGTTCATGCTTTTGTTACCTCTAGGTAGGATTCTTGTGATGTCTTGCTGTCTGGATGTTCCAGTAGGTGAAAAAAAAAAAAAAACAAGTTCCAGTTAGTCCAGAATGCAGCAGCCAGATGATCTGATCACATCCGTTTTGACCACCCATCTTATCCACATTGTATTGGCTCCCAGTAAAATTTTGCATTGATTATAAAATACTAGTAATGACCTATAAAGCACTGAATGATCTTGCATCGCTCTACCTGAGCAAACTTTGGAATTTTATGAGCTGTCACACCTTCTTCGATCAAAATGTGCAGACCCCCACGGTTACGGAAAAGTCTTCCAATTAGTGTTCGGGACTCTCACTCTAGGCTAATCTAGGCTGAAGACCTATTCGTTTTTTCAAGCTTTTTGTTAATAGCTTTTTAGATGAAAATTTTGTTAATAGCCTTTTAGATGAAAAGGCTCAGATCTGGAGGGTTTATTGAAATAGAGAGTTCTGCTAAACTAGGATGTTTGGATGCTGTTGCCAACTCCCCCAAACACCCCCCCGTGTTCACTCTGGTTTGTTGACGGTGGAGTGGCTGGCTGCTTTATGTCCCAGAGTGCCCTCATGCCTGTGTTACCTTCTGGCTCTCCATTTACTTATGCTGTCATAGCTAGTGCACTTTGCACACAATGTACTTCATCTTAAACCACTAGAGGACAATAGCATACCTAATAATCTGTGTTTCTCTCTCTCTCTCTCTCTCTCTCTCTCTCTCACCTGGCCCATTCCTGTTGCTCTACTTCTGCTTGGACCTCCTTCACCTTAGAATCACTCATTGCAACACATGGATACCCTAAAGACGGCTGTGTATGGTCACACTTGGATAGTAAAAGACTGCACTTACTGAAAACAGTTTATGCTCAAGTCTCATTCATTATTCAGTGGATAACTTCACTTGGATACTACAGACTTAAAGCTACTAATACTAATGAAATAAAAACAAAATACTCTAATGCTCATCCTGAACATCCTTTCAACAAACTTAGCACTTCGGGGCTTTCCTCCCCCAGTCCACAAACATGCACTGTAGGCTGATTGGCATGGTATGTGTGTGTTTGGTGTGTGTGTGTGTGTGTGTGTGTGCCCACCCGCCCACACTGCAATGGATTGGCACCCCATCCAGCATGTCCCCTGCCTTGTGCCCCGAGTCCCCTGGGATGGGCTCCAGGCTCCCTGCAACCCTGTGTAGGATAAGCGGTACAGAGAATTGATGGATTTGTGAATGAATAATGATTCATAATCCTATCTCTGGTGTCACCTATTCTCTTCTGAGTCACTTTCCTCTCAAGGTTTCTTCTCATGTTATCTCAGAGAGATTTTCCTTGCCATCATTGCCTCTGGTTTGCTCATTAGGAATCTATCCAGATTTCTGCGAAGCCGCTTTGCAACAATGTCCATTGTTAAAAGCACTATATAAATAGAATTGAATTAAATAAAAATGAATTGTGCCCTCAACCCTGCAGAGATGCTGTTTACAGGATTATGAGCAGTGTTGATTTCACACCAAATGTGTTACTGTACTTATGCATGGCAGTTATGCAAGACACTGTATAACACTATAATGTTACATTAATGGTACGGAAGAACATTTGCTGCTAACCTTACGCGAACCTTTACATAATGTTACCTAAATTCCAGAAATGTTCTGTTCTTGTTCATTCTCTTATAAACTGTCTGTGGCTTTTTTGTGATTAGAGTTGTTAAAGTCACCTTGGCCAAATCATGAAGAGTTTGTTTAGCTGGGATCTCACTTCTCAAAGCACGTGTAGAACAAGGTCCAATTCTGTGCATTAGAGCCAGCAGTATGCACTAGAAATCAAAATGCGTATATGCACAGCTGTATGCAGTAAACAGAGATACATCCTACACATTGTAAATTGCTATGCTCCTGCACACATACTTACATAAGGAAATGCCTCCAAATCACCATATATGGTCAACAACTTCTTTTTAATAGGGTGATTATATGGCTATGTATGGGTGATCTAGTAATGGTGTGAAAATCCCTTATTATCATTGCCTTTTCTGCTCCAGTATTTGGAAATGTAATGCAACATAAGCGATATGAATACATGCCATTATACAAGACATATGTCATTATTCAGCTCACAGTTAGTTGCCAGACCAGTCTCCAATTTCTCATTGAAATATGCCTGTGGCTAAAAACCCTAAAGTAGAAAGGACTTGAGTATGCACAGGAATGCTATTACTGTGTTTTGGGCTCTCCAAAAGTGCTGACAGAGATCAACTAATATTGCACTGGGTAAATGAAATCGACTGATGAACCACTCTTCACTCTCAGCAAAGAATTTCTGGCGCTCCTTAAAAACCCATTCCCTGTGCAAAGCTGAGTGTTCCAAATCTTCCAGCAATCAATTTAGATTTGCTTTTTATATGATTTTACTTTACACTTCATCTGAGTCACCTGTCTGCACCTTGGTGTGAGCGCTATAGTCAGGAATTACTGGCAATTATGCTGACATGATGGACAATAAGTGTGATGCGAGCACCCCTAATCAGTTTAACTGCATTTAAATATAAAGTAAATATACACACATCCTCATGCACAAGAATAACTTGACATTCACATTCGGTGTGTTCAAATATGAGCATGTTATGCATGAAACTATGTGATATATGAGAACCCTATTTTCTATATTAAGCATTTCCTGCTTTGTTTGCTTGAGATAGAATGTCAGTGAAGTCTAGAATGGATTGAAATTAATACATAAAATTCAAATTAAGCAAGGAAAAATTACATATACCAATCTTAATATTATTATAGAAGTTAAAATGATGTTAAAAGAATAACCAGGGGACAGGGGATTGCTGCTAATCCACAAACCCAGCCAGGTTTTACAGAGGTGATATACAGCAATGCAACCAAAGTCAATCTTTCATTCAGTCAGTAGTTGCAGTTTATCCATCTTGTTACTAAGAAGTGATCCTTTCCCTCTTTACCCTATCTTAATGTGTGCATGTATCTGCTTATTATTATTATTATTATTATTATTATTATTATTATTATTATTATTATTATTTTCCCCCACAGTCTCAATTACCAATGATGGCAATCTGTTCACACACAGGTGTTTTACCCCAAGGGAACAATCTGGAAGCAGCAGCCTGTGTGTGTGTGTGGGTGTGTGTGTCTGTGTGTGACAGAGAGAGAGAGAGAGAGAGAGAGAGAGAGAGAGAGATTTATAGTAGCTGACTATGTCTATCTCACTTTGCATAAATGTAAAATATCATAACAGTACTGTTCTATTAAGTTCAATTATGTATTAAAAACACACACACACACTGTACCCCAGTTTGAGTGTGTGTACACAAATAAGGGGAAATTAAAGGATGGGTGCTTATAAATCTAAGGCAAAAACCGGCAACATTTGTGGCATCCCATTAACTCCAGCTATTATTTCCTCTCCCACCTGTGCACACACCCGCCATAAGGAGGAGCCCAGTGTGTGGGGACGACGTTTTTTGGGTTGCTATCTTGACTGCATAACATGGAAATGGAGGAAAGAATCATTAATCCAAATGCAGATATTTTTAGCATTGCTTACTAAAATCATTGCCACAGTACATAGTACATTAGAAAGCAAGTTAGATCTATACTAAAGGAACAAGGTTATATTAGGAGAAAAACAAATGAAAATTTGAAGCAGCAAGCATAAAAACTAGAGAGAGTGAGGGAAAATATGTGCAAGAAGATATGACCAAATATTGAAAGTGAAACCCAAAAATGGACAGATGAGAGTGCAGAGGATGGGACAAACCAGGGAAGAGATTCATCATTAATCATTCAGTATGTTCCATACCGCCATGGCAGTAGCTGTTATAACATTCATGTTGTGCTGTATTTATCATGTTGTAGGTTAATTTGTACAGTGTATATGTATTGTCTTGTCTATTAGCACTGTAACATTCACTAATTTGCACTACATCTTGCCTGGTGATTATCTTGCACTGAACTGTTGTCACTTTTCTATAATTTGTTATACCATGACCTAGGAATACACTATTTCATTCTACTGTATTCTTGTATATGCCTAGAACATCAATAAAGGTCTCTACTTATTCATTTACATTAAGTAACTTCTTTATTCTGCTTAGGATCATGGTGGATCCAGAGCCAATCCCTGGAACACTAGGCAGGAATATGCCCTTGTTGGGACACCAATCCATTTCAGACACAACTCAGGATTGAACCAGGGATCCTGGAGCTGTGAGACAACACCACTACCTGCTGTGCCACCATGCCAATCCCTCAGTGAGGAGAAAAGTTGCTTATACAAAAATAGAGATAAAAAAAGACCATAGGTTGGGAAGTAAAATAATAATAATAATAATAATAATAATAATAATAATAATAATAATAATAATGTTATAGTTCATTGCAAGGTTCATAAATAAGGCAGACTGATTGCTTCAGGTAAGTGCTTTTGGCACCTCTTTTAAACTAAAGCATGTCCCCCCCCTTTTTTTTTTTTTTTTTTTTTTTTTTTTTTTACAACAAACTGTTTATATTGTACAAATACAGAACATACATCAGTGCTGCTGTATCTATACAGTTAAGTCCTTTGATACAGTTTAATCTACTAGTACTGTAAATATTTTCCCAGAATACCATTCAGTCTGCTGTACTGAACTAACATACTGGTTTGAAAACAGTATTGTATTGTACAAATTACAGATTAGTTTTTTGTTTTTTCTTTTTTTAACAATTCAAGTAAACGTCAAGGCTCCAAACCAGAAGAAAAACCCATAGTCACTGAATTATGAACTACAGGAAACTGGAAATGATCACTAGTAATCTGTGGACTTTGCCAGCAAAGAGTTTAAGTTAGGTTGCTATGAATGAGGAACCAGTGGAACCAATCAACCAGATTGAGGACAACCAAAAAAAAAATGTTTTAACCAAATTTAGGAAATGGAAACCAGTAAGAGACACACAATGGGCTAGAGTGTGCGAAGCCATATGTCTGAACCCGGGTGAGCATTCAGTCATTCCTTCATCTGCAGGAACTGCTTTATTCTGGTCAGCGTCACGGTGAATCTGGAGCATACTCCTAGGCAAATTTAGCACAACCAATCCATCTAAATGAGAGGGGAGGAAAAAGAAAATCCTGGAGGAAACCCATGCGGACTCCAGGAGAACATATGAAATTCCATACACACAGTAACGTGAGCTCAGGCTTGTACTTGGGACCCTGGAGATGTGAAGCAGCAACACTAACCACTGAAGACAAAATAGACGTTGCAATTTTATTGCTATAAAATCAACTCATAGACCACATGGAGCAACAAGGGCAAAGAGTGAAAGGTTCATCTCACCTCATCTCATCTAATTAAGTACTGAGTAAATAAACATTGGTGCTTGGTGCTATGTGTTGTTCTTTATGGTGCTAATTAGATACTAATCAATGGATAATATTCAACTTTGCTGACTTTATGTCGGAGGATTTTCCATGTCTTAACCAGGAAGTCTGCATAGAACACATGCCAGATTATTTCACTGCACGATTTCCTAATATGTGGCAGTTATACTTTAAAGGAAATTACAGGGGAAAAAGTAATAAAATGACTGGGGTAAAAGAAAAAGAAAAATCAGCAAGTATTGCAGAATGCCTGACTTTTTAAAATTATTTAGCCAATTTTACAATTCACAGTTGTCACTGTGTCATCAGTTAGTCCTTGTGAAAGATGGTGATAGATGATGAAATGATAAAAGACAGAAAAATCAAAGTGCTGTTCCCTTTTGCTGAGAAACCAGGGAGGTGAGACACGACACTTTTCAGCACTTACATCACTTTAAACAGTTGCCACAGGCGATATGCATCTCATCTCTCATTCCTTACAGATATCACTGGAGCTGTGTGATGGACAGATCAGACGACTTTTGTCAGGAGAGAGAAATGATGATGAATGATCCCAAAACTTTGCTATTTTCATACATAGAAGGCAGTTTATCTTCAATAAATATGAGCCAGAATATGATGGCAGAAATCCACAATCATACCTAGATCAAGATTTAAAACTCTGCCAGTTTCTAGCCTTATCAGACACTTTGTAAATGTCTAAGAATGAAGTTATAACTGCTTAATCAGGGTCCACTTAAGAGGTGGGTTAAGAATTCCTGCATTACATCCAAATGCAATGTTTGCATCTCTGGATGGTTATTTGGTGATCTACTAATAAGAGCATACAAAGAGTGTTGCCAACTCCAGGAAAGTAGCTACATCCAGCTAAAAAGTCACTAGATGATGTAATTAACTAAATAGCACATTTGTTGAATAGCCATGATCACATGAATACCAAAACATGTTACAAGAAGAGGAATAGAATACAATACAATAAAGTAGATTTTAAAGAGAATAGAAAATAATAGATAATAACTTATTTTGTATAGAAGTATTTGGTCATGGCACTACAAACTGACTATCTACATATTTACAAAATACTATAATTTCGAGAACGCATACAAAATGTAGCACTGGTAGTGAGTAGTTCAGAAATAGACATGAAGGAAATGGTTATGGATGAAATAACTCACTTTTATGACTTGTAAATATAACCAAGAAGAGAGTTTAAAATGAAGAACAAAGAAATGCACAAGTGGGACAAAAAATTGTGTACAATGTTTGGCTGTTGGGAACAGTAGTGATAATAATAATAATAATAATAATAATAATAATAATAATAATAATAGTCATCTTCATCATCAATAACATCTTCACCGATAAATGTAATTTGCCCTTTTTTAAATAATAAAAATCAGCTCAAATGGAATCTTTAAATTCAATTTTCACTTATAGGATGACCAGACTACAAAATGCAGGCAAGTCTGTATTTCTCATAACTTCATATAATTAAAAATGTCAAATTTTCACCCTTTTTAAGATAGATAGATAGATAGATAGATAGATACTAATCACAGAAAGCACTTTTGCTTTTTCCTGCTTTGATCTAAAAGCTCTGCGAAAATTACAGCAGAGACAAATGGGCAGATTGTAATGCACTCAATGCATTCAAGAGTTCATCAAATTCAGCCATTACAAGGATGCAGGCACTTAACTGATCAGGAGGAATCAGTGAAAGTGAGAGAGAGCGATAGAGACATTGTCCATTTGTGCCTGGAGCTTCTATTTTTAGGTCACTGGCACTTTCTCAAGATGGATGGTAATGTCATCACATCTGAGAAAGATAGGAAGAGAGACAGATAGAGACAGCAATAGTAAATGGCTATGAAGGGCATGTTTGGTGTAAAATATCTACAGTTGCCTGGCTAAAGATCATTATTCTAAAGATTATTTCACTCTGAACTTAGCTAGTCCATGTTCAGAATATTACACATGTGGGGCCTTATAACAGATAATTGCTGCGTTATTTTGGAGGCATAAAATAAAGAGGGTTACATTTTAACCCCACAGGAGTTAAATAAGTAAGTAGGTTTAAACCTTGGTATTGACTGCTTGAAAATTAATCCAAAAACCTTGCAACCACAAAATTAGATTTCCTAGATTCAGGACTCAAAGAAGCAAAACAGAATGGACATTACTCCTTCTTTTGGCATGTGAGTGTACTCAGTTTTCAGACTAAGAAACAGCAGTGTATTTTATTTTATTATTATTATTTACTGAAATGTCTCTTCTCATGTTTCTTTCACAACTGCAAGGAAAATCAAACATAACTTATACATGCTCATGATCCAAAGTATACCATATCATCTGTCAATCATGGTGGAGGCAGTGTTATGGCATGAGCATGTATGGCTGCCAATGGAACTGGGTCACTGGTGTTTATTGATGATGAGATTGCTGATTGAAGTAGAAGGATGAATCCTGAAGTGTATACAGCTATACTTTCTGCTCAGATTCAGTCAAATGCCGCAAAACTGATAGGATACAGATGGATAATGACCCACAACATATTGCAAAAGCAACCCGAGAGCTTCTTAAGGCAAATAAATGCAATGTTCTTAAATGGCTGAGTCAGTCACCTTACCTCAACCTAACTGAGCATGCTTTTCACTTACTGGAGACGAATCTGAAGGCAGAAAGACCCATAAATAAGCAGCAACTGAAGATGCCTGTAGTAAAGGCCTGGCAAAGCATCTCAAGGGAGGAAGCTCATCATTTGGTGATGTCCATGGGTTCCAGACTTCAGGCAGTCATTGACTGCTGTCACATAATGAAGAAGAAGGCAAATTCAATTGCAGACTTTATTAAATAAACGTGCAGAGTGAAATCAAAACCATGAAAACAGGAATCAGTGAAAACAAAGAAGCTTGACAAAGAAACATACAGAAGCTAGAACTTAGACTTCACTAAATTGCTGTTTAAGAGGAACTAAGATCATGTACTTATCTATGTTTTTTCCATTTTTCAACTGTCCAGTTTGGCTGAGCCTGTGCCCATAAAGCCTCTGTAGCCTCAGAATCCTGTTCTTGGCTGCTAGGAGTGGAACCTCATATGGTCTCCAGTTGTTTGTAGCCCATCTGTCTCAATGTTCAATGTGTTGTGTGTTCTGCAATGCTTGATAAAGAGTGGTTATTTGAATCACTATAGCCTTTCTGCCAGCTCGAACCAGGCTGGTCTTTCTGCTCTGACCTCTCTGATCAACAAGGCATTTCCACACACAGAACTGCTGCTCACTGGATGTTTTGTTTTGTTTTTCACAACATTCAGTGTAAGCTCAAGAGACTCAAGCCAAAAACAACAGAGCTATGGTCAATATATATATATATATATATATATATATATATATATATATTTGCATGACATTTGTGTAAAAAAAAAAAAAAAAACCTGAAAATGCATTTCTTAAACAAGGCATTTAATTTGTTCTCATTTTGCTCTTTGTTATTTGTTTCCTTTCTTGTTGCATTACTACTTCTAATTACTAACCTCTTTTAAAAGCTTAAATCAAGTACCTGTAGCACTTCAAGCACTTTATGTGAAACCTCTTGATTTACTATTTGAATTTAGAAGCTCATTTGATTTTTGTTCCTCTTTGTGTATTTGTATTTGACTAATAGGGTATTCAGAGGTTATTTATTTATTACTTTTTAAAATTATATTTTTTTTGTTCTTCTTCTTCTTTCGGCTACTGCCGTTAGGGGTCTGTATATTTGATTTGGCACAGTTTTTATGCCAGATGCCCTTCCTGACGCAACCCTCCCCACTTTTATCCGGGCTTGGGACCGGCACTGGGAGTGCACAGTCGTATGCAACCCCAGTGGTTGCGGTTGGTTCCCTGGCCAGGAATCAAAGCTAGGCTGCAGTAGTGAGAGCACCGAGGCCTAACCACTAGTCCTCCAGGGACCCAAAATTAGATTTTGCATAATGTCCCTGAAATGCAGTGCTCAATGCTCGGGCTCTAAAATAAACCACAGTGAACACCAGCTTCTCTCTCTGTCAGCTGATACACCAGTCCATGAACACCTTGAGCCACTGCCTGGTCATTTTCGGAACTGAGGGCAATGGTCTCAACGCTACAGATAAAGAGAGACAGAGAGTGTGCGAGTGGTGCTATTCATCTTTCTTCTCCTTCTTTTCTTTAGCCCAGCAGGTGACACCCAAGGACAGTAATTGAGAGCAGGAACGGGAGCAGAGGTGTCTGCTGTCAAAACAGTGGAGTGACAGATACAAAAAGAGAAAGAAAATGAGAGAGAAAGTGTGAATGAGTGTTTGACATCCACATTGAGTCATGCTCATTAGTGTGGACGGATGCTTCACTTTAAAAAAAAAAAAAAAAAAAAAAAAAAAAAACCTTCACCAGCTAGGAAAGACTGAAGGTAAGAGAGAAAGAGGTAAGAAGGTGGATGGTAGGGCTAGTACTCTTTTGATGCCATCATTGTGTTGATCCTTTTCAGAATGTATGTGTATATTTCTAAAATTTCTTATATTTATGAATCATTTGGATAAAACATAGTCAAGAAAATTAAGTGCTCTGCTCCTCTTTTCCTCCTCTGGTGTGTTTGTCTTTCAATGCATCAGAATCAGAATCCAACTGTGGTTTGTGATAATCTTCCTCCATACATCAAACACACACAAGAAGTAAATCATTGCTGAGAGATTAGGAATTAAATCTCCTTGTCTGATTTTGCCTATGACATTTTTGACCTGTGCTTTTATATAAATATATATATATATATATATATACATATATGTTTTTACTTTTTATTCATACTTGCCCACAATGCTTTCTAATGAATTCTGTAACAAACAAAGTCGTAGCCTAATTTAAACCACCACAACCATGAGGCAGTTACGAAGCATGTATGAAATGTATGAATAAATGCTGTATGTTGGTGTTAATGAACACTGGTCTTTGTCCAGCGAGCTTCATAGATGGCCAATCAGAGTAAAAATCTCTCGCTAAAGCGACTTGATTGTTTTGTCAACCAGATGCCCAGTGAACTTTTTTTTTTTTTTATCATTATTTGCATCTGTTTAGTACACATTATCTGTGTCCATCCAAATAGTATATTTTTATTCAGGTGTTTTTCTGGGTCTTCATAATCACAAATATGATGCTGGTCCTTGATTAATGCTTTGGTAGTCATGTTGTATGCACTGCATGTTTAAATTGCACTCTATTAATTCAGTAATTATGTACTGTTTAGGCCAAATTTGACCTGTTTTGATATTTAAAGGCAGTAAAATCACTCTTAACTGTAAATGTACTATTAAACTATACTTGATACAAAGGTTATAGTGTGGCAGGTCTGGGCATGGTTAGCAAGAGCCTGCAGTGGGAGTATGAGGGTATTGCCGATTACCACGGCACACCTGTAGCTTATAATTTGGTAGCTTATATGAGCAATCTGCTTCTCTCTCTCTTTCTCTCTCTCTCATGTGTGAGAGAGACAGAAAAAAGGAGCCCCAGAATTGCCACTGGAAAGCAGCCAAACTTGTGTTTCTTATCATTAATTCCCTGTTTGAAATATAAAATAAAGCTCACTGTTGCCTCTCCCTGTGCCTGCTGTCGTGAGTTGTGTCAGTTATCCATCACATACAAATGTTGGTAAACTCATGCAATCACCTGCAATTTCCTCATTTCTTGGGAAATTGTGAATTCATGATACCAGTAAATAAAACTCATGAGGAGGAGATGCTGGTTGCCCAACTGCAGGCCATGGTAATAATGTGACCCTCCCACTGGGTCACCTTCTGCTTAGACAAAGGAGCCACCCATGATTTTCCTTCATAGCAGATGACCAGTTTATCTAAGGCTCGGATAGCCACAGTCAAATCTAAATAACACTGAAAAAGCACTTACTGGGCATAGCAAGGAACACTGCATGATCACCTTCTTTGAAAGTTGTAGTCTCCACAATGGTCTTAGCTTTAGGGCTACAATGATTAGTTAACATACTTGACTAAGTTAATTGGCTGCCACATACACCTTTATTGTAGATGGCGACTTGCAGCTGTCTAGCAGTCTTAGAAGAAAAGTCAGGATCTTGGGAATCGGGCAGTGTGCCGGGTCCAGCCCAAGTGAAATCCAATCACACAAATGTTCAGGTCTAAGGGCATATGAGGCCTATGTGCTAGGGGTTCTTATGTTTAGAAGTGTTTCCTGGATGTCTGTGTCACAGTTCTCAGTTGGCAATTCAGCTTTCATCACAAAGCAGTTCTACTGTACCAGATGGACAGACAACACATTTCTTTGTGTTCTTTTATTAAAAAGATAGACAAGGATGAAAAGTGTAATCTTGCCTACAGCCTTGTTACAACTGAACTGTTTCCCTTGTCCTTGAATGCCAAGGATTTGTGAGGATTAGAGAGGTCTGCTATGGTAGAAAAGAAACAATGAAAATAATTTAAGGAAAAGGAAGTATGCAAGTATGAAATACAGTGTATATATATATATATATATATATATATATATATATATATATATATATACACACACACACACACATCCCAAATGTTTGTGGACACCTGGCCATCACACCTATATGTGCTTGCTGAACCTCCCATTCCAGCTTCTTCTGGGAAGGCTTTCCACTAGATTTTGGATTTTGGCTGTGGGGATTTGCCCATTTGTCCACAAAAGCATTAATAATGTCAGACGCTGATGTCAGGTGAGGAGGCCTGGGGTGCAGTCAGCTTTGCAATTCAATAATTGTTTTATTTTATTACGTTTTTGTTGAATTCTTGTGGATTTGTATCATGGCTCTTAACTTGCTCAGAGGATATGAGAATTAAGTAGAATAATTCCACACATTTTTCTTAGTGTACAAGAGAGTCAGTTTTATCTGGATTTTTTTAAAACCTTTACAAAGCACTCTTTGCCTAGACTCCATGGACACTTCTCTGGCCTTGTTCCAGTTGTAATGTCATCCTTGGGCTCATGTGCACATGCTGAGAATTTATAGGGATTAAAGAGTGAGGAAATAGAGAAGAAGAGGGGGGAAAGTGAAGGAGAGAGATCGGATGAGACCATGTTGTCTAGTTATCTAGTTACTAAATTCTTAGAGAGAACCTACATCTGATAAAGTGTCACTTACATTTAATAAATTGTATATTCTTTCATTCAGTTGTCTTTCTGTATAATTCTGTGAACAGCAGCATGAGACTGAACTACTTTGGGAGAAATTCTAAACACACTTGCCTTTCTGAATCTTCTCTCTCTCTCTCTCTGTCTCTCTCATATACTCACACACACATAGGCACACTGTTACATGGCAAAGAGGCATATTGTTTTTTTCTCTCTCTCTTGTCTCTTCTACCTAACTTGCTCACAGGTGGCAATTTGACGAATGGGTGTGTCACTGGTGTGCAGTTGCTGCGCCCCGGTCCACCAATCGGAGTTGCTGTTTTTCCAATAAAGGCGGGTCTTCGAGGATAAAAGCACCCTCTTTTAAAAGTGTGGCAGTGACCGCTGTGCGTGCCTGAGGCTGCGTTGTTTCCGGGAGTTTGTTATGCTACTTTGAGAAAATTAGTGATGGGAGAAATGAAGCTTTTCGAAACTCTGAATCAATCGAACCAATTGCTTCATAAAATGAGTCACTGTTTCGAAGCACTCAAAACATTACAGCTGGCCCCACCTGCTGGTGAAAATATTGTAAAACCAACGAGAACTCAGTCCAAACATAATGAGACCTTTTACAGAACAATTGCAAATGTTTTCATAAAAGTGTGATGTTTTAAATATAATTTACAAAATAAATAAATAAATTAATTAATTAATTAATATTAGTACTTCTGTGCTTTTATTTACAGGCTTGGCTAATCAGGCCATTTCGACACAATTAACTATCACTCTCCCTTTTTAATTATACACGCATGGGTTTGACATTAAAGCTGTCTATAAAAACTAGCATTCAAAGTGAAAGTGTTATCTGTCAGGAGAAGGAGGATGTTGGAATGGTGATTTAATCTTTTTATTTAGTTCTATTTTCTGTCCAGATACGATTTGTGTCTCAGTATGATCTGAATCTCAACAAGATTTTTACACATTTTGTTTTAAACCATATAGGTCTGTGTGTGAAAAGGAAATGTCGTGACTGTGTAACAAGAATAAAGTAAGACAGAAATTCATGTCATTAGGAATTTTTTTTATCTAAGAAAAGTAGTTGTTCCAGTGTTTTAGCATTTAAACAATTTCTCTTTTTGCACAGAACTTCTCCTGCTTTGGAAAAAAATTCTTTCACATGCCATAGATGTTGCTGGTAATGTGGGCAATGAGGGAATATTGTTTGGTGTTGTCCCCAAAACTCCAGTGGATCACTTGTTCTGGTGAGGTAAGGTGTGTTCAAGTACCGTTGCACTTCAACGGTTGCATCAGCAGTGACACTGTGGACTCTTTGTGTCTCACTTATTTTATGGTCCAGGAGCTCCCATAAGTTTTCCTCTCCATCCATTTCATACCTTGTCTATATACACCAGAAGTTTCAGCTCCACCAGATGTATGCCCATAAATAAGGGTGTTTTGAGCGCAGGTGTCACAACATTAATGTTGTGTTATTGTGGTAAGTCAGTTGCTGGTTACAAATCATACACCTCACAAGGTTGTTTTGGAAGTTTTCAAAATGATCCCATACAATAGACCTTGTTCTTTTTACGCCTCCACCCTTCCTAAAGTTGAAATGTTTGTCAAAATGCAAAACTGTCCAAATTCTCTCTCAGCTACGTAATAAGCCACAACATCTGGCCATGCGTTTTTTATTTTTATAATGAAATTTGGCGGGATTTGACATCAGATGATTAACAAGGCATCCTGAGGCAAGCACTAACCATGCATCAGTACAAACACTATTGAATCATTTCAGTTTTAAAAATCTACATAATAAAACTGACCCAAGAACAGTTAAAATTATATATTACAGTTTTTTTACAGTTGCTAACATCCTTTTGTCCAATCTGTAGTCACATTTTCAAAACTCTAAACGCAATTAGCACAACACCTGTCTGTTGTGGACCCTACCATTAACACAATTCATGTTGTTTTCACAGAATATGCAGTCTATTAACACATTTTTAAAATGCTTAAATTTTCTTTACATACAAGCTTACCCAATATCAAAATCATGGTTGTCATTTCTTGTCTTATTTACAAATGCTTGCACACAACATGCCAGAAATGAAGACCTAATGTTCCAAACCTTATAAAGCCTCTACGTCAGCAACATCAGCTCAAAAGCTATATTGAAACAGCTGATAAGCATTTTTTAATTAACAGATCATTAAAATAGTGAGAAATATCTGATTCCAATCTCAATCAAAGACATAGCCAGGTGTTGAAGTTCTTTCCATTACATGGAAATACACAGTAAAAAGGGGACTCTTTGGATTGGCTTTGTTCAATGTGGATACAGAACAACACAGAGGAGCAGAGAGAGAAAAAAATAAAAATGTCTGGATGAGGGAGAGAAATAGTTGGACGAGGAAGAGGAGTAGTTGGATGAGGGAGAGGAGTAGTTGGACCAGGGAGAGGAGTAGTTGGACCAGGAGAAGGGAGAAGCAGAGGTGGGGGGAGAGGAGTAAGAATGCGTGGTGGTGTTCAAAGGAGAGTAAGAGCTGTTGTCACTGATGAAATAAAAGCCACCATCATAGACCATGTGATAAAGCGTGGTCTGTCACTGAGAGAGGCTGGTGAATGAGTCCAGCCTAATCTCAGATGGCCAACTGTGGCTTCCATTATCTGGAATTTTCAACAAACCAACAGGTAAGTAATGCATTTCACAAGGGCTTCTTCTATCATTACACAGTGACTGTAGGCCACCAGTCACATATGTTGTATTTTTTGTTCCTCTAAAGAACGCAATGTCTTCCTCCCTCTGGGGCGAGAGGAAAACTCCTCAGTGAAGACCAAGAGCATGCCATTGTAGGAATGGTCATTGCTGACAATGCAATAAAACTGAGAGAAATTCAGAACAGAATTGTAGAGGACAACCTGGAATTTCACAATATGGAAAGCATCAGCCTGGTTACAATTGCTCAGACTCTGACCAAACACAGAGTTCGAATGAAACAGTTGTACACAGTTCCTTTTGAAAGGAACAGTGAGCGGGTCAAGGAACTCCAGCACCAATACGTCCAGGTATGGTGTCTATCCAATATGTCTTGTTCTATAGTGAGTTTTACACTGTGCTACTCTACATGTAAACATGGGTTACAGTACATACAGTAGGACATACTGAAAAGCATTTATACATACTGTGTTTGATTTCTTTTAGAGAGTCATGGAGTTGGAGGCCTCACATGAAATTATTTGCATAGACGAGGCAGGGTTTAACCTGGCAAAAAATAGGTCGGTAGGGAAGAAACGTCATCGGGAAAAGGGCCACCGGTGATGTGCCGGGTCAGAGAGGAGCAAATATCACAATGTGTGCTGCAATCTCGAGTGCTGGTTTGGTCCTGCAGAACTGCCATACTGGTCCCTACAACACTGAGAGCCTTCATTTGTTTTTAGATGACTTCCACCAACAACTGGTGCCAGAAGCAGAAAAGGAACAGGTGGGAGGAAACATGAGGACATTTGTGATTGCATGGGACAGTGTAGCATTCCACTATTTGCATGCAATCACAAACTGGTTTGCAGCCAATCCAAGAATGCCCCCCCCCCCCCCCACACACACACCCCTCCCCCCACACACACCCCCCCAACCCCAATGACGAATTTTTTCTGCCTGGAGGTGGAAAGTGTGATCATTGGCTGCTTGACCAAATGTTCCTCCTGGATGCAATGGATGCCGGCTGCAGGGACACCTCAGCTGAAGACTGCAAGGAGTAGTTAAGGCATGCCAAGCGTTTCTATCCAAGGTGCATGGCGAGAGACAACATAAGATGTGATGTGGACGAGAACATGTGGCCAAAGATCATGTAGATTAGAACAGGATTGTGCAGCTTTGTGTTTTTTTCCCTTCTGTGCCTTTTTTTTTTTTAACTGTAATTACATTTTATTTTTACACATTTGGAGCCAAAGGTCATGTACGTTGGAGTTTTTGTTGATCACTAGCAGCAATTTCATGTTGCTAATAAAGCATTTACTGCAGCAATTCTGTCACTTGCTATTTTTTTCTACTGTGCATTCTACAAAGTAATGATGGCTCATTCACTTTTAGATAGTATGTTGCCAAGAATGCAAAGATATAATAGAGAATAAAAGGAAACTGAATGATAAAAAGCAATGGATTTCATATTGTGTATTGTATTCAGGTAGAACTGAACTGACAAGTAATGCAGTCTTTGTGCTATGATTGACTATATGTTCCTGTTGGATAGAAAATGTACTAGTGTTTTGATGGAATAATTAGATACTGAGTCGGGTTTGCTGTGTTTTGATAGAGTTAGTGTATGTAAGTTTATGTAAGTTTTTTTTACATTTTGAAATGTAGAGTTGGTATTTAATAAACAGAATGTGGTTTTGAGAAGAGAATGAACTATTTGGCTAATTGTGTGATGTAGGTGTGTTGCTGTGTTAGGAATTTAGAAAAAAGTATGTTAAGTATGAGTAAACGCTTGTTAGACATTGTAAAAAAAACTGTAAACACTGGTTCATTGGTTCACCTTGAGATCAACACCTCCTAGCGGCGAACCATCAAAATTTCGAAACGTTTCCAAACAGTATGACATAACGAAGCCTCGTTTGCTGAAATCACGTGCCTTGGCCAGTTTGATACGTGCTCCAGACAACTGATTCAAAACAAAATGTTCATAAAGGGTTCGAAGCTTCATGAAGCAGTGTTTTGAAAGCACCCATCACTAGTGAAAATGTAACTCTAATGTAGAGTGTTTTTAGCCTCACTTTGCTACTAGCACTTTTGTTCTATTTCTCACCAGCTCTTTTGCATTTACCCTCTAACGTGATGTGTGGACAGGTAGTTTGTGCACGCCTTTAAATTTCTCTTCAGTAGTATGACTCTGTACAGACACATTAGGTCAGGGTGAGTGCCACCCGCTGTAATTTTAGTTAGGTTAGGCCTGGTTAGGTAGGGTAGGTGTTATTTTGTTTTCATTTCTTTGGCACCGTCTATAAGTCCACCTTTGCAGTTTGGTTGGGTCTTATGGCATTTCAGCTTAGCTCTACCCCAAGTACAAGTATTATTAATTTACTTAACTTTCCTTATTTATACTTTACTCCTCCACTCACTCCCTGTACTGTTGTCTAGTGGGCCCATCGTTACCCACTTATCATATTAACACTGCTTCCTTTATAATAGATGATTCTACAGTGTTACTACTGCCACTCAGTTGTAGTACTAGTTTGTTCCTTTTGTACTATTTCATTCTTTATCTTATCGTTAATATCTTATCTTATCTTATCGTTATTGTAATATATATATATATATATATATACTTGTGGAAAGAAAACATTACAGCACTAATTTAAAGATACTGTTATTGTCTGTGTCCTTCCCTTCGGTCAGCCATCACACATCCTCCCGTGTTACTCCCCTTTACCCCTAGACACCGAAAGGGGAATGTAACACATGTACACACACTTCCTTGCACTCTCTTTAATGACTCATAGTTTTGTGTCAGTAAAGCAAGCTGTTTTTTTTTTCAAAAACAAATGACATTGTCCCATTTTCATGATTTCAATAGAATGTATAATTTTTTTCTTTTTTTTTCTTTTTTCTTTTTCTTTTTTTTTTTACTTCAGGCACACATGTCCTTTAAACGAGCTAAAGCCTGAGATAATGAAACAAATGAAAGTTCCCAAATGACGTGAATTCTTTCCAAATTAATTACTTCCAACTTGCAGTGAAGAAAGTTGGAAATAAGTAAGTTAATTGATGACACCCTTAAAAAAATATTTAAAATAAATGCAAACTTTTTTTAAAAATTATTATTATTATTATTATTATTATTATTATTGTTTTCAGTGTTCAGGAACTCTGCAGATGCCTTTGATAATTTTCCCACTTCTTATGATATAAATATGAATAGTGAATAGTAAGATGGTGATAAGTGTACAGTCATGTAGAGAAAAGGCAAAATCCACTGCATGAAAGTTGAGTTGCAGTTTTGAGACTAGTGCTCTGGGGGCACTTTCAGGATATAAAATAATTGTTTTCAGTTGGCATTTCAGTCTCTTGATTTAAACCCTATTAAAATCCATGGGTTGAAGTAAACACAGCAGTTCATATTATGTACTATCTTAATAATATAAAGGAACATAAAATGTTCTGCATGGAGGAGGGATCCCAGATATTGTACCTTGTTAGACATTATTGAAAGAGACTCAGTTCTGGTATTCTCTCTCTGAAGGAAGTCTTCACCACATGTTAATTATGTGGTTGCAGGTTTTTTTTTTTTTTTTTTTTTTTTTTGAGTGAGTGAGTGAGTGAGTGTATGTGTATGATTAAATTTTCTTTCTTCACAATAATTTTCTAAACTGCTTGTCTTTTGGCAGCATGGTTGTTATACCCCATAATAATTTTCTCATATTTCTCATATTTTCCTACAACAGATCATCCAGTCTTCTAGACCAACTTTCTTCTTTCACCATTTTCTTTTCCCCTGTCTACAACTGGCAAAAGCATGCTGAGGGTGGAACCGAATATTACAACCTTCACAATTCTAATTAGCCAGTTTGTGTTTGACAGAATCTAAAACTCATGTCAAAGTAAATCAGTCATTAAACTCGGGCCTGCTGTGCTGAGTACTTTTTTGTGTGCTGAAGGTAAATATTTCTATACACAAAAACAACCTGGGGAGGAAATAAAAAGAGGAAAATCAATAAAAGTGAGCTTTGGCTGACAGTTGTCGATACTGGTAAAGAGGAACAGTGCAATAATATTTTCTTTTTCATTATATTGTTGTGGAGGTTTTGACTGACAAATGAAAATTTCCCCTATAGATGCCTGACTGAACCCTGCAGGGAGATCAAGGGTGAATACAGGGGAGAAGGGAATAATTAGTCCTGTCTGCCTGAGGAAATACTCAAACTGGGGAGTTTGTTAGAGGCAAAGATGGGAGGGATAGGAGAAACTAAAGAGAGAATGGAGGATTAGTAAAAAGGAGATGCATGATGAGACATGAGTCCCTCAGAGGATCCAAAATGTCTCCTCACAGCCTCCAGAGGAAAACCGTCATGTGGAAAGACTGTTTGCTTGGAGAAACAGAAAATCTTCAGCAGATATTACCTACTAATCATGATGCAGAGGAAATGTGGAAATATGGAAATAGAAAATTACCACAGGCTTCTTAGTCCTCTGGGCCTCCAAACACACACAGACACACACGTCTGTCTGAATATACTGTCTAAAACTTGTGTCTCTTTTTCATCTTTGTCTTTTTTTTTTTCCTTAATAAGATTCTTTTTTTTTTAAAGAAAAACTCCACCCTGAAAGCCATTAAATATGTTTGTATTGAAATATTTGTGATTCTGGGGCTAATTTGTTAATGTGTTATTTATTCCTGTGACAAGGTAGCATATTTCACACAAGTGTCACAAACGGACATTGCTAGTGCCGTTTGACGTTGAATAGCAGAAAACCATCTCAAATGTAGGTGACTTCGCTGAAAAAAACAACAAAAAAAAAAAACCAAGAGCTTTATTTCTCACCATTTTTCAGCAATGTTGAACATCACATTAATGAGAATGCACTGTAGAATAAGTGGAGACAGCAAATGTTCCAGAATGCAATGCATTAAAATCATCCATTTTGCTTTGTATTGTAAAAATACCTTCAAATGTCCTCATCTTATAAGTATAAGACTGCTCTTTTTCATGTTAATGGTTGTGTTTTTCAGTCCTCAGTTTCTAACACAGAGAAAGATTCAGGGTCTGGGAAAATGGGCTTATTAATAATTCACTGTAAAAAAGGATTTTTTTCCCCAGGCAGTGGCATCACTGAACTCTGTATCCATTTATCAATTAACACACACACACACATATTTCTGGTATCAGGATACTGCTACCACTTAGGTGCCCCTTCACACTAGTGCAGTATGTTTGTGCTTTATTTATCAATTTTAATGGCATTTTAATATTGAATTCTACTGATTTAACTTCATTCTACCTAAATAAGACTAAATAAGACTACTGATAGTTACAGCACTTTAACATTAAATATTGGGGACCAATTTCACTCTAAGCTTTGTTGATTTAAATGAAGTTAACCCTGTTGCACTGGGGTTGGAAGAAACAGACTACCTACACTTTACCTCCCTCACACTCACACAATCATGTGGAGGGGTACAGTCACATGCAAATATGAGACTTCTGATGGCAACTCATTGCATCAGAACTAATTTAGAGTATTCACAGCAATGGGGGTGATTACTTATGCAATCACAACTTTCACCTTTTTTTTCATTTGTGAATAATTTGGCAGTTCAATACACATTTTTTATGTAGATATTTCCCCCACGTCAATATGGGATGTTGTCTGTAGAGTCATGATGTACAATCCCATTTCAGTTTCATGCTGTAACACTACAAAATGTTCAAGGGGGGTGAATACTTATGCATTCATATATATACTTATACTTATTTAGTGTCTCATAGCAAACATCTGGCTTACTGCTGAGTGTTTAACTTTGCCTCCTGAGGACCAGTATGTTTATTGCAGGTTACGTTGTTTTTTTTGTTGTATAATTTGCTTTTTTGTCTCAATTTGACTCCTTCCTTTGTGTTTTAGCTGTTTTCTTTTGGTATACATTAAAGTGTTTTTTTTTTCTTTAGTTTCTTTAGTGATTTCAGCTAGTTATTTGTTGCAACATGTTCTGTAATGTCCATAGTTTTATTTGTAATATTGAGCTTGGGATAGTCACCTTATTAATAAAGTCTTTCAATATTAATTATCATTATTTTTTACGGTTTTTCTCAATTGCTAAGACATGTTTCTTGAAATCACCACCCATTTTCTCACAACTTTAAACACAAAACCAAATCTTCAAACTACATTCACAAAACCCGTGACTCTTCTAGCAATATCAGTCGCCTCAAAACTATTTCATCTGTGCTCAAAATCAAACAATGCTTTCAGATCATACACACAGCCAGAAAATATATAAACAATACAGAGCATTCGTTAGACACAATATCAAAAAATGGAGAACACAATGTCAAGGACATGTAGTTACAGAAAAAAAAGAAAAAAAAAAGTTTATTGTATATAATTTGCAACTTATAGTAATAAATAAATACAACAGTGAATATATTGTATACTGTAAGTGCCTCAAGTAATATAGTATATTTGTATAGTCAACCCTTGAATAGTGTAAAAATACAGTAATCCAAAGGCAAAAGCCTACTAAACTCTAAATGAAAAGCATATTACAGTACACTCAAAAATGTTGTGCAGCTGCAAAATTAAAGTCAATGAGAGAATCATTCTGCTGCAGCATCACGTCTTTGTGCTGGGTCTGGCTGGAGGACTTCATCCACTCCACAGGCAATGTTGTCCCTTGCCAGGGGGAAGTACCTTCTGCTGTGCCGGATTCAGCGTTGACAACATGCCACAACTATGTCACCAGAGGCCAATTCCATTGCCTGTAAGAGATTTTTCCTGGTATATGAGTTTCAGTCATAGACCTTCCACCACCATGCAGAGAAAAACTCTTCTATTGGGTTGAGGAACAGGCTGCATGGTAGAAGGCAAATATTTATATATTGCTGATTGCTGTTGAAGCACTCGTGTATCTAGACACCACGGTGAAAGCTGACATTGTCCCAAACCACAACATAGACAGGATGCACTGCCTGCTGATGATCCTGCTGCTCACACTCAAACAAAACATCTCAAAGACCACCTGGAAATGTAAGTAGATGTTCAATGTTATATGGCCAGTGTTGCATGACGGTGGAGAACCCCAAAATTACTTATGGCTGCACAAATGGTGACATTGCCACCACGCTGGCCAGGGACTTCCACAATGGCACATTGGCCAATTATGTTCCTGCCTCTCCTTCTCCTCTTCGCCAGACTGAGCCCTCCTTCATCTACAAAAATGCATTCATGTGGCCTTTCCAATCCAATTCAAACACTCTCTCTATATAAAAATAGGTACAATAGTTGTTTAGTAAGTGATATAGAAATACAGACTTCTGCAATAGTGCATTTATATGCACTCCTGATTTACATACACTACAATATAGTATAGTTTACAGTAACAGTAGGCTAGTAGCACAGAATTGTACTGTAAGCATAGGTGCTGAAAGTATCTGAGTGTACACTTATTTGCACATACTAATATTGTTGATCTTTGACTCTTTCTGAGTTGCACTCAAAGGGTATTCTGTACACTTGCTTCATGCGTACCGTGTTGCATTGGAGGACATGGTCAATGGTAGAAAGGTTAACACTGTTGATTCCTTCAAAGGTTACACTGTCTACAGCAACACTCTGCTGTATTTCATGCAGTTGTGACAGGTGGAATAATGTGCACTACATACTGTAATTCAGATCCAGTAGAGGGAGCTCTAAACTGCTGCGGTATGCTGAAGGGCACGTCGCTTTTCTTCCACTCATTATACACGTGAGCTGAGGAAAGTTGTGTCCGTGCATCTTTTACACTAATACCTCCCTTTTCAGGGCTTTTACATTTGGAGGCACCGCTGGGATGAGAGAAGTGAGGCTGGTATCCTGCATTAGAGGGAGCCCCCACATCGATCATCCCATAAAAGTATCCCAGGTAGTAGAAAGCGCAGCCACAGTTGAAGTGAAAGTCTAGTCAAGGAAAGCGTGCATCCTGAGGCGCAGAGTGTCAACTAGGGGGGCAGCAAAAGTCCATGGTAACAGGCAAAAACACACTCCATTTTTATGTTTTCGCTCACCTGCCAGAATGGGTCCAGAAATTGAGAACCTGCAGTTTGAGATTAAAGGAACTCTTTTCCAACTGACCATAGACCAGTTGATGCAAATAAGTGACTTCCTTGAAATTTCAGGAACAAGTCGAGACAAGATAGCTGGCAAGACTTGTAATGCCCTTGTCTCGCATATTATCCGACATGTTGAACGCGAAGAGCTGAGTGAACTTGAAGATGAGGGCATGTCAGAACTGTTAAGCTTAATGGACATGATAAAAACCTTGCAAGATCATAACATAAATAGTATGCCAGAAAACACAAAAGATAGTGATGAACAGGAGAAATTGAAGAGAGAATTAGGGCAGCTAAAACTTATCGTGCAACAGAAGGAAACTGAAATGCAGAAACTGACTAACAGAAAGCATATGGTAAGCAATCAATCTGTACCAGTTCACACAGCCCCAGCTTCTGCTAACAGTCCACCATGGCGAAAAGACTATAAAATCTCAGGCCAAATTGGTGAACCTGGACAAAAGGACAGGCTTACCTTCTCCAGCCTGGCCCGCCAAATTGAGAATGGGTTGAGTAAAGGTTACCCTGAATCAGAAATAGTGGACGCTGTTATCAGAGCTATTGTACCCGGACTCCAACTGCGCAGTTATCTGGAAGGTAAAAGCGAT
>CM040455.1:24994294-25016736 GCA_022758105.1 Pangasianodon gigas
ACCATGGCGAAAAGACTATAAAATCTCAGGCCAAATTGGTGAACCTGGACAAAAGGACAGGCTTACCTTCTCCAGCCTGGCCCGCCAAATTGAGAATGGGTTGAGTAAAGGTTACCCTGAATCAGAAATAGTGGACGCTGTTATCAGAGCTATTGTACCCGGACTCCAACTGCGCAGTTATCTGGAAGGTAAAAGCGATCTGTCTCTGCCTACTCTTAGAAGGATCCTCCGCTCACACTATCAAGAACGTAGTGCAACTGAGCTATACAAACAGCTCACTACAGAGGTCCAGGGCAGTAGAGAGACCCCACAGAACTTCTTAATCAGAGCGATGGATTTAAGACAAAAAATACTGTTTGCATCGCAGGAAGCAGAATCTAGTCTAAAGTATGACCCTGCACTAGTGCAGAGCATGTTCATGCACACTATACTCACAGGCTTGCAAAATGACAACATTAAAACTGATCTCCAGCCTTACCTGTTGCAACCAACTACCTCCGATGAGTTACTCTTGGAGAGGCTCAATATGGCATGTGCTAATGAGAAAGAGAGGCAAGATAAAAAGAGGCAGATCGCACCACAGCGGCATCCTGCGGTCCACGCAATTCAGTCTAGCGACATAAATGGAGACAAGAAATTCACAGCTCAACAAACCATTACTACACTTCCCCCAGATGTGTTGTCCGACCTAAAGGAAATCAAAGCAGATATAGTACTGTTAAAGGATCTCAAGGCAGAAGTATCACAAATTAGAGAGTCCATTCATAAAACAGAGATTGCTCCTAAGCCCTGTCTCCCTGTTGGCAAAGAGACTGATTATGGGGCAGCCCACCATTCATGCTATTCTCAGCCTCAGTTCATGGCCTGGAATAAAGAGGGAGCCACAGCTTTTCATCATCCAAGTGGACCTGTGCAAGAGTACCAAGCTATGGGTGGTTCAAGGTTGGCACGGACTGCCCAGTGTCAGCAGAGATTCGCACCACAGAGATACCCAATGCCACGCCCACGACCAAGATGTTTTGCGTGCCAGCAGCGAGGAGAGGAATACTGCCGGCACTGCTACAGATGTGGGAGTAGCGAACATTTCCGTGCGGGCTGTAGGGGCTACAGAGGACTCCCTAGTGCTGAAAGAGGGACCCCTTTAAACGAGGAACGGTTGCCCCCGAGGGACAGGGAGTGACCGGGGCAGTCAAAGTGTCCCAAAAAGGTACCAGCTGTGGAGAAATTGAGAGACATAAGATGCTTCAACAGTGTTCAGTGTGCAAAACAACACGCTATTGCTCCAGGGAATGTCAGGTTAGTCATTGGCCAGAACATAAGAAAACCTGTAAACTGTTCACACAAGATGAGAAGAGAACAGAACAAACACAGTCATGTAAGATGATGACTGACAAAAAGAGAAATATTGTGACAAAGGAACATTGTACAGTGACTGAACTTGTGGGGAAAAAATGTCTTGTCCTCTGCTACCTACAAGGAAAGAAAACCCAGGTACTGTGGGATACTGGCTCACAGGTGTCTGCAGTCGATGAGGTGTGGAAAACTAGCAATCTCCCAGACATTGAGTTGAGAGACATAGCAGAGATAGTTGACCCAAATGACCCCTTGCAGGTTGAGGCAGCTAATGGTACGGAGATGCCGTATGTTGGGTGGGTAGAAGTGACTTTTAGGCTAGCTGGTGGTGCTGATGAGTTTCAGGTTCCCATGCTTGTAATGAGAGGCAGTCAACAGCCATGTCCTATTATTGGCTTCAATGTCATTGAACGTGTTGTTATCAACAGCCAAAAGAACCAGACAAACAATGTAGACGAAGAGAAACTGATAAAAACAGTGAAAACAGCTTTTCCTAACCTAAAGAGAAGGAAAGCTAAGGCATTTATTAAAGCAGTGAGTGTTGAAAGAACAAGTGAGTATTTGGTAAGAACAGCCAGCCAGAAGGTAACCATACCGAGTCATAGTGCTGTCCAAGTAGAGTGTAGAATCTGTGGCGGACCCTTTAAAGAAGATACTACATTAATCTTTGAGCCTGATAGTAACCCCCAGTGGCCAGAGGGACTTGAGTTCTGTGACACGTTGATTCAGGTGAGGCAAGGGGCACAGCCAAACATCATTCTGAGTGTACAAAACCCCACTGACCATGACATCATGTTGACAGGAAAGGTAGTGATTGGTACAGTACAATCAGTCACATCTGTGTACCCGCTTAGTTCAGCTAAGGAAACACACTCACCTGCTGATATAAATAGCATTCAGACCCAACATACTGAACGTCAGGAAAATAGTACAGAGCTCTGGGACCCCCCCATTGATCTAAGTCACCTAGATGAGAGCCAGAGAAAAATAGTACGTGAGATGTTGAGGGAGGAGTCAAGCTCCTTCTCTCGATCAGATAATGACATAGGTTGTATTGAGAAACTTCAGTTGAAAATTTCATTAAAAGACCCAGAGCCAGTAGTCCGGACCTACATGTCAGTCCCTAAGCCATTATATGAGGAAATGAAAGATTATCTGAGAGACCTAATCACACAGGGATGGATAGAGAAATCCCACTCTTCCTATGCATCACCTGTTGTTTGTGTACGAAAAAAATGTGGCTCTTTGCGTCTGTGCATAGATTACAGGGAGCTAAACCGTAAGACTCACCCTGACAGACAGCCGATCCCCAGAGTCCAGGATATCATGGATGGCCTTGGAGGAAACACTATGTTTTCACTGTTAGATCAAGGGAAGGCATACCATCAAGGGTTCATGGAAAAAGACAGTAAACATCTGACAGCTTTTGTGACACCGTGGGGACTGTACGAATGGACCAGGATCCCATTCGGGCTTATGAATGCTCCAGCAGCCTTTCAGAGCTGCATGGAGGAGTGTTTAGAAGGCTTCAGAGACAAAATTTGTGTCCCATATCTGGATGATACGTTAGTGTTCAGTAAAACATTTGAAAGTCATGTCAGTGATGTAAGAAAAGTATTGCAGAGATTGAGACAGTGTGGAATCAAATTAAAACCAAGTAAATGTGAGTTATTCAAAAGCGAAATCCGCTACCTGGGGAGAATAGTATCGGCAGAAGGGAATAAAATGGATCCTGCTGACACAGCTGCCATAAGGGTTCTGAAAGACAAAAATCCGAAAACAGTTGGTGAGTTGAGGCAGATTCTGGGACTGTTGAGCTACTATCGCCAGTACATTAAGGACTTTTCTTGCATTGCCAGCCCCCTTTATGAGCTAACAAAGGGTCCTGATCAAGAAGTAAGCTCACGGCCTAAGGGGAGGAAGTTGCACACAAAGAGAAATGCAAAAGTGGTGCCATCTCACACACCAGTTGATTGGACAGACTCACACCAACAAATCCTGGAACAACTGATAAACTGTCTGGTTCAACCCCCTGTCCTGGCATTCCCAGACTTCTCCCAGCCATTCACTCTCCACACAGATGCATCCAACAAGGGGCTTGGTGCCGTGTTATATCAGAAACAAAATGGGAAACTGTGTGTAATTGCATATGGGTCTCGGACACTGTCAGCATCAGAAAAAAACTATCACCTTCATTCAGGTAAATTGGAATTCCTCGCTCTTAAATGGGCCGTTACAGAAAGATTCCGTGACTATTTGTACTATGCCCCCTTTTTCACAGTTTACAGTGACAACAACCCCTTGACTTACGTCTTGTCCACTGCTAAGTTGAATGCTACAGGAAGCAGATGGGTAGCCGAACTAGCTGATTTCAACTTTACCATTAAATACCGTCCTGGCAAAGAGAACATTGATGCTGATAGTCTGTCTAGAATGCCAGTTGATGTAGAGAAGTTAATGAATGAGTGCACGGAGGAGATGTCTTATGATGCAGTGGGAGCAACTGCGCAGGCGGTAGAAACACAGCAAGAGTCGAATGCCTCATGGTCAATGGCCATCTCTGTCAATGGTGTACTTGATACCACAGACACTACCATTGTCTCATTAACATCAGCACAGATTCAACAAGATCAGAAAGATGACAGACATATTGGGCCGGTTCTGCAGAGTAAGTTGTTGGGAGTGAGGCCATTGCGTAAAGAATTAAAAAACTTTAGCGCGCCGAGTGTTTGTCTTGTCCGTGAATGGGAAAAACTGGAGACAGATGAGAATGGAGTCTTGTGGAGAAAGACAGCTCACAGGAAACAACTGGTGTTGCCTGACAAACATAGAACCACTGTATTAAAGGAGCTTCACGATCAAATGGGGCACCAAGGTGCTGACAGGACAGTATCACTGATGAGAGACCGCTTCTTTTGGCCATACATGCAGCGAGAAATTGAACGATATGTCATGACCTGTGTTTGTCTAAAACAGAAGAAACCTAGCCGCGAGACTAGGGCTCCTCTCACAAATATCATCACTACACAGCCATTCCAACTTGTGTCAGTGGACTTCCTACACCTTGATAGGTGCAAAGGCGGCTATGAATATATATTGGTGATTGTAGATCATTTCACGCGCTTTGAACAGGCGTACCCCACAACATCAAAGTCTGGAAAAATAGTGGCAGACAGAATATTCAATGATTACGCTCTGAAATTTGGATTCCCCGCACGCATTCACCACGACCAAGGAGGTGAATTTGAAAATCAGCTCTTCTCACAACTGAGCAAGTACTGCAGCGTAGCCGGATCAAGAACAACCCCTTACCATCCACAGGGGAATGGACAGGTAGAACGTTTCAATCGAACACTAATGCAAATGCTTAAGACCCTCACTGACAGAGACAAGCTGAACTGGAAGGACTCCCTGAATAAGCTCATATTCACTTATAACTGCACACGTACAGAGGTAACAGGTTTCTCCCCATTTTATTTACTGTACGGACGCTCTCCAAGGCTACCTGTTGATATGATGTTTAACTTGCCCACTGAAGCAGGGAGCCATAGTCACCGTGACTATGTTGAACAGTGGAAGCAAGGAATGCAGGAGGCATATGCTGTTGCTCGAGAGAATGCACAAAAATCTGCCCAAAGAAATAAGAGGATATATGATGGCAAGGTGAGGAGTTCAGTGTTGTACCCAGGTGACCGTGTATTGGTGCGAAACATGACCCCTCGAGGGGGACCTGGAAAACTAAGGAATCACTGGGAAGACACCATTCATACTGTAGTCCGACAAGTAGGAGAGGATGTCCCCATCTATGAGCTGAGGCCTGAGCATGGGAAAGGAAAGTCCAGGATTTTACACAGAAACCTTCTTTTACCATGTGATTACCTACCTCTGGAAACTGAGGTGCGCCTGCCTGCAAAACAAAAAAGGAAAACAACAGAGACTAACAAAGCCAGAGAGGGCTCAGAGGATGAGGAGGATGAGGATGATTATTACTTCGTAAATATGCCACATCAACCTGTCGCCCTGACACTGGAGCCAGCGAGAGAGATACCTGACACTGAACATGATGTGATCCCATCTGACCTCAGTACACCCGCAGTGGAACCGCCCCAGCTAGAGAGTGATGATGACAACCCTTTGGAAAACTGGGATGTTCAGGTCACAAACCCACCTGATACTGAAAAGGAACAAGCATCACTGCCCACGGTGGATGTCAGCCAGGAAAGGGAGATGGACATGAGGCCTCAGCGGCCCCAGAGACTCCGTAGGCCACCAAAAATCCTCAGATATGACACAATTGGAAGACCGTCCTGCTACAGTCTTGCCGCACTGCCCCCTTATACAAGGCCTCAAGCTTGGATACAATCAGTGCAGCCATGCTATAATCAGCATCTATATCTGTATGGAACTTAGAATGATTCTGCCTTGGACTCTTTAATATATTGGACACCCATGGACTTACAGCAAAGCTAAGTTTTTGTTTATTACATAGACGTTGAAACTTTACACCCATCACACATACCTAGTAGCTTAAAATAAAGCCAAGTTCTAAAAATGTTGTAAACAATGCACAGTAGAAGACTTTATTACATTGACTGTGCTTGATTTCGAAGATATGTATATGTACTGTGAACAGTTCTCACATATCGGCAGACATGTGACATGAACAAGTGTGCTCAGTGGACTCAGATAAAAAAAAAAAAAAAGAATGTACTAAAAGAGTTCCAGTCTGTAAATTACCTGCAACATGGGACGGAGAAAGGAACTGAATGTAACAAAAGAGTTCCAGCCTGTAACAAATGTTTGGACATGTTTTGTCATATTTGATGAGTGTAGTTCAGAGATAATGATGTTGAGGACAACATCTATTTTTGATGGGGAGTATGTGACAGGTGGAATAATGTGCACTACATACTGTAATTCAGATCCAGTAGAGGGAGCTCTAAACTGCTGCGGTATGCTGAAGGGCACGTCGCTTTTCTTCCACTCATTGTACACGTGAGCTGAGGAAAGTTGTGTCCGTGCATCTTTTACACTAATACCTCCCTTTTCAGGGCTTTTACACAGTCAGATGGCATTGACCATATCAACAATGAGAGCCTCTTGCTATTGGGAGAACATAGCATTCTTTCCACCCTCATGTGGTAGTCTTGCACATGAAAATGAATGAATGAATGAATGAATGAAATGCACTTACAAACACATACGTACAGTAAAAATAGTAATGGACATTACTTCTATACATAAAATGTTGTACGATAAGAAAGCTTTTCTTTTTTTCCCCAGTCCCCTTTCTATTGACAAAGTGATGTACTGAATCGAACGTATACAGTAAACTTTCAATAACCAAAATACAGTGAAAAGAAACAATTACCTGTTCTCTTCTCTGAATATCCTGATTATGGTGGCCACAGAGAATCTGCTTAAATTGGGCTGTACTCTTGGTCCTGCTCCCCTCATTGTCATTCCATGAACAAGTACATGGTCTATGACAGTTGCTCAAATTTCATCTGAAATTACTGCTCTTGGTCTCGCTCTTCTTTGCCCTCTTCCTCCTCGTCCACCACCACTCATACATACTCTTCCTCCTCTGTATCTCAGATTGTTTCCTTCCATTGTTGATGTCAAAATTCAATGCACCTGTGCCACTTATGCACTCTGAACTGTCGTATAGTTTGTGGTTTGATCACATCATTAGAAACAAGTGTGAACAATTTTGAGTTGTTGTGTGTATACAGTGATAACTGTGTTTAACTTTTGCTTCTTGTGTGCTTGGGGTTTTGCAACAAGAGTGGATGAGATTTGCAAATGGTATCTAACTACTTGAACTTTTTTTTTTAAGGTTTTGCCAAAAGAATAATTGATTCCACGAATGGGTTTAGGCCACTGAACATTTGGTTCAGAGAATGGGGTTTAGTGTTTTAGCAACTGAGAAAAACTGTATTAACTTTTAATTTTTTTTTTTCTGGGATCTATCAATAATTCTACAAAAAATATGAAACCTTAAAAAAGTTTAATATTTAATGAGGAGAATAAGCAGGAAAGTGGAATTAAAGACATTCAATTGCTTTAATTTGCGTTAATAATTTTCTCCATGAGCCTTGAGATAATTACATGCCATTAGAGCCGTTGAATAACGCATGAGCAAGTTGCACCTCCCACATTCACCCTGGCCTGGTGTGTGTGTGTGTGCTATTTTATTTCCATTTTTTATTGTCTACTGACTATTAAAAATAGTATGCTTCAAAGGATAAAGTAATGTGATAAACTGGCAGATAAAAGATTCCAGTGTTTATCCTTCTACTGAAATTGTGTACAATTATAATAATATTATACTACAGCTCTGTTAAATTCTGGAATCTGATAGGTCAGAAGGTGATTAATTTTCTATAACAGGAAGTAACTTTCCTGTTAGGAAATGACTTTATAGCTGTTATAACTGTGAAAACAAAATCTAGCTTGTTTTATGGACATAACACAGCATTTAACATAACTATAAATGGATAAACTGTAGGATGTTCCATTTTTTACTAAATAGAAAAGTTAGCTCCAGGACACTCTTTGTGAACCAAGTGTTCCCATAATTAATATTTATTCCAAACAATAAAGATAAACCCTAACTTTAACTTCAGTGACAGGCAACAGAGTGTCTGATATATTTTGCACACTTTGGGCACAAACTTTAGGATAATAAATGTTGCTATTCTTTCACATAAAGTAGCTCCCCTAAAGAGTTTTGTTTGAAGTGGTTATTGGTGGATAAACAGGATATCATTGTATGTTTGTTGAAGAGTCATGTTGATGGTGTTGCTGATGGTGGAGTGGCTGGCCGCTTTATGTCCCAGGGCGCCCTCATGTCTGTGTTACCTTCTGGCTCTCCCTTTTAGTTATGCTGTCATAGCTAGTCTTGCCACAGTCCCTGCTTGCACTCTGCACACAATGTACCTACATACCTAACAATCTGTCTCTCTCTCTCTCTCTCTCTCTCTCTCTCTTTTGAGCTACACATGCTGCTCCTGAGAGGCCAGTGATCCTGACCCCTTCTGCTCTCCGGACCTGTCTGATCCATCTTGATGCCCTAATTCTGGTTGGAGTTTTCATCACTTGGAAACCACTCGCTGAGGATGGCCCCACACGGACAGCCCAAATTTACATGAGATAACTGTGGATGGTACCACTTAGAAACCATGAAGTTGGCTTTGGACTTCAGTTGATGTGATAGCTTAAGGACTGCAACTCCCACAAACAGTTTTGCACTCACATCAGTGAACAATTGATAACTTCCACAAAATAGACTTCATGTGTAAACTATAATGAATTTTTGTGGTTACACAATTGCACTTTTTGACCATATAGTATACAGTTATAGAAGGGAATTATTTATAATCACACTATCTGATGTCACCCAGATGAGTCTGGATTCCCTTTTGCGTCTGGTTCCTCTCAAGGTTTCTTCCTTATATCGTCTCAGGGAGTTTTTCCTTGCCACAGTTGCATCTGGCTTGCTCAGTAGGGATAAACATATAAATTTAAAATTTATATCCTGAATTTATATATTTCTGTAAAGCTGCTTTGTGACAGTGTCCATTGTTAAAAGCACTATGCAAATAAAATTGAATTGAATTGAATTATGTGGTTGGTCATTTACAATGTCAGACAAATGACTTCCTTCTGTGAAAGTAGGTGGGTCTTGGATATGCTCTGTGACAAATAGTAGAAGCTAGAGGTCTGGCATATGAAGGGATGGCTCCTCATTTTTAAGACACAACCAGTGGTAATAGGAAAAATACAGAGAATGGTATGAAAAAGTGAGGCTGGGCCAGATTTCTTTCTAGCCCACACTGTAGATTCATACAGCCTATCAGTGACAAGCTATGATGACACAGTGAAATGCCCCCTAGATGTATCCATTTGGAATAATATTTGTTGACACATCCATACATGTCATCAGAATGTAAATACAGGTGTATGAATGCTAACAAAGGATAATAAATATCCACTTTGTTAGCATGCATACACCTGTATTTACATTTGTTAGCATTCATACACCTGTATTTACAAATCTATATGGATGAGAAATTAAAAACTGATAAACTAAGCACACGCTGTTTTTTTTTTTTTTAAATGGACAATTTACACAAAATGACAGATGACAGAATTGTAAGTTTAGTTTTTTGGTTTGAATGAAAGGGTTACAACAAGGAACAAGAGAAAGAACATGGAGTAATAAATAAATCATCACAAAGAGAGGGAGATGCCTTATAACAATAATGGGTTTAAATCACACACGTCTTTCACATCAAGTAGCAGAGGAGACAGATGTGACATTATCGACAAATAAATTAGTGCATGTCATACTGACCTGAAAAATGTCTCTAAAATGGACCAGCAATAGACTAAGCCACTCTGCTCTCCATTTCCATTTCTGCTGTTTATCTTGTCATTTGTTTTGTAACCCTTCATAAACCACCCATAGCATTCCTGAGCATTTCTTTATATTTTGGTTGGGTTCAAATGTCCCCACCACGGCAAGAATATTTGACAATTTCTACCTTGTGGGAACATGTGGCTGTATTTTTTTAGGGTTAGATTTAGGTGTAGCATGGCATTACAGTTTTTCTCATTTGCCCTGTTGAAATACTGTAAAAAAGAAACATTTCCCAAAATGTTTTTTTTTTTTCATTCATTTTATTCTTGTGTGCAGGTCTTTCCATGCCCATGAACTGTTGTTTACATGCAAGATCTAAGACAAATTCAGACATTCATTATGGTACAGTTCTTGTATTGCATTGTTTATGATATTACATAACCAAAAAACTAAGAAAGAATTTCACCCAAAATCAGAAATAATCACATTTAGTCCATTCGTTCCTGATGATTAGGCCACACGTTCTCATCTACATTGCATTTGATGTTTTCCCTTGCAATACACCGAGGGAAAAACCTCTTTGCATGGCGGATCCATCCCTGGCAGTCCTCTGCACTTATTGCCAGGCAACCAGCATTCATTGCCTCCAGGAGGGACATCTGGTCATATGGTGGGTTATCATACACCTTCCATCTCCAAGCAGAGAAGAACTCCTCGATCGGGTTCAGAAAAGGAGAGTATGCAGGGAGGAATTGCATCATCATGTGCTGCAAACCATTCGTTCACATGGCGAGAGTGGTAGAAGGCAACAGTGTCCCAAATGATAACATACAGAGTCATGTCAGGCCTCAACAGCCTTCTCTTTTCAGGTGGAACCAGTCTTTCATTCAGTGCATGCAGAAATATGCTGAGGCACTCTGTATTGTAGCCAATAGTTGGTATGTGGCAAAGGACGCCATAATTGGAGGTGGCAGCGCACATTGTGATATTGGCACCTTTCTGCCATGGCCTCTCTTTACAAATATATGCCTTTGGCCTCTTTGATCCATGCTTGCAAATAGTAACTCTAAGGTGGCATCTTTTATAGATGGATAAGAACTGATTGCTGATTGAATAATTGTGCAAAAGAGTTTCATACAGGTGCAGTGCAGAATCATAATTTTCAGGTAATTGCTATTAGCTGTCAGTAAAGGCTTTCTTTTTGTTTGACACAATTAATCCAATAGAGCATTTGGTCTTTGGATGAGATGTGTGTTAACTGTTTCTAAAAAGGGTGTGAAAATGTCTAAAAGCAAATAAAAAGTGTTAACACATTTGCAAGAAAATACTTCTGCTGCGCTAAGAAGATGATGATGAAGAATAATTGGATCCCCATTTCATTAAATGTGTCTTAGCAATTGAGAAAGACCGTAATTAGCTTTATTCATTTCTTTGTCCCTTTCCAGTTGAGAGTATACCATGCACGTTTTGGCTGCCACTTCTCACCATAGATTTTTCTTTTCTTTCAAGGTCTTGGGACTGCTCAGCACTCTGTGTGGTGATGTGTCTGTGCTCACTTTGTGGATCCATGGCACATTGCTCCGAGTGGTGTTGTCCGGTGGCATTGCTAAATAATTTAAATATATTATTATTATTTTGTTCATTATTAATAATTATGTCACTGAAAGGTCCTCAAAAAAGATAGTAAGACAAACGTGTCAGTGGGTTTAGCCATGCCATAAGCCATTAGCCGTGTCTTGACATTTATCTTTTCTGCCATTTTTGTACCACCATGGTTTATTCTTATATTATTATATTTTTATATTATTATCTTAATTATTATCTTATTATCTTAACTTACGATATCAAGAAATATTCTTTACACATATATGAATATACATCTACATAAGAAAAATATATTGCTTTCTAGCATTTGGGATGTTTCTAGCTGATATATTAGTAAGAAAACTAACTAGACATGAATTCTAATGTTTGGGATGTCACGTAAATTGCCTGATGTTCACGTAAGACTACTAAATTTTCATTCATTCCACTGTTTAGGAAAAAAGTCATTTTGATTAAATGGCTGGCTTTCTAGTGATAATTATAAATACACTTAAATTATAGCAGTTTATAGCAGTTTTTTTTTTAAAAAAAGCCATAGCTCTAAGGCTGGTTTTACACTGTGTGATTACAGTTGTGTTTTAAGATTTCTAATTGTCACACTGTGTGATGATCTCAATAAAATCTTAGAATTAAGTTCAATAACTGTGATTAAAGAAAAGTCATTCTGCATTCTGTCAACATCATTAATCAGTGCAATCTGAACTCGTGTGGAAAATAGGATTCACATAAGCATTCTTCAAAGTGAGCTTGAGGTAATAAGGATTTTTTTTTTCCAGTAGCATACTCTTTGTGGTAGCTTTGCAGCTCAGACATGGGCCAGACATGTAGGCTGGTAATGTTCTGTTAAATAATATGAATGTTTTATAGTAATTAATTAAATATTTTGACATTGCCACTACCATATTTTTAGTTGTCCTATAAGTTTTTGTGTAAATGTTGTATACAATTTCTGATACTGCCAGAATTTGGTCATCGGCTGTCTTTGTCATATTAAATTGGCTACCGGCAACCAAATTATATTATGCATTCTAAGACTAGTGATGTCAACTCACAACTAAAGATTTATTTTGTAATATGCAATATTTATCAGGCTGAAATCATATGGTGTAAAGTCGGCTTAAGAACACTAACTCGACATAAATTCTATCATTTGGGACATATCCATGATCCCTGTGAGCAAGATGGGAAATGGTGAAGTAGTTTGAAAGAGAGAAAGGGAAAAATGTCTAAGAGATGAGGCCCTCAGGGTCCTCCTGGTTCAGCTGCTTCACTGAGCAGCAATGCTGTTAGCTTTGTTATCTTTAGGCCACTGTTTGCTCAGGGATTCAAGCTCTTGCTCTGACAAAACAAGTTAGCGCTGTTGTCACCCCAACAAATTGCTACAGTCCATGGCTGAGCCCTGTTGGGTTCTCAATATCCACAATGTTCTTTCTTTGTCCTCCCCCTCTGGTGGTTTCTGGCTGAGGAGATATGTGCCTATTTTGCTGTGGACACTTTGAGAAGCATGTAGTGGGGGATTTGGAGTGTGCAAGGATGTGATAAAACTCTTTTGTATTTCTTGTGGTTTGATTCATGGTATCTTATCAAAATTCATTCGCAAAAGAAATAAATTTGGCAAGGGGTAGGGGGAGTATATTTTTGGCAATGTTCTTTTGGTGTCATCAGCATAGCAGTGGAGACTAACACCATGTTTATGAATATTTGTACCCAGAGATAGCATTAATAGGAGAAAAAGCAATAGTCCTAGAACAGGAACACAGAGCTTAACTTTTATATGCATAGACAAGGCACCATTAACATAAAAAAGAAAAAAAAATGATAGTGGTGATTTTGGTCAGACAAGACTTATGGGTCATTTACTACTTTAACCAGCGCTTTCTCAGTACTATGATGAGGTTTAACCACTGACTGAAATATTTCAAGGATGTAATCTCTATGCAAGTATGAGCTTAGCTGCTGAGCTACAATCTTTTGTAGGATCTTGGATATTGCAGTTTTTCTGAAATGCTAAAAGATTAAACCCCATTCTCCGAATTATCAATTGCCTGAACCCATTTGTCGAATCAAACACTCTTTTGGGAAACCCTTAAACCATATTGACCTACTTAGACACAATTCGCAGAACTCAGAAACACTTTTTTTCAAAACTCTAAGTACATTCTCATAGTGTAAAGCTAATTTTGCATGGAGAAGCATTTGTGATGCAAAATGATAAACACAGGCTGCAAAAGTTAAACACAATTTCGACACGGTTGTCATCATTTAAACACAATGACTCAAAATTGTTAGCACTTGTTTCTAATGATGAAACCAATTAGTGAATTGCATAAAAGTCAGTGCAAGAGACAAGGTTGAATGGCAGTTGATACCAACAATGGATGGCAACCAACAATGGATGGCAACCATCGACGAGGCAGAGGAGAAAGAGTTACCTACAGAGGTGGTGGTTGAGGAGGAAGAGGACAAGGAGTTCCAAGGGCACCAATTTCTGATGAAATTCATGCCACCATCATTGATCATGTCATTGTTCATGGGATGACAATGAGGGAAGATGGACAATGGGTTCAACCAAACCTGAGCAGGTTCTCAGTGTCCACCATAGTGAGGCCTTTCAGACAACATAACAGGTATAGTACAGTAATTGGGTTCTTGGTCCTTGAATATTTACTGTATACAAACATTTCAGTAAAGTACATCACTTTTCCAATAGTAAAGCGACTGGAGAACAACCCGTATCATCTATGTATTGAAGTCAAGTCCATGACTGTACTATCTTCACAGTACTGCATGTGTATGTAATTCTGTCCTTGCTTTTTGTGGAACTGCAAGACTGCCTCAAGGAGGTGGCAGATGTTCCACGTTTATGCTACAGCAAGAGGCTCACGTTGTTGACATGGTCCTTCAAAATAATGCCATCCATCTTAGAGAAATATGAGACCAAGTAATCGAAGATGATGCCAATTTTGAAGGTATCAATAGCGGGACCCTCTCCCCTATTGATTGTGTACAAGTGTACCGGGTACCCTTTGAGCGCAATTCTGAAAGAGTGAAAGTGCTACGCTTTCTGTATGTGCAAGTAAGTGTATATTCCAACTGAGTTTTGGTTCTTACAGTACCCTACTACATACAGTACTGAAAAACTGTCAAATGTCTGCACTATAATGTAGTACTGTACTGGCACCTCTGATTTCCTATCCCAGCTGAACCCACACTTGCTTTCAGGATTCATAATCATGGGAAGGGATACTGTATTTTCCTGTTTTCTAAAGAAACTGAGTTCAGTACGTAAAATTCCATTTTGGTGGCACGTCATGGCAGCATCATTACTACAACATGTGCAGGACTCCAGCATGCAAAGACAGAGGACATTGTGTGCTGTAGGGTTCCCCTGCTGACAGCTCATGAAGAGGACCACAAAAGTGTGGTTTGCCAGGGGAAAAAGGAGGACAGGATGCATGCACTAATATCATCTTTGTCACACATTTCCCAGAAGAAGGTTAGCACCTGAGCTGTAGTCTGTCATCGCACAGAGTGATAAAATATGCGAAACACTATGAACATGCTAATCACCACCACACTTCACTTCTGCCTCTTTCTTTCTACTTGCCTTAAACATGTAAATAAAACTCCCTCAGGGACTCAGATCTTGTCTGTGTAATTGTCATTGAGTCACTTATTCCAGCTGTTTAATTTTAGAATAATCATTGCAACAGTATGTCTGAACAACTAGTGATGAGAATTCAGTGCATGCAAGAAAAAAAATTTATTAAGTATTTTGTTAAACTCTTCTAGATGTCTCTTTGAGAGCCCAACTATTGTGAAAGCATGACTATTCAGAACAATTGTACAACAATGCTGTTGAATTCTCAAAGCTGATTGGTCAAAAACTGTTGACTAATCTTTTACTAATTAGCTCTGACTAGTGGCAGCTGTACTTCAAATCACAGGTTTATATTAATATGCTTGTTCTAATATGTTAGCATATCTATTGTAACAGCTCATGCACAAGGATTTGTATGGTGGAAGGTCCACATAATCCAAGACTAATAATAAACTAATATAATATGTTGTTAATATATGACAGTCTCCACTGTCAGTGCTTTGTAACAGTCAGTAGTTTTCTACCACAGGAAAGTCTTCAGGACAGAGGAGTTTATACTTTCTGGTTTCTTGCTGGCAAGGAGATGACTGTTTCACAACATTAAATGTAACTATAAACATCTAAAAGTATGACACATTGTTCATTAATACGTTTTTTTTTCAAAGCATTAATTGTTGTGGTATAAGAGGAATAAAACACATATGCTGTTATTGGAAACTAATAAAAAAATAATAATCACATCTTGTTTTATTCCATACTTACACACACACACACACATTTTTTTTTCTTCTGCTCTTTTGAAAGCAATATAAATAATTCAAATTATTCCTGGTAATCCACTTTTAACACTGTGTAACTGCATACTTAATTTTGCACTGTTTATCTTGGAGTTGTAAATATGTAAGAAAAACATCTGAAAATGATTGATGTGAATGTTTTAGACATATGTGATTGGTCAAAAATTGCACTAGAGTAAATGGGTGTTGTACTATAATATTACTAATACGGATCCTTTAATGAAGATTGACTGTCAGCTTAGTCGAGTCTGTGTCTCAGATGTCGTTTAGAGCTCAAGTGATCATGTGGATAAAATTTATCAAGGGAGTTATAATGGTGTTGCTGCTATCAATGAAGACTTCTGTCAGTTTCACTTTGCCTTAAATGTCATTTAAACCTCAAATGATTTTTGAGCTCCAGGAAAGATTAAAGTCAGGCGGTCACAGAGCATGTGCAGGCCGTATTGTGCCACCTGAAGATTTTTTCTTTTAATCTTTGTGTCATTTATTTATCATGATCAACCCCACCAAGATTAAAAACTCTTACAAACACACACACACACACACACACACATATATATATATATATATATATATATATATATATATATATATATATATATATAAGTGTGTGTGTGTGTAGCATATATACATATCTGTGGTAAAGACAGTCACTGTTCAATTATATAATTCTATAACCATCATCAACACCATAATAAAAATAATAAAATTCATTACAGCTGTTTGCTAATGTTATGGCCACATATTTTACATATTTTACATAAATATTTTATATGAAAGACACATATTTGGCTACAAAAAGTGTTTGCAAGCTATGATATCTGCCAAAGAGGGTGACACTAAGTACTGATTCATTAGGGTGCCCAAACTTTTGCACATGCCACAACTACTATTTTATTTGTATTTTTTTAAGTTGATCAAATATAAAGTATCTGTGCATTTGCAGAAAATGTTATTTTCAAATAGTTTGATGCATAGGTAGTGTTGATTTCTTTTCACATCAAAAATCAACAAAATATGTAATTTTGCAAGAGGTGCCCAAAAATATGCATGCAACTGTACATATAGTTTTTCTGTTTTGATCTGTTACTGTGTATTTCTAACCAGGAGCTGAAGACTAAAGCCTTCACTTGGTTGGATAATGAGCTAAAGAGTTCCAAGGAGCTACTGGCTCCTAAGTGGAGGTAGAGGATGAAAAGGGTCATACTGGTGTCAGAAACTTGGATCTGAAGATCACACTGGTTATTCTAAAAGGCATGAATCAGATTGGCCTCACTAACAGGAGAAAAGTAAGTGTCCATTGAATTTTATCCTTACACTCATTTCAGGAGGAAGAAAACCAGTCCATAACTATCACCCTCTTCAAATCTGGGATTAACATTTTCTTCTCTCATGGGGCCATATTTGGAGTCACAAACTTAAGTCCGAAAGTTATTTCATCATTTACATGGGTAAAACTTTGTGTCTATGCATATTGCCTACACAGTTACGAAAGTTAATTTCCAGGGCTCCCCATTCAGATTAAGCAAAGCACATGGGTATAGGTCGTGCCTTGGAGGTCGCGAGATTTTTCTTAAGTAGAAGCATCCGAGAGAAGGTTTTTCAATAACATGTAGACTATTGTCTTTTTTTTTTTTTGTCTTTTTTTTTTCTTTACATCATGCCCTGACATTTACTCTATGCACACAATTTAAAGAAGATACAAGATACTCAATAGGGATCAGGAAAACAATCGTGTGTTAGATATGTTATTTTATCATGCTTTTAATTCACTATTTTGACTTGTAGAAATAGAAATATAATAATCATATTAATGCCAGTGTTTTTGTTAATTCAATGCACAATCCTGTTAATAAAAGCCCAGAAGCATAAATTTCAGAGTAACATATTGAAGAACATCTAGCCTGGACATTTCCCCTCCAGACCACCTCCAGACCACCTCCAGACCACCAGAGGGCACCCTCCCATGAATTTTGGTTATTCCATTCATTTCCTGCCTTGCCTCATTTCGTTTTTGTCTCTGCCCAACCTGTTTGCCTGATTTTTCTAATTTTTTTTTAAATTTTGAACCTGCCCTGTCTCTAAATAAAGAGCTATAAGCTTTTGCATATGGATCCATACACTGTCTCTGAGAGCCCTGTTTTACAATATTGTGTATTACATCAAACTGTCAAAGAGTGGCGCTAGAATAATACTGTTAATCAGTTAAACCAATTTTGTGCAAAGAAAATGTGCAAGTTCAGAATCGTATATATTTGAGACACACCTCTGTTTTATTCAAATTCTACCCCATGCATGTAACTCTCATGCGACTTCTGAATAGCACTTCTATCCAGTGTTACCTCTGAGGCCTGAATACTGATGTGTGTAATTTCCATGTTAAATCCTCACTGCACACATGTATCTCATCTCTGAATACAGCCAAAACGGAATGAGGATAGATGGTCAAAAGAACTTTAACATTCTCTTTTTAGATTTTTTTAATGCTAAACAACTTATAGATAAGAAAAAAACACAAAAAAAACAAAACGTTTAACAGTTATTGACAGTTGCTGTTAATGAGAAGTCTAGTACATATTTGGTTAATCAAAAAGGATTCATTTTTATTGATCTTCAGTTATTAAATAAATTGTAATTGTATGTTTTAATTTGTTTTCATAATCCTCTGTTTTTAGAGGAAAACTCAAATCCAAACACAGTAACAAATTTAAAAGAGTTAATGAAGGAATCCCAGAATCAGGAGCCTCAACACTTCTCAATGAGATCTTTACAGAGCTATACATTACAGAGCTATAACCTACATGATGCTTATCAACTGAGCTGTTCTGACTTGTGTTGCTGGAATAGGGAAAACGATATTTGTGCAGAAGTTCCTTCTGGACTAGGCTGAAGGACAAGCTACATAGGGAGATCCTTTGATTTTTCTTGATGAATGACAAAAGCCTGAGGTACCTTCTTGATCACTTTTTTTCCCCAGAAGTAAAAGGATTACAATCAATAGACTGCATTACCAACAAAGTGTTGTTAATCTTTGATTGCCTGGATGAGTATTGATGTTCTCTAAATTTCCAGAGCAATAACAACTTGAGTAAGGTAATGAAGCCTGCCTCAGTGGATGTGCTGCTGAGAAACCTTATAAAGGGGAACCTGCTTCCCTATGCTCATCTTTGGATAACATCTTGATTGGGCACAGTTACTCAGATCCCTCTTGAGTATGTAGGCCAAGTAAGAGAGGTACAAGGATTCAGTGACCCTCAGAAAGAGGAATACTTCACAAAAAGAGTTTATAATGAAACCCTGGCTAATAAGGTCATCTCATATGTGAAATCTGAAAGAAGCCTCTACAGTATGTGTCACATGCCAGTTTTCTGTTGGATTTTTGCCTCTGTTTTAGAGAAAATGCTAGAGAAAGCAGAGGGTGAAGCATTCCCCAAGACTCTGACACCAATGTTCACACACTTTGTGATCTTTCGGCTCAAACGCATGGATCAAAATTTTCCATGGTGAATGTGAACTCGAATCCTCATCAAACTAGAGAGTGCATAATGGCACTGGGAAAACTGGCTTTCCAACAGCTGGAAAAAAAGGCAATCTGATCTTCTGAGGATCTGAGGAAGACCTGATGGAGTGTGACATTGATGTCATAGAAGCAGCAGTGTACTCAGGAGTGTGCACCCAAATCTTCAGACAGGAATCTGGGCTTCAACTGGGGAAGCTGTTCAGCTTTGAGCATCTGAGTGTTCAAGTGTTTTTGGCTGCTTGATATTCTCTTCTTTCCTTCATCCTGAAAAACATAAATGTTTTGGAAGAGCAAAACACTGAACGTTTTGGTCTCTTCAAAACTCCAAAAATGTCAGACTTTCTCAAAAGTGCAATTGACAAAGCCTTACAAAGTGTGAATGGACATCTGGAGGTTTTCTTGTGTTTCCTTCTGAGCCTCTCTTTGGAGTCCAATCTGACTCTCCAACAAAACTTTCTGCCACAGATTGGAAGCCATTCTATTAACAAAGAGGAATAGTCAAGTACATCAATGAGAGTTTCAGAGAGAAGCTCTCTCCAGAAAAGTCCATTAATCAGTTCCATTTTTGAATGAATTGAATGAACAAACTCTAGTACAGGAAGCCCAAACTTACCTGAACAGTGGAAGGGACTTTGCAGACATTGACTTCTCACACTCTCTTCTGCTCACTGGGCAGCACTTGTGTTCCTGTTGCAGAAATTAGAAGTGGAGCTAGATATCTTTAAGTTGAGTAAATTTTACCCATCAGATGAATGTTTTCTCAGACTGCAGCTAGTTGTCAAAGCAACCAAGACAGCATCTATTTATCATCTATTTGTAATTGTATTACTACAGTGTTATTTTATTGTAACACTGGATGCTGAATAATGCTTTTCATTAGGTATACTATTCAACAAACTTTCAACAAACTTCTGAGACTTCTTAAGACTGATATTTATTTATTTAAGACTCATAGTTTTAAAGGTATTTTTCCCATGTTACAATATCACACATCACAATTTCTGTTGGTTTTTAACAGGTGCTTTGATCAATTTATTACAAGTGGACAGCCAAGACAGATAACAGTTTATACATGACATTTTTAGTGCCTTGAGGGTTTCAGAGTTTGCTGAATTAATTAAATTCAGAGGTTGCTGAATTAAGTCAACATCTTAAGTCCATTAGTTACATCAATGTTCCCACAGGGAAAGTTATGTTTATTTAGTGTTGGGGTATGCACCTGCTTAATGTAGATTATGCAAATTACATGTAGTTCACACCTCTGAGATTGCCAGACTTTTCTTGGGTAGAAGTGTCAGAGAAAAATGTAGACTAAGGAAATAGTGTTTTTTATGTTTGTCAAATAGAATACAAAAACAAGAGACAATTAAAAAATGAAAATAAAAGACTAATATAGTGATATATGAGTAAGATCTTGTGCATTAGCAAGGTCTAGCCGCAGAATAGTCAGAATTCCTAAGCAGGTCTGTTCAATTAGGTAACAATTTCTAGTTGTTTGTTGCATTCAGGCACTTGTGAACTCCCCATTTCTGTATGGAGATTCTTCAGTCAGCAGTATTTTGGCAACCATAGTGAAAAATATATTTCTATCCACACCAAAGTCTGAGAAGATCCTGAATGGCTCAATGTGTAATTGTATGTGAATTACCTTCATTTGGAATACATACAACCTCTGCAACTTTCCACTGCTAGGCTAGGATACTACTGGGATAAAAGAAGATAACACCGTATTGATCCAAAACAATGACTGTATATAAGACTGGACATCATAACAAGGATTGAAAAGTGAAGCCACGGCTCTCTAGTGGTTGGCTGCAGTACAGTTTTAACCCTAAAATACACCCTAGCACTTGTCCTGGTTTCTCTATCACTGAATGTATTATGATGAAACTGTAAAAGTGAAGGAGGCTTATGTTCTTTTATCAGTACAAATTCAACAGCTTTTATCTTACAGTCAGATCCTTACAGTAAGGACTGTTTCCACTTAGCAATTACAAGCCTTTTATTTTTAGCTTACAAGTTCATGTTTAAGCTTCATTTTTACCCCTGCCCACTCCCATGTAAGTCATTAGAACAGGTGGCAAATTTCCATTTAAATTTACATTGCCACAAATTATTTTTGGGAAAAATGTCCTGTTACCAGTATATTTTCAATTGGTACCATAACTTAACATAATATACTTTCATTACTTTTGATTAAAATAATGGATAATGTCAGCTAGCTGTCAAATTGTAGCTCAGCCAGTCATAACTCAAAGCTCTAAAATCTTTTCCAAACAATGGTAAAATCAATATACCTGACAAAATTGTATGACTGCAATTTAGCATTTTACATATTAATTAATAACACTATACTTGCCACTTTGAATTAGCTGATGCACCATCTTAAGTTTCACTTCAGGTAATAGTGTGCATGCTCACATAATGTCCATCATTAATATACACTATATGGCCAAAGGTTTGAGGACACCTGACCATAAGACTCATATGTGCTTTTTGAACATCCTATTCCAGATTTAGTCCCCTTTTGCTGTTATAGTAACCTCCACTCTTCTGGGAAGGCTTTCCACTAGATTTTAAAGTGTGGCTGTGAGGATTTGTGCTCATTCAGCCACAAGAGTATTAATGAGATCAGGCACTGATGTTGGGTGAGGAGGACTGGGGTGCAGTCGGCTCTACAGTTCATCCCAAAAGTGTTCAGTGGGGTTAAGGTCAGGGCTCTATGCAGGACACTTGAGTTCTTCCCACTCCAACCTTGGCAAATCAACACGTCAACAATCACAGCATGTCTTCATGGATATATACAGTCAGGTCCATACAGTCAGACTGCAAAGGATTTACCTCCAAGTAATAAAAATAATCCTAATATTTATGATTATATTAGTTTGTCCAATTACTTTTGAGCCTGTGAAAATGGAGGAACTCTGTAAAAAATGGCTGTAATTCCTAAACGGTTAATGCAATATTTTTGTTAAACCCCTTGAATTAAAGCTGAAAGTCTCCGCTTCAGTCACATCTTGACTGCTTCATTTCAAATCCACTGTGGTGGTGTACAGAGGCAAAATTACCAAAACTGTGTCACTGTCCCAATATTTATGGACCTGACTGTATATATATATATATATATATATATATATATATATATATATATATATATATATATATATATATATATATATATATATATATATATATATATAT
>CM040455.1:25025413-25052227 GCA_022758105.1 Pangasianodon gigas
AGTGTTATGATCTGGGGTTGCATCAGCTGGTCAGGTCTAGGCTCAGCCTCACTGTGTGGCAATAAAATGAAGTCAGCTGAGCACCTGAATGTACTGAATGACCAGGTTATCCCGTCAATGGACTTTTTCTTCCCTGACGGCACAGGCATATTCCAGGATGAAAATGCTAAGATTCATCAGGCTTAACTTGTGAAAGAGTGGTTTAAGGGAACATGAGGAATCATTTTCACACATGAATTGGCCACCACAGAGTCCTGACTTTAACCCCATTGAAAGTCTTTGGGATGTGCTGGAGAAGACTTTACAGAGTGGTTAGACTCTCCTGTCCTCAATGCAAGATCTCAGCCAAAAATTAATGCAACTCTGGATGGAAATAAATGTTGTGAAGTTGCATAAAGTTGTTGAAACAATGCCAGGACAAATGCGTGCCGTAATCAAAGCTAAATTAGACCTTACGCACCTAAATAGGCACAAATCTCAGTAACATAAAATAATAAGCAATGAGAGGACATGCCTTACAGTAATTTTAGCCAAGTCAAGTCATCTTAATTTATATAGCATATTTAAAGGACAAAAAATGTCAATTGAAGTGCTGTACATGATCTTGGCTAAATCTAAACAAATAAAAAAAAATCTATAAAAAAAAAAATACTAAAAATAAAAACATTAAAAGACAAAACCATAGATAAAACACAGGACAAAAACAGAAGACCTGATACTATAGATCTTAAAGACCTTCAAACTCCTGGAAAAATAAATATATTTTTAGATTGGATTTAAAAATGTCTACTGTGGGGGATGCCTTTATGAAAAATGGTAAGTTCCACAATCTCAGAGCTGTGACAGGAAAGGCCCAGTCATCTTTGAACTTTTCCATCTTTGAACTTTGAACTTAAAAACAAATAACAATCCTTGACAGGAGGTCAAGACAAAAAAAAAAAAAAAAAAAGAGATGGGTTTCCTCTTTTTGATGCCGGTCAGGAGCTGAGCAGCTGCATTTTGGACCAGTTGAAGACAATTTGAAGATTTTATTACAACCAAAGGCCTTGATGCAAAGTGCAGATAGACATGACAGCTAGACCTGGCTTTTTTTTTTTTCAAAAGAAAGTGGGATTTAGGAATCATATACACTTGGTCAGGGACCTTGGTCTGATGTGAGTGGCCATCAGTAACATTGACAACAGACAGAACTATGGCCTGTTCAACCAGAATGGTGCTATCAGCAACACTGGTTACATGTTGGGTATGTTGCAATGTCATCCAGCTTTATATCTGGCCAATTATATTGGCCAATTGTGTGTCAATGCTTCATGCCTCAAAGCCTCTTTCTTTGCCCTGTCTATGATCCAGATTGGGCAATGAGTTTTGTCTTTGTCCACAAACAGATCAATTTCCACTCTGTCATATGCGTTCTGCTTTAACTCAACTGCCTCCATGTGAATTTGCCAAATGTCTGGTATACCTTTGCTGTGAAACAGCACATCCATTTTCTATTTGTATCAGCCCAGTACGCATGCAGCCCTCAAAGACAAGAGGTGCATTTCCTAACTTGTTTATTTAAAAAACCGCCAGGGTGTTGTTGGTCTGCAGCAACTGGGGTTGTTGCTGTCAATATCCTTGTGAGATGTACAAATGGTTAAATATGGCAACTTGCAAAAGGGCTCTCATGGCTTGTGAGCTTCATGTCTGCACAGGTGTCAGTTGACTCTTCTTGTCAGGTTGACTTTCAGTCCTAGAAATTGCACATGTGAAACTGGGGGGTATGTTGGGTTATCTTCTTGTATAACGTCTAGTAGATATTGCGGCTGTACACATAAAGCTAGTTATCCAGGGGAGTACACAGATCCTGGAATTGCAGGGACTTCACACCAACTCTAATTTGTGTGGTTATCAAGTGCCAATTCTTAACTCACAGAGATGAGAACCATCCCACAATCGGCAGCACAATTTCAGATCCAATCCTGGCATCACCCAGCACTTTTAGTAAATCATTAGGCTAGATCATACTCTCTGGTACTAAACCGCATTTTTGTTCTCCCTGTATCTGCTGTTGATCCCCACCTCAGTGGGATTTATGTGCTGGTGCAGATGAGTGCCTAAGGGCAATCTGTTGTGTCATGTGTTTTCGTTTTATGCCCCCTGGACCTTTATGCCAAAGACCTGTCTGTGTGTTTTACCAGGATCTGGCAATGGCCTTTGAGACAATCAAACTTCAATTCAGTGACATTTGTATAATTCTTTTGACAATAGACATAAGAGAACCAGACTCAAAAAGAAGTTGTCTGTGTTACCAGCCCCTGTGATTTACCACACCATGTTGATAGGGCTCCCGTAGCTTGAAGTGCTGCCTGTAGGATTTCTGTGCCAGTGAGTTATTTCCAGGAGTAACTGTTCTACATGTATATTGTAGATACAATGTACCCTCACCAGTTTATCAAATGTTTTGTAAACCAACATGTCAGCACTATTGGGCTGATTGCATTGCATTGCATTGCTTGGCTTTACGTCCAAGACTTCATCAGTCTGTACTACTAATGAGACAACTGGTAAAGGCACTCTCTCTTTGTGATCAGCAGAGAATTCTGCCCATTTCAGTTCCTGCCACTGCACTGCAATGTGGTGAAGGAACTTACTTTTGTTTTCCCAATGGGCTCTACAGCCATATCTGCTGCTCTCTTCCCTTCTTGCTGCAGCTACACACCACCAGAGGAAAGCGATGAATAGCCAGCAGTATTTCCATAGCTTGTGAGGTGCACTTAATGCATCGCTAATGGCATCAAGCTGCAGTTAGGGAAAGACTCTGTATGTATAGAGTCTGTATGTATAGAGGTTCCAAGCAGTTTGGATATTGATCATTTCCATTGCCCAGTTCCATCAGGCCTGTCCTGAAATACACAAAAGTTTAGGACATAGCAGGGCCCTTTTATTTGTTACCCACATGGGGTCACAGTCATGGACATGCAGGGCAATGCAGATACCTTTAGGAGGCAGGTGCTCAAATTTAAAAAAGGGGAAGGAGCCTGTAGATCAAGATGTTAGAACACCAATTACAATGTGATCTGCTGAACTGTTGCAACTAATGTTCAAAGAAAATGAAAAATGGAGTCTTATAACAAACTGCATCATACATTATGATTACCTAAAATATGAATACCTAAACCTTAGAAGAGTTTGACATTTATCAAAATGTATGATTACAGTTATTATTTGAAAATTATCCAGTTACAGGCTTCTCTCAGTCTGTTAGAGGACATAATCAACTGGTGTACATGGACATTGCAGTTTCTTGTCAATTCCTGCTGGAGCTCTAAACAGAAAAGAAAACCAGAACCAGAGCCAGGAAGCACAGAACAGTCCCAGATAAGTTATGCAAGGCTGGAAATGTGTAAGACTATATAGTCACAGTCCCTTCCGAAAGTATATGCTATACAGTGAAGACGGGTGAAGATGGGTTTGAGATCAAAAGATGAATATGTCATGATAGATCAGAATTTCAGCTTTCATTTCCTGATGTTTACAGCAGGATTTATTGTATAAACAATTAATAGCTCTGAATGCCTTCTCTTGGTTTGAGCCTGTGAAGACTGCATCTGTTTTAAAAAAGGATAAACCAACACTGAAGACCATGATGCAGTTATTGCAAGCAAGGGCTATGCAACCAAATACTAAGTATTATTTACTTTAATTTACTTTATACCTATTTGTTCCTATGCTTTTGTCAACTAAAAAATGGGGTGGTCTGCCACCAAAGATGCCATGTTCTAAGTTGTTTAACACATCTAGATGTAAATATCAGGGAATGAAAGCTGAAAATCTGATCTATTGTCTCATATTCATTTTTGGATCTCAAACCCAAATGTCTTCATTGTATAGCAAAAACAGTAGAATCAGCCTTGCAGTTCCAATACTTTCAGACGGTACTGTATCTATAATAAAGAAAATACTAGTTTATTATTGAAATATGTACATAAAGTTAATAATATTATTAACAGATAACACTCAGTGGTTTCTTATTTATAGCTTGCTAGTATTCTTACCTAACATGCTGGTTTCTCATCTTGTGCTTACTGGTTCCTTGAAATCATTATTTGTCTTAAATGCAAAAATATATGGACTAAAATACCCGGCAGATATTGCAACAACAACCTTATGGAATGCTGTCCAAACTAGATCACAGAACTCGCCTAACTATGACGTTCAAATTTGGACCCACTATATTGCTGGCTGGCTACTATACTACTGCATGATTTTCTGATGAAATGTAATACTATAGGTCAAAATATAAAGTGACATCAAACAAACAGGTGAGAGACAACCTGACTGTTTTGAAAAACACAAATTGAACTCTCCATCTCTTAATGTTGCGGAGTAGCCATCTCTGCCTGAAGTGTACAAGTAGGTCACTTGTTGTGTCACATTAGATACTATAATGGTTCAAATTTTAATTTAAACAGGCAATTAAGGAGAACAAAAAAAATTACTTACCTTTCTCACTCACCAAGTCTTTTCTCTACTCTCCAGTCTACAGTACTCCAAATAAAACATAGTTTGTGTTTATTTTATTCAGTTAACTTGCTCAATTAATGCTTTATGATTAAAGACAGTTTATTTAACCAATCACCATTAATTTTAATTAAACAGTAAATATGGTGTGGTAAAAATGCATAGTAAAACAGGTGGGCCCAAAAGAGAGAATGGAATACTGGAATATTTTTATTTATTTATTTAATTTTTGCTCGCCTCTGGACAATTTCTCACATCAAAACACAATGCTGGCATGTGGTGAGGGAATATGTGTCTACTTTGAAAGGAAAAAAAAATTTTTAAAACTCACAAACAGACACATATCACTTGCTGAGCATCTCAAAGGACAGTCTTCTGTGCAAGGTTTGTTTGTAGCTTACATTCATCATGCCCGAGGAAAAAAAAAGTGTTTAATGTTTTAGTGCAGCATACAAACAGAGCTTACACTCTTTTGTTACTGACAAAAATAACACACGTATAATTACATATAAGTAAGAAATATAAGAACAAAGTAAAAAAAAAGATCAAGGATTGAAACAAATCCATAAAGCTATTACAATTCAGAAAAGTAACCCTGGCTCTGTTTTCTTTGTTAACAATGCAAAATTAGGAGTTGACAATTAATCTGCTCAATTTAACACAACAAAATGTGAGATATCTGTGTCTCTCCTCAGTAGCAATTTCCAAACAATTGAAGGTACCATGAGCATCAGTAGAAACAATTGTATGCATATATAAAAATCTTGGGTCCACATAGACACTGCATCATTTAGGAAAGAGGCACAAATTAACTCCCAGGGATTAACAAACAAATTAATTGCCAGGGTTTAACACAATTTAGCTGTTGTGCAAGGAAGAAGCCCCTACTCTAAGAGCAGCATGAAAATGCCAGCCTGAAATTTGCAGGTGATCAACAGCCTTTTGGTGGAGTGTTTTCTGGTTAAAGAAAGGTAACTGTTTAGCCATACTGATCAGTGCTATGAATGGAGATAAAAGGGTGAGGCTTTTAATCCAAAGAACACCATCCCAAATGTGAAGCATGGGGGTGACAGCATCATGATGTTAGCGGTGCAGGTGTTTTGCTTGAAAGGGAACTGGTACACTTCAGAAAATAAATGGCATCATGTGGAATCATCTAGAAATACTGAAGCAGCCCCTCAAGACATCAGCCAGAAATTTAAAACTTGGCTGCTTAAAGACAACAAAGTGAAAGCATCAGCATGGCCATCACAAAGCCCTGACCTGAATCCCATAGAAAATTTGTGGACTGAACTGAGACAGCTTGTCTGAGCAAGGAGGCTCAAAAACCTGACTGAGTTATATCAGTTCTGTCAGGAGTAATGAGCCAAAATTCTGGAAAACTATTGTCAAAAGCTTGTGGAAGGCTACCCCAAGCATTTCTTTCAAGTTCAAACAATTAGTTAAAGCCATCAAATATGGACAAAGTGTATGTAAACTTCTGACCTACTGAAAATCTGATATATTAATTGAAAGCTGAAATAAATCTGTCTGTTAACTATTATTTTGAAATGATTTTTTTATTGAAATAAAATTGATACAGTAAATGACTTAATACAAGAAACATATGGTAATATGGAATGTGTGGAGTTGTGAAAAATTGAGTTTGATTGTATTGTGATAGTCTATGTAGATTACATTATCATATTCTGCTCCTCAGAATAAGAGTACATCTAACACATATGACTGGTCCTTTCAAGCCACCTAGAGAATCCATTCTATGTTAAACTAGAGAAATGTGAGTTTTACAATCCCACAGTAGCCTTTTGGGGGACATTCTAAATGCATAGGTGGTAAAAATGGATAAGAACATAGTTGAAGCAGTTGCTTAATGGCCCCATCCCCAAATTATTAAGAAATTGATGTTTTATCAGAGATTCATTCAAGGCTTCAGCTTCCTCTCATATCACTGCTCAAGGGCAAGTTAAAAGCAAGTTGTGTTTTACCAAGAGCATTTTTGGGCAGCTAATAAATAGGGGTAGAACCCATACTGATAAACTGACAGTTAACTGATAAAATTGACATGAGTATCATAACTACAATCTTTTGTATTTAATCATATTAAACTAAAGTGATTTTTTTAAATTGTCTCTTGCTCTAATGCTATATCATATTGCAGTAGACAGCAGTGGGGGTCAAATGAATTCTGCTTTGTCTGTCTGCATTTCTATCACTTTCACTTTTCTGCATTTCTATCACTATCGCATTTGATTGAACAGAAAGTGCTTTTCTTTAAAGATACTGTTCTAAGACCTCTACACAAGACAAATCTGGTGGCCTTGAAGGCATAAGCACCAAGAAATTAAAATTAAGCACCCGTATAAGCCAAGTCTAAAAGCTTTTCTAAAAGCTATATTAGTGAATATATTCATATTAGTTTTAATAAATAATGAAATAAAAACAGTTTAGGCTAGTGAGCTCATGTTAATAGTGAGACATTTTGCTTCATTTTGTACTTTGAAATCAAATAGCTGTGAGCAATAGCAATAACTACCCAGTTGGAAGCTAGTTAGGAGAAGCCATCTGGTGGGAGAAAATATGAGTCTTGTTAGATATGTAGCTGTCTGTAGACTGGAAGCCATTTTTGCTGCCTGCTTACATCTGCACTAGACCCAGAAAGTTTTCTTCTTTTACTAATCTTTTCCTGATTGGTTTTGCCTTTTTTTATGCATTATAGCAGAACCAATGTTAGCTCTAATTTCAAGAATATTTTGCTCCATTTCTTTTAATGTTTGTTATACCTATGGTCTTATCTACTTGGTGTGTTGCTTCCCTGGTTCCAGGGTTGAGTTTCACATTTAGCTGATGTTTTTAAATATTCATTACCATGGACTATATAATTTTCTTGCTGTACCAATCGTGTTTGAGGAAAGCATGTCTAATAAGACTGCTTATAAATAGGAAGAAGAAGTTAGTAAATGAGTGACTGCCTATTGCAGTCCACTTCCATCTGGCTTTAGATGACTTTCTGATGCAGATGAAGGGCCATGTTCAGATTAGAACTGAAGTTCCACACGTGTTATATACAATGGATATAAAAAGTCTACACACCCCTGTTAAAATGGCAGGTTTTTGTGATGTAAAAAAATGAAACCAAGATAAATCATGTCAGAACTTTTATATCCACTGTATTGTTGGTTGGCCTTGGACCGTTTTGCTCCAGATTCCAAATGTTGTGAAAACCTTAATTGTGCACGTGGCTGCATAAATTGTGTCACTTTTCACCCATAGTACACTTGTCTTACCTAACTTTTGTGCCCAAGCTGATCAATTGTTGGCCTTAAAATGATTTATGGTTGATGGATTTCTTGCTTCTTCAGGAAACCTTGTAGGATCTTCAAAGGGAATTTTTTTTATGGTGTCAAGTTTGGGGCATCTTCAGGACAATGTGATGGTTTATTGAAACAAAATTTGCAGATAGATTCAGTTTATAAAAGACCTTATGGAAGTGCTTGCAGATTGCAGAGGGTAGTCTTTTTTGAGTAGCTGCCCCTGAAGCTGTACTGGTTGAGCAGGTCATTCTACAACAGGAATATTGACGGAGTACAACACATTGAAGTATTTTAGGTAGAAACAGAAATGAGACTGGTTTGTAATTATTGGCATTGGGTTGTGTTGGGTGGGGAAATTGCCTGGCATGAATGATGTGCAATATACCAGGGAGTAAAGAGATGCATATAGGGGAGATGTCTGCAGGAGCTGGTGAGAACCCACTTTTATGGGCATGTTATTTGCTGCATTAATTAAACCTAGAGTGGTACCCCATCTTTATCCTATGCTCACCATCCACCATTTACAGTCACCTCAAAAAAAAAACCTAACAACACTTACTGTATTTGTGTCAGAAAAAAGTCAAAAGACAAATCTCTCAAAACACACCGACACATACTCTTCTTGGGGCCTGTCATGTTAAATGTTAAATTCATGTCATAGATCAGAGGGACTGTCAGCACTGAGACTCTCACATATGAAATTATATACTTGAAAAGAAAGATCGTACTACACGTACAAACACACACATACACACACACGGCCAATTTCATTTTGACTTTATTCTAAAAATATTGCAAAATGGTGTGCAATGAGGTTCTGCAATTTTTCTAGATGTGTAATTTCCTCAGTCTCAGAAGGTAATTAAATTCAAAAATTGATGTTTATTTAGTTCAGAGAGAAAGATTCTAAATTTCTCAATCTCTTAAACTGCATTAGACAGTGCCGTTTATCCACACACACACACACACACACACAATAATGAAGAGCAAATTGGAGTTTATTAGAAAAAAGGCTGAATATAATGATTAAACAACTCTTACTATGTGAGAACATTCAACGTAGTTGTCAGGGATTTGTAGAGGCAGTGGATGCAAGTGCAGATTTATATTATATAAAGTGCAAAGCAAAAAAAAAAGTGAAAACAAGAATCATAAACATAAACAATTGATAATAGGCAAAATCATGCAGATTATGAGCAAAGTTGTGGCACACGACAACACACCAACACGACAACAAAAGTTTGACAGTGAGGTGCTGAGAAACTAGAACTTATATGAAGGTGCTAATCAGGGTAAAACAAGACACAGGTGATAGTGGTTAGGAGATGTGAGGTGCTGGGGCTAATGGGTAATGTAGTTCAGCGGCCCTTTGGCAGACGTGACAACACGAAACACGTGACAACACGAAAGCGTGCACCGTAGCACTGTTATGCACGATGTGTGCTTCTGTACACAGCGCTCAGTGCGAGGGGGAAATTCTTGACAGCTAAAAACTGTAGCTAAGTTTTCAGGACAGAGGGCTTTTTCACATTTAGAGAGAAGTCTCCAGTGTCAACAATTTGTAACAGTCAGAGGTAAAACTGTAACTTTCTCTCTGTAGCATGACAAGCTACATTTTTGCTTTTATAACTTCAAGAAAGAGAAAAAAAGACACTGGTGAAAGAATGACTGTGAAGTTCAAAAGGGCAAAGTTGGCAGTTGCAGGATGCACAGGTCAATAATTGTATTTGCAAGAATATGGAAAAATTCATAGATGATGCCATATGTGTTATAAGGTCTAGGAATTCCTGCCATTTTGTTTTTAAATGGGATTTTTTTTAGCAGCAGTAACTGAAAATCCTGGATATACTGTAAATCTCTTCCCCTTCTCGAGAAATGTGAATCAATCATAGCTCTAATCTTAATTCCATTAAATGTATGTGGCAATACCTCATGTGTGCATGTGGATCAGCCTAGTACTATAGAATTATGAAATGAAATACATTTCTTTCTTAATTTCAATGTTTTACAATTTTATCTGTTTATGTCTGTACTGAGAGAGTGTCTGATTCAAAGTTAAACTGATTAATATCTCATCTTGAAAATCACATATTGGAAATGGGTCTTGAGCTGAATTAGAAATATTTTGAATAGATAAATTGAATTGCGGTGAGGGAAAGAAAATGATAGAAGATTTAATTAAGTCAAATCAAATCAAGTATCTGCATTTAGACTGTGTGTAACAATATGATAAATTCCCAGGAGGATGATCATCCAACCCATCATGGCAGGTTTTTTTCCCAAAAAGCTAACAATGGCAACATTTTCCAGATTTTATTAAAATTAAAATGCTAATTAGAAAATGCTAATTCAAATCATGCATTTGCATTTAGTGCACATAATCTGAAACACAATTCACATTCATTTACGAAGTGCATATTTGCATTTTAATTTTTGTGCACATCAATATACTGTACAATTGCTGGCAAAATTAAAATGCAAATGCAAAGTCCAACTGAAATTTCATTTTCAGTGTCTTAACTGGTCTGCTTGTGCCATGGTGAAAATCTAATAGCAATCTTTCCTTTTGCTAATGCACTTTCTCATCCTCAAGCTATAGCTCGGCCAAATCTAAAATGCCTTTGCAATCTCATTTGCATGTGCATTATCACTGTCAGTATGCTAGACAAGTGAGTCAAAAGCTGTGGATGGTACATTAGTGATGGCTATATTAGGGCAATAGTTAAAGTTGCATGCTACTGATCAGATGTGACATCACCTGCTACTGCTGAAGCTGCAAAATTTCAACTCCCATCATCCTGAGCTAAGATCAAGAACTACAATCTTTGTCACATGACTGATAACATGATACGTGAGCAGGACTTCTAATCAAGATATGAGGTGCACCACCATCAAAACATTATAAGCCAAAACTCTCTATGCCCATGAACACCAGATCTGCATGTTTAGCTAAGGCAATTTTTTTAGAATTAAATCCAGTCTCCAGGTCCACCTCTTGAAGAGGAGAATCATTTCCCTGGGCCCATGCATATTGGACAAATCAGACAGTCACTTGTAGGACTAAAACGTAAGGTGATGTTATCTTAGTCGGCTGCTCTCCTATAACCAAGGAGGGAAATAGGTGCAACCAAAGCTTAAATGTGTGTTTTAACTTTATAACTTAAATATCTGACTCCAATACATTGAATTAATTATCTAACTCCATTATATAATAAATGTTAATTATTTGACTCAATTTTACTAGGTTAATGTAATATAACTGATTCCAAAGAATAATCTTTTAGTTAGTGAAAGTAATAAATGGGTTTATTGGACAAAAGACAAATGCACTATATACAGAAGGTAAAAATAAGAACTTATAGAGTCAGTGGACAGAGTGGCAGGCATAGGATGCTTGATGGTAAATGCATCTTTCTGCATTGTACAATGCATACCTTTTTATACCCCTGAGCCCCTTTGAAGTGAATCAGGACAAGAGTACCAGATGGAAGAGACCCAATGTACGGGAACAATGTATGACACAATGTCCCAGAAGTCACTTTTTAGCAAAATGTCTTCCAAAATTTTTCATACTTAGTTTAGATTTTTTTTTTCAGATAGCCTTTAAGAATGCCTTTGACAAAAGAAGAACGTATTGGTGTACCAGGAAAATATACACCACGAAGATCATTTAAAGGAACACAATTAAAGGAGTACAATTACATGCATAACACCAGATGTGTTAACATGAGTTCATCATGAGTGGGAGAGACGACTCTGTATGTGTTTACAAAGAAATGGCATCATGAGGATGTTTTGTAAATAAAGTTACATTTCGCTAAAAGTGTTAATTTCCCCTATGTATGGAGACTTTTGCGACACTCTGTATTTTATGGTAGGATGTGGGTTAATCAGGTTCCTGAGAATCTAATCTAATCTAAGATTCCAGAGTCTGTGGAAACAAAGGCAAAAGGTCTCCCGTGTAGACCAGGGGGTCCCAGTATCTATATGTGTGGGTGTAAGTGTGTGTGGGAAGAACAAACACACATTTCAACATATAGTACACTGTATGGATTAGATTGACACCAAACATGCCCTTGGGAAAATTTTAGTTAAGTATCTTTTAGATGACCAGGTTTAGTTCCCATGGTCTTTCTGCCCCACATTCTTGATCACCTTAACCTTAAACAAATTACTGCCACAGTTTATAAATCTACTAAAACACTGACCAAGCACTAGCATTCAAAAGATAAGAGTCTGTGCTTAATTTTCTTGTCTGAAGTCTCATTGTAGTATTAAAAACACATGTTCATGCTAATTCATTATTTCAGGAGCTAAAAGTACTATCAGTTTAAAAACCCTGTTGGTAAGGTTTGTACAGTATGGAAAATCACAAGAAAAGGATTTTTTTAACAACATGCTTCTGGAAGTGCTCAGTGAAAAGGTAGTTCTTTAATTGTTTCAGCCTGTGACTCAGCTGTTCAGTTCACTAAAACGAACAGCCAGTGGAAGTTCATTCCACCATCTAGATGCCAGGACAGAGAAGAACATTGAGGCATCTCTTCCTTGTACCCTGACAGATGGTTGGTCCACTGCTAAAGGCTCGGAAGGAGTGTGTTAAAGAATGGGGTGTGATGAGTGCTTAAATGTAGGTGGGTGCTGGTCCATTTTTGGCTTTGTAGTCAAGCATCAGTGTTTTAAATCTGATGCAGGCAGATAAAGGAAGCCAGTGGAGGAAGCGTAGCAATGAGCTGGAGAACTTGGGGCTGTTGAAAACAAGTTATAGAGGTCGGATGGTGTGTGGAGGAAGACCTGCCAGGACTGAGTTTCACTAGTCTAGTCTCAAAATGACAAGTGACTAACCTACCACCTAAGCAACGTCTGTGGGTAGAAATGGCTGGATCCTTCTACTATTGTAGAAGACAACCTTGATCAATGTGAGGTGAGAAGGACAGTTGGTTGCCAATGGTTACCCCAAGGTTGCTTGCAGTGACAGATGGTGAGATCTGAGAGTGTTCCAGAGAGATCACATGATCTTGACATGGGGATGCATCCCCAGGGATGCACAGCAGCTCAGTTTTGCTGGCATTTAGTTTCAGCTGATGAGCTGCCATCCATGACAAGATGTCTACCAGACAAGCTGAAATCCATGCACAAACATGAGTGTCTGAGGGAGGAAAGGAGATGATGAGTTGAGTGTCAATTTGGCTGATCTAGCATTATGAAGCTTCTCAGTGATAGCCACATGGGCACTGCCACTTTGAAGCCAGACTGGTTAGGATCTCAGAGGTCATTCTGGGTGAGATAGAGTGACAGTTGATTGTAGGCAGTGCACTCAAGGATTTTAGAAAGAAAAGAGAAAAGTGATACAAAATTCAACCTAAAAGTATAAACCGTCACTACCTAGCGGCTTCAAGTTCAAAGTCCAAGTTCACGCTCCATGTGCGGGTCTGTGTTGCACACTCCACCAGCTATTCCACTCTCTCTGTCTGGTTATGGCAGTTACTGAAAGCACAAAGAAACACACTTAAGCACACTGGTGGTAATAAGACAAAGGTGAGAATCATCACGTGTTACATACTGGTTCAACCCGCTTCCTTTCTGTCCACAGCTGACACTTGACCACGCCCCTGCTGCCACATCTTTGCTGTCTTGAATACAGTTGCTAAATGACCAGATGTTATGAAGTCATTATTGATAGAAGGGATGAAGGGGAGGTGGTCTTGTGAGATGGTTTGGAGCATTATGGAAGGGATGGGATCCATTGGGCAGGTGGTGGTATGGCAGGGGAATATAATCTGCAGAATCTCTTCTGTTGAAAAATGTATCAAAAAAAGAGGACGGGAAACCTGAACAGGTAGTGCAGGAATAGAGGCAGAAATCAAGGACTGGCAGATTTTACATTCCTGATCTATAGACAAGTCTAATGCATCAGGAAGAAATGGAATTCCTAACCAACTCTTCACCCTGGGTCTGCCATGACTTAAAAACTATAACCCTTGAATCCCCTGGTCAGAAAGAGAAATTACCACCTGGTCACCTCTTTGACATGCCTCAAACAACCCACTATTACCACAGCATCACCCTCCCTTGAAAGCCTTGACACTGAACAAAGACTGGAGCATTTCTCTGTTCCACACAGTGTTCTTGGAAGTGCCAACATTTATGGTTTCTTTGTAGCATTTACAAGTTTTAATCCCTTGCTATGGTGATAAGACAGCCACCTGAAAACTATGCTTTTCAGCTTTGTCAGGTCAGTGGTCAGACCATCATGTGAATCAAATTTGCCCAGTGAAAAAGCTAGTTCAGTCAAAGTGAAAGGACACAGAATATGAAAGATGAGCATTTGCTTCTGGTAGCAGTTATTTTCCTTTGGATCTTGTTTATCTCAATGGATTTTGATAATCTTATATCAGACTTTTGCCTTGCAGTTTTCTTACTGTTGCTTGAGGTTACCCCCAAATTCTCAACAAAATCCCATGCCCTCAGGACTGCCATGAGGAAAACAGTGCAGCGAAAATCTGTTATCGTATAAGCTTAACACCCAGAAATAACATACTGTTGATGCATGCAACTCAACCATTATTATGTGAAAAGTTAGTATACATGCACACAAAAAGACATCAGCCAACTTGTGTACAACATCTTTTCAACTAATGAGAACATGTGGACTGATCAAGCTGACAGCCCAACCGCTCATCACATTCAGCTAATGACAAGCTTAAGCTGGAAATAAGAAGCATAGCTAAGGTTTAAAAACATGAGTAAAAATATATGCAGAAATTATGCCAAATCTGGTACTGAATCAGGTTTTTGATATTCCAACATTCATTCTTGGATGATTTTTTTTTTAAATCTCCTTTCTAATGTGTGGTTGCATTGTGTGTGAGAAAGGTGTAATGAGCACAAACAGAAGTGAGAGTCTTATTCTTCTACCCATTTCATATTCACTCTCACAGTGACACAAACCTTTATCAGCCCCTCACAAAGCGTGGGCACTCAGAGACCTGTATGTTTATTTGTGTGTGTGTGTGTGTGTGTGTGTGTGTGTGTGTGTGTGTGTGTGTGTGCATGTGCATGCATTTCTGTCTCTATGAACAATGAATTTTCACAAAGAGCTGTACTGTGTTGTGGCTTTGTGCCATTTTTACAAAGGGGGTAGATAGGAGCATGGTTGACAAACATCATATGAGCTCAAATATAATGCATAATGCAAATATAAGTTACATAATTATCTCCTAATTATCTGTGTACTTTTCAAATTCAATCATAATGTCACAAGAAAAGTGCTATCAAATTCAATATGGTTACAAAAATACAAGATGTCATATTATTTTATTTATTTATTTTATATTTTTTGAGTATTTGAGTAGTCTAAATTTGAGCTTCTATAATTCATCATAAAAACAAAAAGCCATAAACTAGACCATCAAAATAAAGTTAGAAAACCAAAGCAACCAAAGCAATAGTCTAGAGATTACGAAACGTCAACCAAGATAACTATCTGGACTATTCATATAAAGTAAAAGTGAAAGTTGATAGGATATAGAGTGTTGCAGAATATCTACTAAACATAAACAATGCATATTGTTTAATGATTTTTAATAGTTATCTGAGGGGATGTTAATGGTCTAGAGATGGTTTGTTGACTTTGTGTAGAGTGTCTACATTAGACTATCCAAAAAAAGTGTTACTGAAAATCATTCACTGTTTATAGCTCCTTATGACACTAAACAGTGAATCCTGTGGTTTTTATATAACTAGATTTTAAATCTCTTACAAAGAGAAACGCAAAATTTGTAAGCGTAATGCATTGACCACGTTCATGAACAAATCTGAGCATTGCATTTATAGCATTATTTTGCCACCTTGTGGACATTTACATGTATGGCATAATTTATACCTTGTGATCTCATAATATTTGAATATATTTCTTTCTAATTACTAACATTTATATGGCTTCTATATTTGACAAACTTTGTAGATACTCGGTTAGAGTCTACAGCCCAACGTTTTTCATATACAGTGTTAATCATCCTCTCCCTTTCATCAGGGTCAGTTTTTTGACCACAGCACTATAGTTAGCTGGAGATTTTATTTGTACACTCTTTCTCAACTCAGAAGAGTTGTTCTTGTCAGTGTTGATCTTGTTTTATTAATGAAAAAAAAATTGTACAGAGCAACAGTACAGTGCAGTGCTACAGTCAGGAACTATACCTCCAAAGTGACCTATATTATAGGCATTCTTGATAAAAATGGCCAGCGAGTGTAGGTAGAAGGAAGATGTTCCTGATAACCTAGCAACTCAGTGCAAGTTGACTCCATATTGAATATATATTGTGGCATGTTACCATATATTTCTATTGTTACTGAAACCATAAATACATACACTGAAATTATCTCACTTTCTGCTTCTGTTCTTCCTAACTGTTGAGTTATGCCACCAGTACAGTGTAAAGAAATCATTCTTACAATATTGTGGTTGCCTGGGAAAACCCTTCACATGGTCTTCACAAATTTTCTACTATATATAGGTCTGAAAAGGACAGTATATATATATATATATATATATATATATATATATATATATATATATATATATATATATATATATATATACACACACACATACTCTGTATATGTATAACATCAATCTCTGTCTCATCATCCGAGATAAAAGTCACTCATGGCTTTTAAACATGAGCCTCATCATCATCATCATCATCATCTCTTCACTCCTTCACTCTACAGATCAGTGACAATCTTTTTCCACTGTCAATTGTACAGAGTGTGTATGTGCTCTTCTCTGTTTTGATGATGATGTGATTGCACAGGAGCACTGTGGACATTTTGACAAGTGATTATGACATGAATCTTACCCAGCAACTTGATCACAGTGTGAATGTGAAATTCACTGTGTGAGAAAAGCACACCTTTGCTGCCAGACAGCAAGCTATGCTTAGAATGTAGCCTAAATGAGAACAATTCCACATTATTTTGGCAACATATATTTATATTTTCTTAATGTAGAGAATGTCAGAAAACATTGTTGGTTCAATAATTGTTGTTCAATAATACCAGTCAGATCAAGCTCTTTGTAATAGTAATATCAAGTTCTTTTGTAACCACTAATCAAGAGTGACTGTCAGCTTAACCAGTTATTCCCCACCAGCACCGTGGCTCAAATGTCTTTTAGACTTTAAGTGATTCTCTGAGTGAAGTTTGAAGCTGAGATATAATCGATATATACAATCGATGGCATTGAGCTCTTTAGAACATTTAAACTACCACTAATGAAGAGTGACTATTAGTTTGGCTGTGGATCAAATGATTTTAAGGGAGCAAGTGGAGGAAATTGAAGCAGGGATTTTCACTGAATGTGTACAGTCTTTGTGATACCATCTTAGGACTTTTTACTATTTATGTTTGCATTCAGTATGAACACACAGATTAGAACTATCAATTGTTAAAACATTTGCATGATTCAAGGGTTAGCTAACCTCATTGAATCCAATTTCATATCTATTTATCACAGCTACATTTAATGTAGTCATCCTGCCTTTATCATAATGAATCTTTGAAATTCTAAATTATTTTTAAAACAGTTATATATATTTTTAATTAAAATTGCATGTCTAAATATGACTTAATTGAAAAGTAAATGGATTGCACATTGTCAAAAAAAAAGTTAACATTCAGGTCTAAAATATTTAATGTTGATAGAAATTATGACTATTGTAAAGGATAAAGTGGTAAAAAATCTATTTTCAATTTTAAAAATAGTTGTCAATTGTCAATGCTGTATTGAGAAGGGCAACTAGTCTAGGTAGCAACAGAAATAATAATAATAATAATAATAATAATACATCTTCTGTGCTGCTTTCCCTACACAGTGTCACAGGGAGCCTGGACCCTATCCCAGGGCACAAGGCAGGGGACTCCCTGGACAGGGTGTCAACCCATTGCAGGACACAATCACACACACACATGCCCATTTACACACTACAGACAATTTAGAGATGACAATCAGCCTACAATGCATGTCTTTGGACTGGGGGAGGAAACCGGAGTACCCGGAGGAAACCCCGAAGCACGGGGAGATTATTATTATTATTATTATTATTATTATTATTTACATTGATTAGCCATAAAATTAAAACCACTTGCCTAATATATTGTAGACCCACCTTGTGCCACCAAAACAGCTCTGACCTGTCGAGGCATGGACTCCACAAGACCTCTGAAGTTGTGCTGTGGTATCTGACACCAAGACATTAGCAGCAGATCCTTTAAGTCCTGTAAGTTGCGCGGTGGGGCCTTGTTTGCGGACTTGTTTGTCCAGCATATCCCGCAGATGCTCAATCGGAGATCTGGGGAATATGGAGGTTAGGTCAACACCTTGAACTCTTTATCATGTTCCTCAAACAATTCCTGAACAATTTTTGCAGTGTGGCAGGGCACATTTTCCTGCTGAAAGAGGCCACTGCCATTAGGGAATACTATTGCCAAGAAGGGGTGTACTTGGTCTGCAACAATGTTTAGGTAGGTGATACGAGTGAAAGTAACATCCACATGAATGTCAAGACCCAAGGTTTCGCAGCAGAACATTTCTACCAGTTCTGATGCTCATGTGCCCATTGTAAGCGCTTTCAACGGTCAACAGGGGCCAGCATGGGTGCTCTGTATTGTCTGCAGCTATGCAGCCCCATATGCAGCAAGCTGTGATGCACTGTGTGTTCTGACACCTTTCTATCATATCCAGTATGAGTATTTTTTCAGCAATTTGTGCTACAGTAGCTGTTCTGTGCGATCAGACTAGACATGCTAGCCTTTGCTCCCCACGTGCAGCAATGAGCCTTGGGTACCCATGACCCTGTCGCCAGTTCACCGATTGTCGTTCTTTTTGGTAGGTACTAACCACTGCATACTGAGATGCTCTGACTCAGTTGTCTAGCTGTCACAATTTGGCCCTTGTTAAAGTCGCTCAGATCCATACACTTGCCCATTTTTCCTGCTTCCAACACATCAACTTCGAGAACTGACTCTTCACTTGCTGCCTAATATATCCCACCCATTGAGAGGTGCCATTGTAACGAGTTGTATCACTGTAATGTTATTCACTTCACCTGTCAGTGGTTTTAATGTTATGTCTGATTGGTGCATATAATTTTAATAATAATTTATATAGGATAATGATTTATGTTAAATTACAGTAATGGTCTCAAATGATTTGGACATGACTGACATTTTATATTTTCCTAATTACAGCCATAAATTGACTGTCCATAAGTGTGGACAGTATGCATGAAAGCAATATCATGCACACCCAACATGTTATCTTCTATACTCAGCACCACACTATAAGAAAAAAGGGAACCTTGCCTTGTTTCTGGGGTGGTACCATCAATGGTTCCATCAATGGTGGTACCATCAGTGGTTTTACCTAGAAAGGTGCCTTTAGATGTAACTTTAATATTTTACTCTTAAAAAACATCCCACAAAATCCATGTTTCCAGGTGAAAGAAACATATTTAAGATACAGAAGATAAACCACTGAGAGTATCACCCCAGCAACAAGGAAAGGTACAGTTCAATGCTTATTTATTTGTTTGTTTGTTTATATTTTTCTATTTACTTTTTTTATTTAATCTGAGATCTATTCTCTTCCCTCTCAGTGGCACTGAAGCATCTAAGCTCCACCTTACCAGCCGTCCCACCACCTGTCCTCTGGACCCTATCCTCTACCCTACACTCACATAATCAATGCATCACTCATGACAGCCCAATTCCCTGCCATATTCTAGCAAGCTCGAGAAACTCCACAGCTCAAGAAGCTAATACACATCCTGTCACAAGTTGAGAACTACAGGCTGTTTTTTTCTTTTTCTTCCATATTGGTTTTACATTGCTCCTTTGTGCATATAGAACCTTTTCCATTCACATAGTAAAGAGAGCAGCAGTTAAAAATAGCACAACAAACAAAGCACAACACATGAGCAGGTACACTATACCACAGTCATCATATATATTGAAATTCTGACCTTCAATTAATTGAAAGACAGATAATACTGGTACATTATTAGAGATTCAGTATTTGAAGATGGTTTTCCTTGCTAAATCTAATAATATTCTGATTAACTTAGCATCGCTATATCAGTTTTATTCACCATGTTGTCTATATCAGCTGCCAAAATACACTGAATAGGGTGACTGAAAAGGTGAACTATAAATTACAGCCAAGTTTAGCAACCACTTCATCCATCACTTCTCTCCAGAATTTCTGTATCCTCAGGCAAGTCCAGGTCATATATATGTACTATCAATGTCTGTGTTACACATTGGGCACTGCAGGGGATTCCAGCCTAATTTATTCCTCAGCCATGATGTGCAGTGCATTATGTGTAGTATTTTAAATTGGGTTTTCCTATCTCCAATACAGCTAAGAATACTCAGGGTGTTTCCCACAACTGATTCCCAGCAATCATTATCCAGAACTTGTCCTAGGTCTTGCTGCCATTATCTTCAGTGGAAAGATTTCATTTCAGATAGAGAAGTCTCATATGTGCATGAAAGAAATTTTATTAGAGATAGGCTATGTGAGAATTTCCTTCAAAAAGGTTTGGGGATTTGAGTATTTTTTGGGAGGGAAATGTCTCACTTCAAGATTCAAGATTTATTGTTGTTATCAAGAACAACAAAAAAAAAAGGACAGAGATTGTTATTGTCATTACTTCTTTCTCAAATTGGTTTAAGCTGGTTAAAATGATCACCAGGCCCTGAAAAAAAAGGGGAGTCTTGTTCTGTTGTTTTTATCAAATCAGTAACTTTCAGTTTTCACATTTCTCCTTCCATGTCACATTCATTGCAGCTTTGATGCCCTGTTGACTGTAGTGAACAACCCACTCTTGTAGAAAAATGTTCTCATACAACTTATTTGCAACACCTTATATATGGGGAAAAATCATTGTTCTCTCTCAAGCATATTTTTATGCTACATTTTATTTCAATAGACAGCAAAGCGAAACAATGCAGTCTGCTTTGTCAATGTGCGTCTGCATTTCTATTCCCTGTTTTTTTATATAAACTGCATGTGGGTAATTTCAGAAGAATGTAGCCTCTTGCCTGCAAGAGGAAAACTTTGGCTGAATGATTAAACAGTTGCTGTAGCGAAATAAATTAGCATTTATGTGAACACTAGTCCTTTTGTAGAATATGCAGTTTTATTTCAGCTGAAAATTAATAGAACAATGTCTCCTTTCTGGGTAACCAATGGAACTCTAATTTTACTTCCTATAATTCTTTAATTAGATCTGACCCTTTTGCCTCATAATTCATGACAATCCATTGAACAGCATGATCCCTCAAGCTTTTGATTTAATAAAAACTTGAGTCATCCTGCTTTTAAATCCTACCATAATATACACAGGTGTAATTGCATTACCAAGAACTAATATTATCAAGAATAAAACTGTTATTTTACTCAGTCGAATTTTACATGTGATTCATTTATTTCCACATGATTTTTTCAAATGATTCATTTAGTTTCCCATGTGATTTTTACACATGATTTTTTTGTTATATTTTTTTTACTATGATTCATTTATTCTGACGTGATTTTTTTTTTATACTATTCATTTATTGTCACATATTTAACGTGTAGGACAGGTTTATAACATATTATGCAGATGATGTTCGCATGTGCATTTTCTGGATATAACATGCTATAATGCAATTTCAATGTTTTTCACATATAATGCAATGTTTTTCACATGTAATCACAATGTAGTTATATTATCACATATGCCAGGATGTATGTAACATTTCTGTAAGGGATATGCAGTTAAGACACAACAAATCCACTTTTGGAAGCTTCAGGTGACTAAAGTCTGAATGTTCAGTTTTACTTTTTGTGATGCCATATATATGTGTTTGCTGGTTATGCATTTCTGTCCCTGCTGCTTTTAGTCAGTTGGAACACACATTTTAGACCTGTGCATTTTGTCCCCTAAAACTTTCTCAAGGTTATGTGAATGAAGTGCGGAGGGTGGAAAAGTGTTGTTTGGACCCTTAACCTTCACTAAAGATCCTGACACAAGGATCACCCATAACGTCCAATCCAGATGGTCTCTGTCACCCGGGGAGAAAGTACACTTATTTAATGCTTAATTACATGCTTCATTAACATAATTATGTCTCTATGAAATACAACAGAGTAAAAGTAAGAGAAGCTTTCAACCTATTAATATATATATATATATATATATATATATATATATATATATATATATATATATATATATATATATATACTGTATATAGGTTGCTTAAATAAATAAGTGTAGATAAATAAATAAATGTAGAAATAAATAAAAATAAATAAATGTAATGTGCACTCACTCAGTGACACAGGTGTTCATGGGATTTTAGGATTGTTAGAGTAGTGTAGTCTGCACTTGGGATTAATGAAAAGGGAACAGTTTTTCAAAGTATAGCATCAGAAAGGAATAAAACATGACATATTGTGCTGTTAAAGGAAAATAATCAATGACTGCCTGATGTGAAGTTGCCCGACTGGCAGCAGAGTTACTGATACTACAATGAAGTTGATTATTTTCCTTTAACGGCACATCCCTTTGACAAGTGTTTTATTCCAAACAAATATAGTTGCAATTTACCAAACAAATATATTTTTATTGATTAATGAACATCATGTCCATGAGTCAAGTCAGTCACTGTTATCACTTACATTATAGCAGCTATAAACAACCATTCCCTCACCAATCTCTCTTTTTAATGAAAAAGAAAATGCAGCTTTGATACCGAGAAACCAGAAAATGCATAGTCCCAAAGACTTCCCATGGCCAGAACTTTGATTATGTGGAGCATTCACCATACAAGACCCTGTGAATGAGCTGTTACTATCGAAACTAAAACATATTAAAAGGAGTGTATTAATATAAACCTGTGCTTTGATTTACAGGAACTACTATCCAAGCTGCTGTTAAAGAAAATTAATGATCTTTTGCCAATGGTATAAATTCCATTAACAGATAGTAGCTTGGATCCCATTTGCTCCTCACTTTTAATAGTCAGAAGGGAGTATAGAGTATTTCGGCAGAATTAAAGAGATGTGGGTTCTGATATGTGTAAAGTAATAATGAGCAGAGGAACACTGTCACACTGCCATATGGTTGAGAAAAACAGCAGCTTGCTGTGAGTGTCAGGTATTAGCCTATATGTAAATATCTGCTAAATTAATCAATGCAATTATGCACCAACTTTTAGTCTTTCCTTATGTACATACTTATCTCCTAGCTAACTGTTTTAGTTGCATTTTAAATTTAATTTAAAAAAAAAATAGAATGGAAAGAACCTTGTAAACTCCACCTTTATTATTCAGTTATTCATCTTAAAGCATATTATTCCATAAGTACTACGAATTCTTTAGAAGCAACAGCGAAACTAGTAAGATGATATAGTGAGTGTGTGCCTCTCTTGTGTGCAGTCTGTTTGATGGTTCCTGTATGTATGACCTGAATTATATTAACTGTGTCTCCTTTTTAGTTATGCTGTCATAGTTAGACCTACCAGAGTCCCCAATAGCACTTTGATCTTAATGTACACCCTTTGGACCTGGCTGATTCATCCTTTATGCCCAAGTCTCACTCTTGATTTAGTGGATAATATCACATGGATACTGTAGATTTGCACCTATTAACTGCTGCTGGAATTATAAAGACTGTTCTGTGCTTATCCCAGGACTTTTATTCACAATCTGATCATACTAAACATCCTTTCAACACATTTAGTACCATTTGTTTTTATTCTTCTACACCTGTATACTGTAATGATTTATAATCCTACTATTCAGCATCACTCAGAAGAAGATGGGTTCCCTTTTGATTCTGATTCCTCTTTGTCTCCCTTGTGTTATCTTAGGAAGTTACTCTTTGTCGCTTCTGGTTTGCTCTTTAAGGAATCTAATCTGTAAACTCCTCTATCAATAATGATATCAACACTATTTTATTTTGTTTATGAGTGCTGTCTGTTATTTGCTGTCAGGAGTCCTGTCAGGACATGCTTTGAACCCTTGCAGTGACTTTCATATGCAGTCTCCACTAGTTCCGAAGGAATTTGCCCTAGAATTTTAAAGTAATACCAGGTACATAACTTGCATCTTGGATATTAAAGTACTGCATAGTAACCTATGTGAAAACTTGCAACTATGGAAAGTAGTGCTGCTGTACAATAATTACTCAGTCCTTAATGGGGAAATATCTCATTCTAAAAGTCCAGCATATCTATCATCATTATCCTATCTATCCTAGTCAATGTTCTGGTAAATCCAAAGACTATCATGTATACATTGTATGCGAGGTGGAAATACACTAGGGATGGGACATCAGTAATAATCAATACCAAGGACCCATGCACACACATTCAAACACTCATTAACACCTAGGAACAATTTGGCATAGCCAATCTGCTCACCTGCATGTTTTTCGACAGTGGGAGGAAACTTGAGGTCAGGCTGAACTGGGGACCCTGGGGCTTAGAGGTGGCAATGCTACCTGCCGCATCACCATGCTGCCCTATTATATCCATTTTTAGATTAGATTAATTCAATTTTAGGAACCACTATTACTTCATACAATTTTTATTTAAGCACAAGTACGTGTAAGTTCACACTTACATTTTTTTTTGTTTATTTGTTTGTCAAAACACAGTATATCCACTTTATACAGTGGAACCCCATTTAATTCTTTTTTTTAATTGAGTATATACTGGTTATTACATGGAACTATTGAATAGGTACTATACTGTAAAAGGAAAAACACCAAATTTTAGATCTCATTGCAATTTTACATTCCTGAATATTATCTGTTTGTATCTTATGGATTTATTTGCACATGTGTTTTCTTTTGTGTCTGTAGAAGAGTCTCTGTTCTCATTCTTGTCTTAAAAGCTTAGAAAGGACATCTTGTCCTTATCTACATTTAGCACATTATTCTGTAAGACATCCATTAACACAAGACATACACACACACACACACACCACACAAACCAGCACCAGCAGGCCTAATTTGCATCTAATTTTATTTCAGCTATGCAATTACGATGACACACCATTTTCTTTTCATAAATGAATTTAGGAAAAGAGGAAGAAAAATGAGTGTTATTTTTGTAAGCAGCATATTTGTTGGCAGAGCTGGAAGTGATAAAGTGTAATGAGGATTTTTAGATCCATGCCTTTTTGCATTGTAGTGTGTGTAGGTCTAAAAGCTGATGTGGAAAGGAGAAGACAAAGTGATAAAGTGAGATGGAAACTGTGTTTGGAACAAATGAACCCACAGTGAGTGTTACTTTTACAATTCATAAATAAAACAGTAAAACATTAGTGCATACATAAATAATCCAGTGACTACAGTGAAACCAATAGTAGTAATACATAGAAGCCAATGGTAACTCTCAAGATGACGCTACAACCTGATGCTTCAAATGTGGGGGTGGTGTTCTGAATGTGATGAGCAGAATTGGGTTTCAAGGCCAAAAAGTTCAATTTTGGTCTCATCAGACCAGAAAAACTTTCCACATCTTTGCTGAGTCTCCAATGCAGGATTTCTTTCTTTCTTTTTTTCAATAATGGCTTTCTTCTTGCCACTCTTCCATAAAGCCCAGTGCTGGAGAGTGACCAGGGTATTATTCTCTTGTGAACAGCTTTTCCCATCTGAGCTGTGGATCTCTCCCATCATCTTGCCTGCTCTGACTAATGCCCTCATGACCCAGTCACTGACTTTTGGTGTATGGCCTCCTTTCAGTAGTGTTGCAGTTGTGACATATTTCAATTTAATTTTTGATTTAATGGTGCTCCATGGGAGGTTTCAAGTTTGGCATTTTTTTTATAGATCTTTGTCCCTGAGTTGTTTTAATAACTTGTTTTTCATGGTGTTATTTGTTTAGGTATGTTCTCTAACAACCTCTAGATCCTTCCAGGAATTGAAGTCATGTGAAATCCTGTGGCACATTAATTGCAAACAGTTTGACTTCATTTAACTGATTATGGGACTTCTGACTGCACGAGAACAAATTTCAAAATGATATGTAATTTCTTCTTACTACTTTGATTTTGATTTGATTTTTCATACCAATATTTTGTGTGGAGATTCAGGACATATATTCCCAGTTAAGTCCATTTGAGTTCCAGGTTGAAACACTACAAAATGTGGAAATGTTGAATGGATGTGAATACTAATGCAAGGCACTATATACAGTATGTAGTGTGTTGTAAGGTGCTTCAAATACAATACTCATGTATGGCTCTGCCAAGACGCACGCAGCAACTCAGCAGAAAGCTGGCAGGAAGCCTTCCTCTAGGATTCTGTGCCATAAAGGAGTGAGAAAGATAGAAAGAATTTTCTCCCATGGTGAGCTGTTCTTTTGTGTTCCACTTGATGAGCTGCCAGGCCGAGAGGCTTGCTGCACTCATTGTCCTCTCACCATGCATGCTTCTGTCTTGTCACCTCTGGCACATGTGCATATTATTTGTTTTTATCTCTGGCCCATGTGCTGATCTGGGGTTGGTGCTACATGTGCAGGAGGTGCTTGTGTAAATGTTGAATGTTTGATTAAGTTTGTAGATGAGAAGACCCCACAGGGTGCAGTGTGTTACTTATGAGTGAACCAGGCAATGTATCTTATGCCAATTTAAAAATAAAGAGCAGTTTCTCTGCTGATTTCTGCTGGTGTAGTCTAAGCTATGAGGCATGAGAAAAACATAAACGGTAATAATCAGCATCTTTAAAACTGCATTGACAGCTGAGAATTTCTATTTGTATACCTACAGTCAAAATTATGCAGACTCTTGTCCTGACTAGTATATTGGTGTTCTTATTGCTAACTATTACCTTCTAATCCTTAATAAACAAGAATTCCTAGATTATCTGATATGTTAGGTATAAAACATTTGGGTGTTGTGCTACAGGAAAATTAAAAAAAAAAAAAAAAAAAAAAAAAAAAAAAA
>CM040455.1:25052327-25064989 GCA_022758105.1 Pangasianodon gigas
TAGTCATTCGTTTCTTCACCAGTATCTTTTTCTCTAATTTAAGACACTGGAAAGCACAAAGTCTTCAGTTTCCTAATTTGTTTATTATATGTCCTTAGACATATACACTGATCAACTATAACATTAAAACTACTTGCCTAATATTGTGTAGTTCCCACTTGTGCCACCAAAACAGCTCTGAAATGTTGAGGCATAGACTCAACAAGACCTCTGAAGGTGTTCTGTGGTATCTGGCACCAAAACATTAGCAGCAGATCCTTTAAGTCCTGTAAATTGCGAGGTGGGGCCTCCATGGATCGGACTTATTTGTCCAGCACATCCCACAGATGCTTGATTGGGTTGAGATATGGGGAATTTGGAGGCCAAGTCAACACCTTGAACAATTTGTCATGTTCCTCAAACCATTCCTGAACAATTTTTGCAGTGTGGCAGAGCAGATTATCCTGCTGAAAGAGGCCACAGCCATTAGGGAATACTATTGCCATGAAGGGGTGTACTTGGTCTGCATCAATGTTTAGGTAGGTGGTAGGTGTCAAAGTAACATCCAATGCCAGGACCCAAGGTTTCCCAGCACAACAATTCCCAGAGTATCACACTGCCTCCACTGGCTTGCCTTCTTCCCACAGTGCAGCCTGGTGCCATCTTTTCCTCAGGTAAGTGACCTGGCGTTCCACATGATGTAAAGGAAAACGTGATTCGTCAGACCAGGCCACCTTCTTCCATTGCTCCATGGTCCATTTCTGATGCTCATGTGCCCATTGTAGGCGCTTTCAGTGGTGGACAGGGGTCAGCATGGGCACTCTGACTTGTCTGTGGCTAAGCAGCCCCTTACGCAGCAAGCTGCGATGCACTGTTTGTTCTGACACCTTTCTATCATAGCCAGCATTAACTTTTTCAGCAATTTGTGCTACAGTAGCTCTTCTGTGGAATCAGACCAGACGGGCTAGCCTTCGCTCCCCACATGCATCAATAAGCCTTGGGTACCCACCTGTCGCAAGTGCACCAGTTGAACTTCCTTGGACCATTTTGGTAGGTACTAACCACTGCACACTGGGAACACCCCACAAAACCTGCCATTTTCAAAGTCGGTCAGATCCTTATGCTTGCCCAATTTTCCTGCTTCCTTCCAACACATCAAATTTCAGAACTAACTGTTCACTTGCTGCCTAGTATATATATAATGTTTGTTAAACTGCTTTAAGACAAGTTGGATTGGCAAAAGCATGCAATAACATTTTAGTAAGTGGGTGTGTCTGAAATACCCAGGCTGTATTCATAGAATTTTATCAAATGATGTCTGAATCAAGTGTTTGTATAGAATGATGCCTTCTGAGATAGCTTCATCTTGATGCATATCTCATACATGTCCCATAGTGCTGCACATCAAATTGGGTGCATATGGCAGTATGGACAAAAATGTCAGCAAAGAACACTGAGAAGAGGGAGGACTTTGAGAATAAATAAGGTATTTGGAATAGGTTTTGACAAACAATTTTATTTCTGACAAGAAACTGCTGATGTCACAATATTTTTTGTCTGTTATTTCCAATGATATCTTACTCCATGTAGCCTGACAAATTTGTGTTAGTGATCATGAATGTTCATAGGCAATGTCTTGGCAAGGTCTTGATGTATGCTACCTTCAAAGTATGTTTCCTTTGTTGCCTTACAGATACCTTCTGTGTCTTTGAAGTACTGCCTTCGTTCCTTCTAAAAAAAAAAAGGCTTATACAGCCACATAGGCAGGAAGGCAGCAAGGCCGCTATCTTCTGTTGTGTATACATTGTATGTGTGAGATGATAGTGAAGATGCTGAGTGCTCTGTTGGGAGATTGTTATTTTCCTCAGCATATAAACAGAAACAACTTCCCCATCAATGGTTGATAAGTTGTTCTCTTCCTAAGACTTATCTTTCCATTTTTACCTGCTCTGAATACATTTGAGATTAACATCAGTACCTTCTTCCATGCGTGTGTGTGTGTTTGAGAGTGAGCACATGTCTGTGTGTGTCATGCTGTGTGTGGTTGTGTGGTGATACGCACTTTATTCTCACAAACACATTATTACATTTTGATATCTGAAGTACAATCAAACTAAATTATTATAGTTATTCACACATTGAAGTTTTTGTTCTACTCCTGTCTTCTCCCCTGTCTTGTAATTGGTTTGCTGCCTGATTATATTCATCCGTTTTGTGTTAGTTGTTGATTAGTTTGTCTTTTTATAGCCTTGGTGTGTTATTGTTTGTTATTAAGTCTTATTGTGCAATTAGGGACTAGTTTTCCAAGTTTCTATTGTTTAAATTACTTCTTGGTTTGATCCTTGCCTGATTATGGGTTATCCATTTTAACTTTGCCTGTCTGTTTTTTGACCCTCACTATAGACTTGGGGATTATGATTTTTGGATTTACTCAATTAAAACTCTTATCAGGTTTACACATTTGCAACCTCTCTCTGTTATATAGTGAGTGAAAACCAACCTTGTGAGAAAAACTAGTAAGTGCAAATCAAACTAGCAGGGAAAAGCAAGCCTAGTAAACAGAAACCAAACTAGTAAATGGAAGCCTAACCAACAAGTGAAGAGTTAATCAATGAAAACCAGTGAGTGTATCTTGAAGTTATTATTAAATATAGATGTAGATAATACACTGAGAAGGGAACTCATCTTTACACTTGCACATTGGAACCCCCCCAAAAAATATGAGTTCAGAATAGATGATGTATTTTGAACCAGTTTCTTCTACCACTTAAGAAACATTTTACATACTAAAAATTCATCCTAAAAAAAGCCATCCTAAAAATTCAATTTTTCTACAAGCTATCCATCTAGCATTAATGTGCTTATGCATTATCAGAAAAAAAGAGCATCATCATTTATGACAGATGGGCATATGCTGGGCATAAACACACTCTTTGGTTAGTGTTACTCATAAACTGCATCTTTGTACTCCAGGCCTGAGCAAATTTTTTAATGAATCTCACATCTGCCATCTTGTGAGTCCACAATAGTGATGCTCTAAAGCATTGGTTTTACAAACAGTATCACTCATATGTACCACTCATTCAACTAACATCATTTCTGCTTTACAAATATGTAGCACTCATTCAATTAACCCCTTTTCAGCTTAAAAATTAAATACCACTCATTCAGTTAACTTCATTTTAGCATAAACAACAGTACATTAGAATTGTTAAAGTTTTTAACATTCGGAAGTGTCACATGTAGGTGAATAGACAGGTAAGACTTTCATTTAAGATTCAGTCACAAACAATTTATAACCAAGTAAAACATTGTTTACTAATGGAAGCTGAATTATTTAATTAATTATGATAAGCATAAGTCGATAGATTTTAAGATATATTTATATGTAATGAATAAAACACTTGTGCTCTTATAGGAAAATGATCAACAATGGGGTATTGTCATGAAGCAGAGTTTCAGAGTTACCATCCCAAAGTTATTCTTCACTAATAGCACAGCCAAGTCTTCTGTTTTGCTTACATCACAGCAATTTGCCAACAGTTGCATTTTGCTATTAATTAAAGAATGACAGCTTATAGTTTTTATTCATTTATAGCTATGTTTAACATTGAGGAACATCTGTGAAACGACTTAGTTCTGTCACGAAATGGTAGAGGAGAATGATGCAAGTGCAAATTTCATTTATTTACAATGAAACTTGAAACAACTGCAAAGTCAGCAGGGGGAGCAGCCCAAGGTGAAGCAAGAGGGGGACGTGATGTGCACCTTGAAGCAAGGGGAATGAGTGATGTCCTCAGTGGAGCAAGGAGGTGAAGCGACATCCTCAGCCGAGCAAGGAGGCAGAGTGACGTCCTCAGCAGATCAGCGATTCCAGTGTGGCACTGATCCAGTGTCCCATCCCCTGTTGCTCCCACATAGGGCAGTTCTTCTCAGGAGCCCCTGCTGGAACTCAAAAAAATCTGCTGCATCCATTTATAGGTCTACCTTTCTGTCAGGGAATGGTAGAAGAGGCAGACACAAGTGCAGATTTAGTTTATTTACAGTGAGAACACATGAAACATGAAACAGTAGCAAAACAAGGCAATAATATGAACATGAACATGAGTTAGGTTACAACGACAACCAATAACGCCAAAGAAATAAAGACAAAAGCTAGACACTGAGTACTGTACAGGATGTGACTTAAATACTAGAGCTCATTAAACATAAATTAGTCCATAAATTAGTCCAGTGTTGTGATCATGTGATGTGCAGTGGCTGATGGGAGTTGTAGTCCTGCACCATATTCAGTGCAACCATGACAAGTTCCTGTTAACACACACATTACAGCAGCTATAAACAGTTGTTCCCTCACCACCCACTCTTTTTTTTTTTTGGCTGTCTTAAAGTTAATAAGAAAAAAAAAGACAGAATACTTCACCATATCAAACATTACCCCCCCCCCCCAAAAATCTGTTTTTGTGGAGCGTTCAATGAGCATCTCTGTATATGTTGTAACTATGGAAAAGAGAATTTATTATAACAAGTGCATTAATATAAACCTGTGATTTGCCTTATAGCCAGCATTACTGTCAGAGCTGCTGTTATAAAAACAGTCAACTCCTTCTGACCAATCGGCATTAAGCATTCAACAGCACTGCATTGCTATTTAGGTATCAGTTTAAAAACTTTATCCTAAAAGTTTAATTTCATCAGTACTTAAAATTTTTAGAATAAAGAGCACCTTTATTTAATGACATTTTTACTTTTAATTTATTGTTAAAATAACAATATGCAGTGTATCATTGTGTCAGGTGGTGGAGATAGTGACAGTTGCAGGTTAAGAGTCTTTATTTTTGAACAGGCAAAGAAATCCAAAACATAGAACAGAATCAAAGTCAGGAAACAGGCAGAAGGCAGGTGGTATGCAAACAGAGTTATCTGGGCAAAAGACCAAGACATAAACTAAGAACCAGTAATGTAGTCATAAACACAATAGCAATGAATCATAAGGCTTGGTAGAGACAGACACTGAGCACATACTTCACAATGAACTTTGGTGAAGTGAGTCCTTAAATACTGTTGGCAGTGATTGTATAATTGAGTCCAAGTGTGTGCAATCAGAATGAAGGTGAATGTGAGATAGTTCGTAATGGCTGTTGGGTGCTGTTGTCTTCAGTGGCCATGTTTGTAGACCGCTCTGTGTTACATTGTGTATGAAGCCATGCCATTTCTGGCATAGACATGACAGAACCCCCGAAGAGCTCACTCCAGGAACAAGGTTTTTCCTGGGCTTCCCCCCAGGGGCATGGACCTGGTTCGTTGGGGTGCCTGGCATGATATTTGTGGCAAAGTAGTGGGACAAGAGGCCCAGGAAGGGAGTTCTGGGCATATTCTGCCCATGGCAGGAATGGACCCAGTACTCCTAGTTGTCAGCGCAGTAGGCTGTCAAGAAGCAGCCCACTTCTTGGTTTGCCCTCTTGACCTGACCATTGGCTTGGGGGTGGTACCCAGACATTGAAGCTGACGGATACCCCCAGTTTCTCCATAAAACCTCCCCATACCTGAGATGTGAATTGGGCTCCCTGGTCACTCACTATGTCTTCGGAAATCCCATATTGTCCAAATTCATGGGTGAATGAGTTTGGAAGTTTCAAAGGCCGAGGGGAGACCGGGGAGGGGAATCAGTTGGAGGGACTTAGAAAACCTGTCAATGACCACCATGATGACTGTGTTACCTTGGGATCGAGGTAAATCTGTGACAAAGGCTATGGCTATGTAAGACCATTGTTGTTGTGGTATGGGCAGTGGAAGGAGTTTACCCATAGGTAGGGTTCTGGGTTCCTGGGATTGACCACAAGTAGTACATGAGGAGATGAATTTCTGGATGTTGGAGAGCATGTTATGCCACCAGTACTTCCCTTGGAGAAGTTGGTGGGTTTTGTGGGTGCCCGTTTGTCCAGTAGCAGATGAGGTGTGTGCCTATGTGATGAGCTTGCTCCTCAGCTAAGGGAGCACATACTTCTTTCAGTAGGACACTGATTGGGGATTCTCTGGCCTGGGGTGTTGTCAATCTCCTGGTCAAACTCCCAGGTTAATGTTCCCACAAAACCAGGCTGGTGGCAAGATGTGCTCTTCAGTGTTCTCTTTGGGAGGAGCTGGATACAGGCATGAGAGGGAGTCGGCTTTAGTGTTCTTAGACCCTAGGCAGTAGGAGAGGGTGAATGCGAACCTTGAAAAGAACAAGGCCACTTTCCACTTTCACATTGACAGGTTTGGAGGGATCTGGGTGCTTCTGGGTGCTGGATGAGGGTCAATGTGAATACTTCCTTGAGGAGTTGGAAAGCTTATTCAACTGAGGGGTTCCACTGTAATTTCCTGGGCCCTTTCTTAAGTAAGGCTGTGAGGGGCATGGCAATGAAGCTGAAGCCTCTGATGAACCTGCGATAAAAGTTGGCAAACCCCAGTAACCTCTGTAGCTCCTTAACTGTAGTGGGCATCAGCCAGTTGGTGATGACGGTGACCTTGGCCTGGTCCATGAGAACTCCCTTTTTGTTGATGACATAGCCGAGGAACGATATTGTGGTCACAGGAAACTCACATTTCTCCCTTTTACAAATAGTTGGTTTTCCAGAACCTGAGCAAGAACCTTTCTGACATGGATGATGTGATCATCTTTGGATGGGGAGTAAATGAGAATACTGTCGATGTAGGAGATGACGAATTTGCCAATCATGTTACTCCATTACTATAAAATAAGAAAGGTTATGTAGCATTTGACTAAAAATGCTTGCCTATTTCATTTATTGTACATTTCTTATACATTGTTTGTTATTTATTATAAATGTGTTGCTATTAAATCTACAGATATGACAAAGGTCACTATAGGGTAGTGAGCATGGCAGGAAACGTTCCAAAGGTTTTGTGACATCATGTGGAAATTTCTCAATGACATGAATCCTCATGAGGCTGCAGCCTAATAACTGACATACACATGACATTCATACTTCCTAACTATTGTTTACTGTCAGTCTGCTCCCTTATAAATATCCTGACATTTTTAAGGATTCATTATCTGCTTCACAGCTTCTCAGTAGCTGCTTAATGATAACATTTGGGGAAAAAAGCAAGTTAATGAATGAGATAGAAGGACAACATATGTTTTGTGGGTTGTAGGAATAGATAACCAAATTTGGTTGAACCAAATTCAACATCAAGGTAAATATCAAGTTAATTAATGTCAAATTGATGGGGTGGCTTGATAAGAAACTATGTATAATTCAAGCGTTAAATATCAACAGCAGCAAATTTCATGAAAAACGTAGAAAAATGTGATATTAGGCTGTATGATCTTTTTATAATTTTTGACTTAGAACAAAAGTAACAGTCTGCTGATAGCATATTTTACAAAAAAGCTGGTGGTTGGCTTGGCTCCCAGCTTATCCAGGGAGCCAGACTTATTTCATTTTTACACTGTCAAAACAAATCTTTGTGCTAGTGTAATAGACACAAACACACTCATCTACCTGACACCAGTGAGAGATCACTGAAAATCAGGCCTTCTAAATGTATAGCTTTAGAGGTCAGAGGTTTAGAGGCTGGGAGGTTTAACAGTGCACAGTTACATCATGTGCAGCAGTAAAAGACATTGGTGTGATTATTGACGCCAGTCTTTCAATTGAAGCTCATGTAGATAATTTTACTAGGATAGCCTTCTTTCATCTCAGAAATATTGGTAAGATAATAGATACATTGTCACTAAATGATGCATAAAAATTAGTTCATGCTTTTGTTACCTCTAGGTTGGATTATTGTAATGCCTTACTGTCTGGATGTTCCAGTAGATGCATAAACAAGCTCCAGTTAGTCCAGAATGCAGCAGCCAGAGTTCTTACTAGAACCAGAAGATATGACCACATTACTCCCAACTTATCTACCCTGCATTGGCTCCCAATCAAATTTCGCATTGATTATAAAATATTACTATTGACTTATAAAGCACTGAATTGTCTCATGCCACAGTACCTGAGTGAACTTTTGGTCTTTATGATCCTCACGCCTACTCCAATCAAAAGGTGAACTTAAATTGTGAAGGCTACAGCAGGGAGCCGAACTTTCTCTTACAAAGCCCCACAGTTATAGAAATGCCTTCCAATTAGTGTTCAGGGTTCAGACACAATCACAGTGTTTAAGTCTAGGCTGAAAACATATTTGTTTAGTCAAGACTTTTGTGAATATTTTTTTTCTTAGGTAAAGGAGTGGATCATGCCTTTGGCTGTTCATAGGTATCTCATCAGGTATATTCATCTCAGATAGATGTCCAATTCACATCCCAGTCCTGGTATTCTAGTCATCAAGGAATCAGTCATCCTCTATGATTTTTTGTCTGGTCTCTCTCATGGTTTCTTCCTCACCGCCGTATTCTCCGTCTTGCTCATTAAACATCTAAAGCTACATTTTGAGATTTCTGTGAAGCTGTCTATTTTGTAATGTCTTTTGTTAAAAGTGCTATACAAATGCAATTGTATTGAACTGAAGTTATTCTGCAGTGTAGCTCTTATCAAACCTTCATCTTACAGCAATCTTGTGGGCTGAGCATGCACAATAAAACTTGTGCAGCTCATACACAGGAATGTTTTCTTTCAATATCATGTTTGCCCTCAGCCTCCACTGTTTCAGCACCAGAAAGAAAAAGAGGATGTTCCATCAGCATGGACGTTTGCTCAAGCTTAGGGGAGAACATATGGCACTGCAACAGGACTGTCAGCATCAGCAGCTCAAGGCTAACCATTAGTGATCCTGATTATCTCCTCCTGCTCTACACCTCCTGTTTCTTCATCTGGAGCTTTCTGCTTTTTTGACTTACCCCCTGTAGCTGTGGATAATCACACATGTATACTACAACGACTTACATTTCCCAAAAACTGTTTGATCTTATAGTACGATCAATGGATGATCTCACCTGGATGCTGTAAACATATATCATCTTGCATTCCAGTGTCACGCAGAAGAGGATGGGTTCCCTTTTGGGTCTGGTTCCTCTCAATGTTTCTTCATCATGTCGTCTCCGGGAGTTTTTCCTTGCCAATTTCACCTCTGGTTTGCTCATTAGGGATCTAAATCTATTCTGGAAAGCTCCTTTCTGCTAATTCCTACTATAAAAGGTACCAAACAAACAAAATAAATTTGAATTGAATAGTGCAAGACCTGGCAATGGATATGCCTTTCTATTCTGGACAAATTGGTTTCCTGCTTTGCAGTTCCCTTTAAATTAATGAAAGGTCTCATGTCAGAGCAGTATTGTTAGTTGCTGCAAATTTGTCACATTTTTTTAGGTTTACCAAATTGTACCCACTGCTGTAGACCCTCTCCTTGCTGCATCTCATTGATACCCACTGGTCCTACACAGTCTGCTTGGAGTTTCTTGCTTTATGGGAATATCTTGTTGTTTTGTTGGATTGAGTGTTTAGCAATATTTTCCACATTTTGGCAAAATAACTTTTACACCCTTAAAATATTAAAACATTATAATGCAAATAAGATCAATAGTACAGAGAACAACAACAACAGCTTTGAGGATCTTTTTAAAGGGAAAGGCTACATACATGTTATGGACAAAGTTGGCGAGTTAGCTTAGTTAGCATTAACATACACATAGTGAGATTGATTCAGATGGTACCTCATTTTAACTTTAGAAAGTTACTGACTGATAATTTAACAACATATAACCTGGTTACCAATATTAAGCAAGTTTTTATGAGTAATGCTATAACTTGGGAATTTACTCATTTTCTTATAATGCATGATAACATCTACAGTATGTAACATTAGTAGTTAGTTTGCTATCTACCTCTAGCTAAGAGGCTAGCTGCTTAATCTTGACTACCTAGCTAGTTATAAATAGCTATCTATCTGGCAGGTTATTTGTCACAAACTTTTGATATGGCAAATAGGCTACGAGTTGAGCAATTTACCGTCACTAAGTATGAATACTGTCCCATAGCCTAGTACTGGTGTTTTGGTATTTGGAATTTAAATGAATGGCTATATGTTTTATGTTTATTTTATTATGTAAAGCTACAATCATTTACATTTATGGCATTTGGCAGACGCCCTTATCCAGAGCGACTTACAATTATCTCATTTATACACCTGAGCAGTAGAGGGTTAAGGGCCTTGCTCAAGCGCCCAGCAGTGGCAGCTTGGTGGTACTGGGATTTGAACTCTCAACCTTCTGATCAGGAGTCCAACATCTTATCCACTGAGCTACCACTTTCCAATCAATGTAATGTCTGCAACTTCACACACTCAGGACAAGACATCCTACTATAACATTGTCACTGAAGTCATTCTAACTGGCTTTGCTTTCATGTGGATTGTGTTTGTGTCTTCAGAACAGCAGGTGAATTGAGGTGATATCTTTCAAGAGCACACCCCACTAGTGTGGTGAGACATCAAGGAATTTCAACAGTTAAGTATGAAATCTGTGATTTCCAAGAGAGTACAGTTGCGAAAAGCAGGCTGCAGTAAAGTTCATGTGAACAGGAAATGAAAGCAGCTGAAGACTAGAGTAGTTACACTGTTACTGAAACCATGGGGAGATTAATCATGTCCCACAACAATCAGGAGACCATGATCATGGATGAAACAAAAAATGCAAGTAAAATCATGGCAGTCATAAAATTAAAGATGGAGCTTGTAACCTCCCTTGGAATAAAAAGGAGTACACAGAATTAAATCTAAGGAGGGTTTCCCTGTCCCTTCCAATCTGTGACCATCTGACCCAAGAATTTAAATGCATTCAAAACACACTTGCAACCATATACCATGAACCCAAAATATATTGATGTAAAAGAAAACAATTGCAGACAAAGAGTAACAAACCCCACTCCAATATATACATCTGTACAGTCACTTAGATTAAGCTCAGTTCAGTCCAGTTTGCTGTTCTTCACAGTTACATAAGATTGGATCAACCTTACCAGTTTTAACAGCAGTCTTTGTTTTGACATTGGCCTAGTCCTAGTGACAATCTTAGGGTCAGACTATCAGATTAGGTTGAGTTGTAGCTCTGGTTATGGAGGCCCTGTATTTGTTCCAATAGATCCCTTTAGTTGTAGTACCATAAAAAAAAATCTCCTTGCACCTGAACATAAGTTCAGGTTTCTCAGGAAAGGAGACAAAAGATTTCCAGAGAACAAGCCACAAGCACATGTGTAGCAAACACCCTCTTCAGCTTCCTAACAGGAAATACTGCTCTACTTCCTTTTATGGGCAGAGGAAGTACCCGGTGCCTGAAGATGACCCCTAATGGATATCAACGGAATTACAAATAAAATAAAATTGTTCTTGGGACTATGTCGATTACAAGATGACATTTTCCTGAGGAAAAGAGATCTTTTTGAGGAGCAACCAATGGTGGCAAGAGTTCAGGAGAGATGGCCTACATTTTGGAGGGTTTGTGAGATGAGTAGATTACCATTAAATTAAGTATTTGAAATTATTATTCATTTTAATAATAATAATAATTTACTAAATGGGTCACCAGTCCAATTAACAAAATCTCAGAATGAGATACAATTTGATGAGGGTTGCATCACTAAGATAAGAAATTGTAATAATTTGCCTGATATCTTCTTATCATATTTGATTTAGATTAAATTAGGTGAATCTGTTGATGATTTATAGAACTCATTTTATGACAATAGAGAAACACACACATATAACATTCAAAGTTTAATAATAACAATGAGATATGATTTGATGTTGGTTGCATCGCCAAGATAAAAAATAGTAAAAATTTGCCAAGTATCTGAAAGATATCTGATTTAGATCAAATTCAGTGAATCAATTGTTAGTTGTAGAACTTATTCAGGAACAAGAAAGAAACACACACACATAAAACATACATGTTTTAATAATAAAAAGAAAGGTATACATCAACTTAAAACATATGGCAGTGGAAAATATGCACAAATGTTGTGAAAATAATTGATATACAATTGATGAGTGGAGTGAAGCTTAAAGGAAGCCTTACACAGAGTGTAGGTAGCTGTTTGGCAAAAAAGGGGATCTGCTTAATGTGCTAATTCTAGGTAAACTACCATGCCAACACTGAAGAACGTTTGTCGAGAAGCTTTATAGTCATGTTCCGATGGTGTCTCCTTGGTTTGTACTAATCCGTGGAGTGCTTCTGCGTAGTCAGCAGTGGTATCATTGGAGATTGTAGAGAGTATGTCCTGGGAGTCAGTGTAGCAGAATTAACTAGAGGCAGATTCAAGATTCAAGATTCAATTCAAGATTCAAAGAACTTTATTAATCCCAGGGGGAAATTGCTTTGCCATGTTACAATTGCTCTCAAAAAGAAAGAAAGAAAGAAAGAAAGAAGAAAATAAAATAAATATATACCTATTTTATAAATATATATACCTAAATTTGTATTGCACATGAAAGTCCCTTATAGCACATGAATTGAACATGTATTGCATATGCATTACACATAAAAGTCCCAGCACTTATAGAGAGGAGTTGTACAGCTTGATTGCCACAGGGATAAAGGATCTTCTGAAGCGCTCAGTGGAACACTTGGCAGTGATCAGTCTCTGGCTGAAAGTGCTCCTCTGGTCGACCAGCACACTGTGTAGTGGGTGAGAAGGGTTGTCCAGGATTGAGTGGAGTTTTGACAACATCCTTCTCTCAGC
>CM040455.1:25065089-25091636 GCA_022758105.1 Pangasianodon gigas
ACTTGAAGAGTGCTGTTGAGTTTAATGTCCAGTCCAGTTTGTTGTCTATATGGACTCCCAGGTATTTGTAATCTGCAACAATCTCAACTTCCTCACCATGGACAGACAAAGGAGTGACGGGGGTCCTGGATTTTCTAAAGTCCACTACTAGTTCCTTTGTTTTCCTGACACTGAGCTGTAGGTGATTGAGCTCACACCAGGTAACAAAGTTGTCCACTACCGTCTGATATTCTGAGGTGTCACCACCCTGAATACATCCAACAACCACAGAGTCATCAGAGAACTTCTGAAGGTGGCAGGATTCAGAGTTGTAACTAAAATCAGATGTATACAGGGTAAAGAGGAAGGGAGAAAGAACTGTCCCCTGAGGAGCACCGGTGCTGCAGATCACAGTGTCGGACACACAGTTCTGTATGCGGACGTACTGGGGGTGGCCAGTGAGGTAGTCCATAATCCAAGAGACCAGAGGAGTGTACACCTGCATGTTCTTCAACTTCTCCTCCAGTAGGGTGGGCCTGATGGTGTTAAAGGCACTAGAGAAGTCAAAAAACATAAACCTCACAGAGCTCCTCAGTTTCTCTAGGTGAGCATAGGTTCGATAGTGCTGAATGTCTAGCCATAGCATCATGCCTGCTTCTCTGGGGATCACGAATGAAGGTTTATGAATTCGTGTGGACAGATTTCAGCTGGAATTTCAGCTGAAGGTCCAGCCGGTGCCTCAGTTGAGACAGCTTGTTCAGATATTAAGGACAAGGTCTTTGTGACTGTCTGAAATTCTCATGTGTCTATGCCTTATGAAATTGAGGTGGGATCAGCCAAAACAAGACTCTGAAGTTGATAATCAGAGGTGCAGGTAAATGGGAATCTAACGCTCAACTCACTGATGACTTTGTGAGTTTCTGGGATTTATACTAAAGAGTCAGTATTCCTAACTAGTCAGTACTCCTAACTCTGCTCAGTGGTGCTGATAGGTGGTTGTTCAAAGGGAAGTTCTGGGGTTGAATTCCAATCCCAATTCCAAGGACTGTACTTTGGGGACAACTTTTCGGACATTTATAAACTGCCTGGATCATGCAACTTTAGTGTTTACATTTTCCAAGCATGATTTTACAATGCATTTAAGACCAGAGAAGAATGGCTTGAAGTCTTGTGTTTTGTAGACTGCTGGTCATCCAGGTTGTTTATGTAAACAAGAAGTGTCCTTCCTAACTCTGTCATAAGTAAGTGTATATAGTAATGTATTGTAATACTATCTAATAATAATTGGATATATAATAATAAGACTTCCAAAATGTGTAATTTACAATTAATAGAAATACAGTAATTTCTAGAATATCATTTAGTAGTTAGCTGGAAAAGAAATTTCTAATTGTCCAAAGGTAATTGTAAGCTTTGGCTGAGCAAACAATCCAGAAATTGCATTCAGTTAGATAAACAAGGATTTATTGTTGTTCTTTCAGCTGTTCCCGTTAAGGATCACTGGTCTGCATATTTGATTTGGCACAGTTTTTACACCTGATGCAACACCTGATGCCCTTCCTGATATGACACTCCCCAGTTTTATCCGGGCTTGGGACCAGCACTGGGAGTGCACTGCCATGTGCGGTTCCCTGGCTAGGAATCGAACCCAGGCCATGGCTGTAATAGTGCCGGCGCCTAACCATTACTTCTCCAGGGACCGTGAAAAAGAATTTATTAATTAGCTAAAGCTTATAATCAGCATTAGCTGAACAAACTAATCCAATTTGGCTGAACAGATTCTAATTAGTTACAGTGACTACAAAGGTAATTATTGGGGGAATTAAAACACTTAATGCACCATGTTGCCTGTATACTTTGAGGTGAGCATTAATTATGAGGTGAGAATTAAATGGAATCTGAAATTTAGATTTCACCAACACAGATTTAAAGATGCAGTAATGACTGTGGTGGTTGCATACTAAGAATAATGTAGACAAAAACTTTTTAAGGACTTGTTCAACTTTTAAGAACTTTTGAAAATATTTTTTATTTATTTTTTTTTAATCCTTTAACCTGTCTTTCACCATTCTGTCATTATACCTTCAGAGAAATATAACATTTTCTTCAGAAAGCACACATCTAGTTAATATTCATGTGCTTTTTTAACAAAATATGCAAATGCGTGTGATTTATACATTGCAGCTTTATTTGTACATATAGTGCATGTAAGAGTCCATCAAAAGCTGTGGTATCTGCTATTTTTTATTTTTTTTTTTTGAAAATCTCACTTATTTCCCACCTTGAACGCAAAATTGCTCTTTCTTTTTTTCTAGAAAATTTTCATTTGTCTGCATTGCCTCTTAAGTGTTGCCATTAGTCTGCTTATCACTCTTATGTGATCTGATTTTTCCCTTAATGACAGGCCACCGAAGGCAAGGGCAGTATCTTAGATGAGCTCATCACTTTCACCAATAATAAAAAGCAATTACATCAATATCCACAAAATTATTGACATTATTTACATATAATTACAAACAATAATTTTACCATTATTTTGATCTGAGAAGTGATAAAGAAAAGGCAACATCATGTACAGGATCATAATGCAGCAGTTCGTCCTTTTTTCTTTTTTTAGAAGGACACACACACACACATACCATTACGTTCTTTTTCAGTCTTGTTAATTTTTAATGTAAGCATTCTATCTAGAGTTTAACTGAAAAGTACCGTTTTATTGAATCAATCATACAGAACTATAATTAAATCTGAACCTGGCAATGATTAATATATACATTAATTATTATGTTCTATTACCTTTAATAGATGAATTACATGATGTAAAAAATCATGTGGGCTAATGGTCATTCTGCCTGTGCTATTCTGAGCCATGAAGATTTTCATCATTCATAATGCTAAACTCACATACATAAACTTTGTACATAATCTCTTTAGTTTAATACAATTTTATTCTTTAAAAAGTGCACCTTGTGGCTGTTTAAATTTAGATAAAACCACTAATATGTCTGCATGCAAATATTGTGTATTTACATGTATATAAAATACACCCAAACCACATTTACAACTTGAAAATACAGTATATACAATCCATATCCATATACTGTATGCAAATATTCCTCACTTGTCCAGTGGTATGTCTTCAGTGTTAGTGTCTTATGGCATAAGAACTGGTGCTGATTCATTTATTTATCTGTCCACTTCAAATTGTTTCTTTCTGCATTGAAGCATGTAAAGGTGCTGCTGTCTTGGACAAATAAGAAAATAACTGGTGTTAACAGTCAACACAGCCAAGAAGCCTTTGAATTTTTACACTGGAATTGGAAACTCACAGACTGCACTTACTTCATCCAGGCTAGCCTTAATCTCGTAATCCCATCCTCTTGTCTAAAGAAGCACACAGATTTCTGCCTGTACTTTTTCAAGATCAAAATTTATTTTTTTTATTTCAAGACACCTGAATTCTTTCAATTTTTTTCCCTCTGAGTATATAACTACACCAACGTACCCAAAGCAAGACTTACCTTTTATTTTGTTAGTACATCCTCCTACTGCACACTGAACTGCTTAATTCTTGAGCTCAGAAGGAAAACATAAGAACTCAAATGACACTTCATTGTGTTTTGCCAGTAGTGAGTATAGAGCAGGATAAGTCAGTGTCTCAATTCATCATCAATTTAAGGGACTGGTTAAAATATAGATGGGTCTTAGTGTAAAGGCCACAATAATATATACAAAATCTTAGAGCTCCATCTTTCTTAGGTATGAGCTCTTGGTCTACATGTGGTCTTTTTTTTTTTGCAAAGGAACTTCATTAGTCTTGACATAATTATGTTTTCTAACATCTGTATGCCCAATAGAATTGGTGCATACTGTCAACCAGTCAAAGAGAAGACTCTCAGGAGCTTGCTAGATACCATGGTAATACCCACTAATCTCTGGATATGAGATTTCGGATGACACAGCAAGATGCTGTACTACAAATGTCTACAAACTCCCTATGCAGTCCTGAGTATGAGAAATTAAATAGAAATCAATCTCCATTGTTACTATGCATGGTACGAGTACAATAACATACACTAACTGCTAGATAATTTATGGCCAATATAAAAGTATTATTATTATTATCAGATAAAATATGCACTGACTGTTGGCTTTTAACCAATCCTATTTAGTTTAACTGAGATCACCATCCAATCTGAACCATGGACAGCTGGATAACTATGATGTTTGCATGCTCTTCCCTGGCATTCTTTTTCTTCAGCTGAAATCATAAAGGTTTGCACTGATAATGTATTTTATTCTTTAATGTGCTCTGGGTTTTCTTTAAGAGAAATCCTTCTCTTAGCTTCTGCTTTATCATTTTCTGAAAAAATGACCACAAAGTTTTAAACTGTGCCAAGGAGGGGTAATGCAATGTGTAGTGCTCCAAATATCCATATCTTTACTAGATATATACCTGAAGTGGGTGTCACCTAAACCTGAAGGTCCCCCCACCTTTTTCAATCAAATACGTATGAACCCTACTACTATGCTCCCAGAAACATTGGAAAAACAGAGGTAGGAATGCCAGCTCTGTCACCATGGTTTGTGAATTGTGCCTCTGACAGTACCTAAACCTCAGTTACATCACTCCATTTCATAACTGGTCTTTGTTTGTCCTGCAATCTACTTTTTTTTTTTACCAAAAAAAGTAAAAACCTCCTGTGTGTCCTTTTCATTGCATCCCATGGAATCCCATTCCCACACAAAAAGCACCTCCTGTTCATATCTGAACTTATATCTGTTTAGAACACACACAATACTTTTTGAATAATGTATTGGATTGGACTTTTCTTTTTTGGACAACCACCAGTTCTTAACCAATTTGCCAGCTAAGTTTGATGTTACAGCTAATGGAATCTCAAAAACAGACACTGGATGCACAGTTTTGTTTTTTTTGTTTTTTTAATATAGGCAATGTGATTTTGTTCATCTCCTATTCTACCAAAACATAGGAATTCATTGCAAAAGGATTTTTTTCCATGAAGAACAGACACATCTTCAGTATGGCTGATTTGCTGTGATCAATTTCCCATCTTTGGTGTGAAAGTAACCATAGCACATATTTAAATGGATTCAATTTGCTCATAGCTATTTTTCAAAGAACACCATCTTCTACCCCTTTTCTTTCATCTTTCACTCTTCTAATAATACTGTTAATCTTTCCCTACTTTAACATAACCTTCTATCTCTAATCACCATTTTTGTACTTTAACCCCAATTTGTTCTATCTTGCAATTAAGCTCTTTCATTTCTGTTAATTTATAACTCATGGTAATGGTGGTGATAGAGCTAATAGATTGTGTCTCCTGTGAAGACCCTTTTAAATACAATTGTCTAAAAGTGTAAATGTACTCCATAAGTGGTTCTCTTGGTTCCCTGGGTGTAAAAATATCTACTTGGATATGTCCCTGTTTTCATTCCATATATAATGGTCCCCTTAGAGGTGGATAGGTCTAGCTAGTTGTTTAAATTTTGAGCAGATAACCCTACAAATCTTTTTACAGACAAAGATCATGTATGTTTAACCATATCTATAGAGAATACCCTGAAATCACATTTACAATCCCTAATGTTCAGTAAAGTCTCTTGGAAAGAGAATCATATTTACAGAAAGGAAAACTCTCACCAGTCCAGAGATATAGGTCTAGTGTTATAGGTTCTAAGAAAGAACTTAATCAGCAGTTTTACACACGAATTTAATCCCCAAGTGCTTGTTTTTGCTTGTATGTTTGTCTCTCCCCTAGTGAAAAAATAATATACTTACGCACACTTTATTCTTGGATGCTTCAGTATACTTAAATGTGCTGGTGGCCCACTATAGGTTGGTATACTTAATGTCTGCTGAATTGGAACAACTAATTTTGCACTTAATGCACTTTAGTTTTCTGAAAGCAGTGCTGCAGTTCAACTAAGGATGTGTTAAGTATACTTGGTTGTGCTAAAATGGAACTATTCCAAGCATACTTAAGTACACTTTAAATACCTACCCTTGTTTTTTTTTTTTTTTTTTTGCAATATTCAGAATTGACTCAATTACAGTTGCAACTCAATTACACTGTAAGATTGTTGAACATACATTAATGTTATACTGATAATAAACTGAGGTAATACTATCCTTTTACTAATAGTGACATTAAAACACATTTTTGGCTTTAAGAATTTATTTAAACATCACTTTGAGTGGATTAGAGCTGCACTAGGTATATAGGAATAGTATGCTGAAGACATAGTCCAAATTACTTGCAATGACATAGGCACTATCTTGAACTCAAGCTTCTATTGTATTTTAGGTATCATTGAAATAAATGTCTTGCATATTGCAATGGCATACCACTTACACTTGAAGTGTGCTAATTGCATCATTCTTGTGTGCTTATAGTAACAATAAAATATGCATAAATATACAATAAATAATAATAATAAACAATAAATATACATACAGAAACACTGTCACTGTGCCATCATTTCAGATGCAGCACAAATAAGACTGTGGTTACTTTGTGGTCTAACCATAATGGGAAGGGGGTATTAGGTGCACTGGAGTGTATTAGGAATACACAAAATAAAATAAAATAAAATAGTAGTCAATCTAAATAGTATGTAAATTTTTTTCACAGTTTCTTTCACCATTTAAAAATGTGCTTAAATTACAGAAAAGGTAATCATAATTTTTTAAAACTTACTTTATGGTTTTGAGTTCTAATTAGAGTTTGTGTATGACTCATAAAAACACATTTACTGTAAAGAAAAATACATGTATGTGTTCAACAAGTACAAAAATGAGAAACAGGTGCATTTAATATGCAAGCATTTAATATGCAAGAAATACAGTGCTCCAATGCATTTCTTCGTATTGTACATGTAATCACAACAGGTCAACAGAAGATTTTCAACAAAAATGTTACTGAAATAATACTTAAATATTCAATAAGTTAAATCTTTCTTTTATTTGCAAATTGCTCGTTGTTACATTTGCGCCGTAGGCAATTACACACATCGGTTGGTGTTGTGTTTGAAAAATCCACCATGACGGCATCTGTTAGTGATATTTGATACTTAAGAAATCTTAGTCTGCTAATAATCTTTACTAGAACAGTGGTTTAATGGAAGAGCTTCAAAGAAAGTCAGCAGAATGTGCCTCACTATACATATTATAGATGTTCGATATAACTATGTTGGTATTGCAGCAATCAAAATATGGCAAATACAAATGAGGTCACATCTTTACTTGTCAAGGCATGTACCTTCTCCTTCTCCAGTTGCTTTTTTGATGGGTCACCTGGCCGAGACTTTCCTGTGAGAGTGGATTCTTTTAGAGTTTCCTTTAAGAAGACTAAAACAGCAAGCTCCTGAGCAAAAATGCTCATTCTTGCTCTGTTTAGCCTCTGGTAGGATTTTTTTTATACCAAGATATTACTGTCAGCTAGGGGAACCTAAATAAAGGGACAATAAATAAGTAAATAACAAAAAGACTATATCAGCAAATAAGTTATGTGGCACAGACAAACGCAACATACATTCTCAGATGAGGGAGACATGAGACATTTAATAACATTACCAACAATCAGAGAAAGGCTGTCGGACAGTAAAAAATAGCCGAGAATATATTTTTTTAAACTCAACGAGAAAGAAATGCTTGTAGTTTATAGTACTTAAATCAATGTGCAAATTTTTTGAGACATACCATTTCAATCTCACTGTCTGGCAATGATGATGTTCTTCTGTGAAAACTCACAGAGCCATCAAGAATAGATTCAATACATTCCTTCACTGAGTTCACCAACTCTGGCAACTCTAGTTGAATTTATTGTGAAGAAGATAATGAATGAGAAAAAGAAATACTACAATGAGAAGGCATGTAACTTGTCAAAGATATTGACTAAAATGACAATTTAATTACTTAAAAACTAAAAAAAACTCCTCCGAATACAATCTGATAGGCCCACCGACCATTAAGAGCTACAACAACTGATTCACCAAGTTGCACCATTAATGTGTGTGGTACCGGACTTACTTGGGGGCTTTCGCCCTCCCCATCATTCTGAAATAAGTGGATTTAAATGCAAGACAAGGATACCATCAGATTTGAATCATCTTAAACAAACTGATAACACCTATGAACAGGAACCATTGAACTGTCTACCTCTAACATTTGCATAATGAGAGTAAAAATACATTAGGGAAAAATGTCAAGTACACAGCTTAGTATAAAGATAACTTTACGGAATTATTTTAAGCATCTTGCATTGTAGTCACCTTGTGGACATCCCTGCCCAGCCAAGTCCAAATTTATCAGATGTGAGTCTTTCATGGCCTTTTCTTTAAGACAAAATAAAGATAACTTACATGCAATGTGCAAAAAGACACTGTTGAAATATAGGTTTCTAAATCTCTGTTGTCCCACTGGCTAGCCACTACATTCTGTAGCCTAAGGATTGTAAAGAATTGTGAGGAAATTTGATCTCAACTCTTTCTTTCTTGGATTCAATAGTAGGCTACGTCAAGTATGAGATTTTATAGATGCCTAATGTTACTTACTGGCCTGCACAACTCCATACTGTTTAAATTGGATGCTTTGGCATCTGAGGACGCACTTCTCTTCTTCATTTGCAGCCCTCTTTTATCAATACTCCATATGTCTTTGCCTTTCAGCAAGGCATTTTTTCCACCAAATCTTTGTGCATGTCTGATAAAATTAAATTAAGATGGACATCAAATATTTGAACAGGCCAACTAGTTACCTTACTAGCTACATAAAGAAACAACATGTACACTCCTCCCTACAGCAGTACCTTTGCTGCAACTGCCTTTGGTCATTTGGTGCTGGTACAGTTGATTTCAATCCACCCTTCATTGCTGTCAATGTCAGACTGACAGGTCACCTGGGCAAACTGACCCACTCTTTGACCTTTAATGACAGAGGTATTGTAGATTTTCACACTTTTGTCAGTCAAATAAAATATGGCAAATTTAAATTTGTCCATCAGAGATAGCAGTTAGGAGCCCAGTACAAGTTTAAGCAAGCAGCTAGCAACAAACAATACAACCACAACACTTGCTAAGTTGGTAACCTAACCTTAATTAGTAAATATGACACTAGTTGGCCAGCTGGTGATAAAAGGTTCCTGTTGGCTAGGGGAAACTAACAGAGCAGCAACAGATTTTGTCAATTTATTTTGTACTGATGAGTTGAACTGAAAGAGGTATCCTTCTCACTTGGAACAGGCAGACTCATGGCATCCAAATGAAGCTTCAAGAATTATTTAAATTTGAACAACACAGAATTGCCTGTGCCCAAAACAACAAAGTACAGATGACTACATAATCAACAGGTAAAAAGATAACATTAGAATATTTGTTAAGTGTTTCAGGTGGAGTAGCCTAATTCCAAAAATTAAGCCAAATTTGGAAATTGCTGCATGTTTTTGGTACAGGCCTTCCAAGACCACATTTTAAACGACAAACAATTATAAAAAGAAAATAATGGGCAAACTTTTTAAATCAAGATCTGTTCATGGTTGTTTTTCTAATTAGGATTTTTTTGTATATATTGCAGCCGCATAATATATATTGCAAAGGCTACATTTATTAAATCGCATGGTACTCTTCCTAGAACATCTACCTACAGAAGTAATATCTTGAAAATAGTAAGCACATGGAAGAAAAAATAAAAAATAATAAAAACAAGTATGCCTTTTGCTTTTTGTAAGATTTTTGCTTTAGATTTGTCAATAAATGGTTGAAGATTTTCTCACAGATTCATCCTACAGAGATACATGTGGTCAATAGCCAAGGAGAGAAAAGGAACCTGGAGGGAGAAAAGGGTTTTGGTGATGAAGAGGTGGAGAACTGGGGACAAGAGGCAAGAACGGAAAAAATGGCAGCCAGGGTAGAGAGGGAGCCAAGAGGAAAGTGTAGGAAAGGACAGGAGACAAAATGAGAGTACTGAAGGCAAGAGGATACAAAAGAAAGCTGGAAAGGAGAGGGGTCAGGTGGAAAGAGATGAGGGGGAAAGAGTTGAAGAGGAGAAGGGACAGGAGGAAGATGAAGAAAATAGGAGACAGGACCAAAGAGGATCTCCAAGAGAAATTAGACATGAAAATCATTTTATGTCCTTGAAGATAAAAGAGAAAAATTAAAAGTATTGATTTATAGAGAAAAAAACTGTTATTTCATTACAATCAAAGACACTGAACTTTAAGTTAAGGTCATTTACATAATCTTTTTGTATTTGTACTGTAAAGAGAACATAACTTTTATTAGTTGTTTGTTCTCTATCACAAATGCGAAATAATAATGATTCTATATACCCTGGTGCACCCCTAACCCTAAAGGACAGAGCCTGCTCTTGTTCATATCATTTGTGCTTAGGCACAATCTGACTGGAGTAGCTCTCCAACATTTTCTTGAAATATTCAATGAACATTTCTCTGGCCTTGTACCTACAACATCATATCTTTTTGATCAAGCATATGGATAATTTGGCCAGTATGAGCCACACTTTTAAATGTATCAAGTATGAGAGCTACCTAGGACCTAGAGAGATGGCTCCAAAAAAGTGCTTGTTTTGCAAATATGATTTTGATGTTGACTCAAATCTAAGAGTTGGCTCTTATTTCCTTGTGCTCTCTCTGTCAAACCAGTTGGTAGACATTTTGGAGAAGCCTACAATACATTTAAATAAACAACAGCCACTTTCAGGTATCATTTGTGATACACAGTGTGGAACAGAATATCAGAAACTCAAACACAGTAGAGAAATAGGGCATGGCCACCTTTCAATTATATGGAACTGTGATGAAATTCCAGTTTTTGAAAGCAATAATTTCCAGATATGGCCTATTCAGTGTCAAATCATAGAGCTTCTACCAAAAGATCTTCAAGCAAACATACACCAATCAGTCATAACATTAAAACCACTGAAATGCAAAGTGAATAAATTGATTATCTCATTACAATGGCATCTGTCAAGGGGTGGGATATATTAGACAGCAAGTGAAAAGGAAGTTGGAAGCAGGAAAATGGGCAAGTGTAAGGATCCGAGCGACTTTGACAAGGGCTAAATTGTGATGGCTAGACGACTGGGTCAGATCATCTCCAAAACGGCAGGTCTTGTGTGGTGTTCCTGATATGCAGTTAGTACCTACCAAAAGAGGTCCAAGGAAAGACAACCGGTGAACCGGCAACAGGGTCATGGGTGCCCAAGGCTCATTGATTAACGTGGGGAATGAAGGCTGTTTGGTCCGATCCCACAGAAGAGCTACTGTAGCACAAATTGCTGAAAAAGTTAATACTGGCTTTGAAAGAAAGGTGTCAGAACACACAGTGCATCACTGCTTGCTGCGTATGGGGCTGCGTAGCTGCAGACCGGTCAGAGTGTCCATGTCCATCGCCAAAAGCATCTACAATGGGCATCAGAACTGGACCATGGAGCAATGGAAGAAGGTGGCCTGGTCTGATGAATCATGTTTTCTTTTACATCATGTGGACGGCTGGGTGCGTGTGTGTCGCTATGGGAAGAAGGCAAGCCGGTGGAGGCAGTGTGATGCTCCGGCAATGTTCTGCTGGGAAACCTTGGGCCTTGGCATTCATGTGGATGTTTCTTTGACACGTACCACATACCTAAACATTGTTGCAGACCAAGTACCCCCCTTCATGGCAGCAGCATTCCCTAATGGCAGTGGCCTCTTTCAGCAGTATAATGCACTCTGCAACACTGCAAAAATTGTTCAGGGATGGTTTGAGGAACATGACAAAGTTCAAGGTGTTGATTTGGCCTCCAAATTCCCCATATCTCAATCTGATCAAGCATCTGTGGGATGTGCTGGACAAACAAGTCTGATCCATGGAGGCCCCAACTCACAACTTACAGGACTTAAAGGATCTGCTACTAACGTCTTGGTGCCAGATACCACAGCACACCTTCAGAGGTCTTGTGGAGTCCATGCCTCAACGGGTCAGGGCTGTTTTGCCCAAGTGGAACCTACACAATATTAGACAGGTGGTTTTAATGTTATGGCTGATCAGGGTATGTATGCCAGGCTTATTGTTTGGTGCATCATTTGGAAACCACTCACTGTTGCTGAGGATGGCCCTACATGGACAGCCTAAAAGACAGCCTAACATGAGATTACTGTCCATGATTACCATGAAGATAGCTTTGGACTTCAATTGATATGAACAGTTTTGCTATGATTGCTTAGGACTATAATTGCTTAGATAGCTTTAGGACTGCAATTCCCACGAACAGTTTTTTTACTCAAGTCTCCATCAGTGAACAATTGATAACTTTACCAAAATAGACTCCATTTGTAAATTATAATGAACTTTCGTGGTTACATAATTGCACCTTTTGACCATATAGTATACAGTTTAGAAAGGAATTATTTATAATCTGGTGCGATTATGAGCATGGGTTCCCTTTTGAGCCTGGTTCCTCTCAAGGTTTCTTCCTCTTATTGTTTCAGTGAGTTTTTCCTTGCCATGGTCGCCTCTGGCTTGCTCATTACTGATAAATTCATAAATTGAAAATTTATATCCTGAATTTATATATTTCTGTAAAGATGCTTTGTGACAATGTCCATTGTTAAATGTGTGTTACAAATAAAATTGAATTAAATTGAATATCAGAGCTCAAATACCTGGAACAAAACAAAATTAAATGGAAAGACTCTGAAAACAAAGAGCACACAAGTAAAGTCCACTCTCTGATCTGCTCCTCAGATTCCTTTGCATGTCCCCTCCTGAGAAATAACAAAAGGTTCAATGGCAAATATGGGTGTGACTTTTGTCTACATCCAGGTGGTGGCCCACACACTTGGGAGACACTAGACCCACCACTAAGGAAAGAGACAGAGTATTTTGAATATGCCATGCTGGGACACCTGCTGAACCAGAAATGGGTTTGAAAGGCCTGTCACTTCTGATGCAACTTCAGGTGTTTAACATTATTGTTGGTTTTGTTCCTGTGTACCAATATAGTGTCTGCCTTTGCACGACAAGACAACTTGCCTCTCTCTGGTTAGACAGTAAGCACCATGACAAAGACTGCTACATAGGCACAAAAACCAGTAGTGTAAACAAGGTGTTACTTGCTATAGAACCACCAGAAGAGATCACAAGACCACCAAGACCAATCAATGACTGGAAGTTCTGGAAAGATCTTTGTTGTTTTAAGAATTTTGAAGAGGAAGTATTGGAACCATCTTTTTTATTAGTTTTATATAAAAGTTTGCCATATTGATATGGCAGAGGAGGCATTTCACAAATTTGTGTTGAATTTTGAAAGTTTATATGGACCTGCTAATGTTTATTTCAATGTGCATTTACTGACACTTGACAGCAGGTGTGCGCAACGGGGGAACACTGTGGGCAGCCTCCATTTGTGTAATTTAATGGGACTCCGCTTAGGTTTTTCAATGGTTCTACGCATGTGCCAACATGGATAGTGAGGAGATTTCTCAGATGGAGAAATGTCTCCAAAAAAGGTGAGATGATCATGGTCTCTGCAAGGGAGAATGTGAGGCAAATTTTTAAACAACCTACAAAGTAGCTCTAGACTTACAAATAAGTCTGTGGTGTTTCAGTGTTTTGGCTGCCCAGTAAAAAAGAGAAGATTTGTGTTACAAAGAATGGCTATTGAACATTTCCTTAGTGTTACAGTTCAGTCACATTTATTTTACAAAAGGTTCATTTCTAAAAGTGTTGTTTACCATTTTTACAAAACAGCACCTTTACAAAAAGAAACAACTCAGTTATTCAGTTAGAAGATGGAACCCTCTGTAAAGTCATGAGTCTTGTGGCTTCAAGGCACATATCTCCAAGGCACATATCTCTTGTGTTTTAGTAAATGAGCTTGCAAAAATTAGAAATGATCTTTGCAAAGATGTTCAACTTAATATATCATCTACATTTGTGACTGAAGTGCATGACACAAACAATGTGTTTGCTATCCATCCTTACTCATGCCAAAGAAATGTGTCATGAGCAGGTTTTGATACAAAGATTGTTCTCTGTTAATATATAATAACAGAAAATGAAATATGTGTTCTTAAAAGAACAGTGATAACATGGTGCAATTTGAAAAAAAAAGTGCATATATTATATATATATATATGTGTGTGTATGTTTAGGAAAATATTTTACAAATCATATTTAGTAATTTTTAGGCTTGAAGTACATTATTATGATAATCATTTTTAACAGACAAGTTTCAAACAAGTTGGAAACAAGAACCTAACCAGCGTACGTTCTTAAGGTACACTATACTTCAACTTAATGTACTTCCCCTAATTGAATTTGTAAAAGCTATACTACTTTCCAACTTAATTTTTAGTACACAAAGTTTCTCTGTGTGCATTTGAAGAAAGTATGAAATAAAGGCAATTCCAGGGTATTTTCAATTAGTGCATAGACATGTTAGTCTATTTTAGTATACTTATCATGAAATAAATGTATTTTAAATACAATTTGGAATATTTCTTTTTCAGTAAGATCCTCTATATATTCAATGAAAGTCACAGCATAGGGGAATCAAAGTACACAGTATGACCTAATATATGTGGTACATCACACCCATACAGTATATGGGTCCTTCCTAAACTGTTGCCACAAAGTTGTAAGCACACAATTGTCTAGAATGTCTCTGTATGCTGTAGCATTAAGATTTCCCTTCACTGGAAAGTGGCCCAAGCCAATTCCAGCATGACTGTGTGCCTGTAAACAAAGAAAGGTCCATAAAGACATGGTTTCCAAAGGCTGGTGTGGAAGAACTCCAGTGGTCTGCACAGAGCCCTGAACTCATCCCCACTGAACACCTTTGGGATGAACTGGAATGGTGAGGCCTCCTCATCCAACATCATTGCTGGACCTGGGGCTGAATGGCAAATCATGCGAACCACCATAATGCCATTGTGACTAATGAAAACTGGTTTCAAATTTCTGACACTATCAGAACGTTTTAGACATAATTAATATAAATTAAATTAAATTATACATTAATATTCACATTAATTAATATAACGTTACCAGCCTGCTTTACAGCCTAATTTAGTCAATGTACTGTCCTATACTGTGTTATGCTGAACCAAAAAAAATTCCATGTACACTCTGTACTTGGTGAATAAACACTTTCTGAATCTGATGCCTGGCCCATTGTACAGCAAGTTGCAAAGCTGTCATACATGATGTCCTTGTTGTTCCTGTTTTGGCCGCTCCCATTATGGGTCATCACAGCAGATCATTGGTCCGAATATTTTGATCTGGCACAGTTTTTAACACTAGATGCCCTTCTTGACGCAACCCTCTCCAATTTTATCTGGGCTTGGGACCGGCACTGAGAGTACACAGTTGCATGCAACCCCAGTGGCTGGGGTTGGTTCCGTGGCCGGGAATCAACCCCAGGCCGTAGCGGTGAGAGCGCTGTTGCCTAACCTCTAGTCCTCCAGGGACCCCAAAGCTATCATACATGATAATGGACAAAAAATATCCTCAAGCTTTTCCATTCAACTTTGAAGAATGGGCATTCCAAGGCCAAGAAACCTCTAAACCTTTACATTGGGGATTGGAAACTCACAAACTGCTTTCATTCAGGCTAGTCTTTATCCCATCACCTTGTTGACATGTCCAAAGCTATGCTCAAAGTTGCCTTGGTGAGTCTAGGTCAGATGTTAGTGACTCCATAATGTCACGAATTTGCTGATCTGGATATTAAAAATCTAGATGGGTCTTTGTGTAAATGCCACAATAATCCATGTAAAACCATATGCTCCCATCTTTCTTAGGTATGAGAACTTTCTTCTATGGATTGGTCTACTCCGTCTCTCTCTCTTTTTTTTTTTAATTTAATTTAATTTTTTTTATTTTTATTTTTGTACAGGGACCACATTAGCCTTGACAAATGACAAAATGTTTTATAACATCTGTGTGCCCAGCAGAATTCTTGCATGCTTTCAGCCAGTCATGGAGAAGGCTCTCCAGTTAACCGTACACAATGTCAATATGAACACCTGTACTTTGAGCGTCGAAATCTCAGTTTTCATAAGATATTACATTGTATGATTTTCAGCCCCATTTTGCAGTCACAGACAAAAATCATACACTGTAAAAGAATTTCTATCAGTGTCAGAAATTTTTTGATGAAAATCTCTAACCCTAAACCTAAAGGGTTTTTGTCACATAATCTAATCATTTGTTTGTAGTTAAAGCCTTCAAGATTGCCAGATTTTCTTGAGTAGAAGTGTCAAAGATGTGTTTTTCAAGATCACCACCATTAAAGACAAGCACTTGCCTTGAAATAAGTCAGGGATAGAAAATGCTGACTGAGGAAATTGCTATTTGCTTAGCTATAAAAATAACTTTTTTGCTTTTCTGTCAAATATATAGTGATGTCACATAAAAGACAATTTAAAATGCAACATGAAAAATGACTATTACCATGATATATAAATGAGAAGATCTAAAAGATTATGCTCTTCTAAATCAGTCTTCTGTGAAACATCTTTTAAGTACAATTGGCTAAATGTGTAAATGAGCTCAGTGGTTATCTTGCTTCCCTGAATGTAAAAATATCTACTTAGATATGTCCCTGTTTTGCATTCCATATATAATAGTTCCTTTAGAGGTGGATTATAGCTAGTTGTTTTAATTTTGAGCAGATAACACTACAAATCTTTTTGCAAACACAGATCATATATATTCAACCATATCTATACAGAATACCCCAAAACCACACTGATAATCCCTATTGTTCAGTAAAGTATCTTGGAAAGAGAATCTCTGTCATGTATACAGAAAGGATAGCTCTCATTAGTCCTGTGATATGTGTCTAGTGTTATTAGCTCTATGAAATATGATGAACGTAATCAGCAGTTTTACACAAGAGTTTAATCCCCAAGTGCTTGCAATCACTGAAATAAACAACTAATAGGAATCTAGTATATTATCAACATATTTTTGCATTGGTTTAAGTCAACAATATGGGAGTTGGAAAATCATGCAGACAACTTAAAGGATAATTTGACCAAGTACACATCTGCTACACTTATGGCTCACTTTGAGTTAAAAAATAAAATATTTAAAAAAAAAAATTCTTCAAGATAACAAGGACTCTGATTAAGATTAAGCATCAATATTATTCAGCTGTATTTAATGGTGGCTTCAAATATAATGCCATAGTTTTTTTGTTTGTTTGATTGGGTTTTTTGAGTGCATTTACAACTCAAAACATAAATTTCAGAATTTCAGTATGACATATTGTGGTTAAATCAAACTGACATACAGGAGCGCTGAACCTCATAATTATGACCATGGTCCATGGTTATGTCCATTGTCAGAATCACTCATAACATAGAGACGCTTCTGTTTTAGGCAAACTCCACCCCACATGCATAACTCTCGTATGTAACTTCTGAGAGGTGCTTAAGTCTGTAGTCATGGTTGACATCTGAATATATTTTGGTATCAAATGCTGAATGAATTTTGGTTTTAAATCCTCACTAAGCACACAGCCCTATTTATGGCCCCACATATTTGAAGTTGTTTGAATAAAATGGGGAGATTAATGCTGCATTCGACTTATCTCAGAATTTTGAAGTCAGAGCTTGGAATTATGTCGTTTTTGAGCTACAACACTGGAAAAAACAGGGATGCCTCCATCTTTGTCTTTTGTTAGCAACAAGCTAGCTAGTCAACTGTGATGAGTGATGTATATTTTCATCCTTAAAACAGCAGACTGTATAGTCAGTGTTATAGAGTTAAGATAATATGTCTGTAATGATCTAAAATAAATACTTATATATACAGTATAACTCATTTAAAGGTGATACTTTGTTTACTGCTGATTCCACAGCCATGTTGATTTGACGTCACTTGCTGAACTTGAAATTGAGGAGACCAACCTGAGTCCCCAAGTACGAATTCTGAGTTGAGGGGGCATTTTCTTTGTTTTTGCCTGGTTAGGGGTCAGGAATTATGAGTTATGACCTCTAGTTGAATGCAGCATTAATAAACTTCCCTTTAAACAAAAGCTTTTTCAATGTCGTTTGGGACACTAGGTGTTATATACAGTAGGTATTGTGTAATAATATCTCATTTCTTTAGCCACTGTAGAGTAAAATCTAGTTAATAACTTGCTCTACTAACTGTCTAATTAGTGTTTAGTATGAATCTACATTAAATGGCACTCTCATATGAGGCCTGTGAGTTTTATTTTCTCACTCCCTAAGGTCACATTTCAAAACTCTCTCACTAACATTGTAATAGCAATTAAAAGACAATGTTATTTTAAATGTCCACTGAGAATGTTCCATTCTTTCTTTCTCCTTTTTGTCTTTCTCTCCTTCTTTTCCCCTTATTCCTCACTTCATTTCCTTAATGCTAATAAATCCTCAGTGCTGCGAACAAGAGCTCCAAGGGTGAAGATGCATGTGGAACAAGGTCAAAAAAAGTGCCTTCGAGTTCAAGGATGTAAAACAAATCAAAAGGCATTAGGGGATACAATCTAAGTGAATTTTATGGAAAGGGCACAATTAAATATTAGTTATGGCAATATGTGTAAAAATATAAGATAATTTTAGGACCTTGTTAAAGGAACTCTTAAGGGAAATTGTGTGTTTGCCATATGAAAATATATTGCATAATGTTCTAAATAATACAATAAATAGTATGCTCTTAGACTTTGACATCAGTAAATATAAGGTTTGGAAGGGGCATATTAGTATTTGGGTAGTTTTGCAGTGACAGCCATAAAATGAATAGCAGTGATAGCCATAAAAAAGCTAAAAGTTTAGCAGAGGGATGTTTGCTGTAGTGTTCCATTACTTAGCAAAGAAAAAAAAAACAGTCATATGTTCATGTTTTCCATCAAAGATATTCTGTCTGATGATTCTACTAATGTGAGCAAGAGAACAAACAAAAGGACATGGTTATCAGACTTATGTTCTGTGAAGTGATACAGGCAACCATGTGGCAAACAAGGGGCAGAGCCATTAAAGATAAGACTGTCTCTCCAGGAAGACAATGGATCAGAATGTTTTCCTAACCTTTAGATCCTACCACTTTTCTTTTAAACACCTAAAATTTACTGTGTCGTTTGTGTGATAGTTGCATGCTCCATGAATGTGTTATCCCCTTTTTTCTCTCAACGGCACAGGGAACTCAACAACTTTGTCATGTTTGGTGTCATATGCATTGTAAAATCATGCTTAGAACTTTGGAGTGAGTTCCCTGAATGCATAACACAACAGATTCATGATGTAGGCATTTATGAAAATGCAAAAAAAAAAAAGTTTTCCCAAATTGCAGTCCTTAGGGGTGTGTGAAATGGAATTCCACCCCAGGACTTGCCTTTGAACAACAACCAATCAGCACCACTGAATGAGGAGAGACAGGAACCCTGAACTGCCTCATCACATCTTGTTATAAAGTCCAGAAACTCACAAGAATCTGTAAGTTGGGCATTAGATTTCCATCCACCTAGATCTCTGATCATCAACTTCAGAGTTGTATTTTCAAATCTTAACTCTGGCTGATCTCACCTCGATCTCAGCCAAGTCTACACCGTTGCAAGACACACTGTACATGCAGCAGAACCTTTAGTAAAGATAGCAATTGTGCACAGTGAGTAAAAAATGCCTTGTCCAAGATCCCTGGACAAGGTGACTCAATTATGGCTGGACCATCGGCATGATTCACGTTAAAAAACATCCACACAGAGCTATAAGCTTTTATCCACAATCCCCAGAGAAGCGAATCCAATGCTATAGTGAGACATTCAGCACGATTTCTGCTGAATTGTGGACTCTTTTTCTGCAATCCTCCACTGATGCAGTGGCTGACTAGACTGCAGTCCCTTGCTTTTAAGCTTAATTCTATTCATTATCCAATTGTCTATCAATTAATTCCACTAAATTTGTATGTATTTTCAGTTGCCATATTATTATTATTATTATTATTATTATTATTAAACATAGTATGTTTTATATGTATGTGTTTCTGTCTTGTCACAAAAGGAGTTCTACAACTATCAACTAATTCACCTAATTTGATATAATTCAAATGTTCTTCAGATAACAGACAAATTATTAGTGTTGCTTATCTTTGTGATGCAACCATTATCAAGTTGTATCTCAGTCTGAGATAATTTTGTCCATTGTACTGGTGCCCCACTTAAAAGAATTTATTATTAAAAAATAATAATAATTTCTAATAGTTAATTTAATAGTAATAGTTATAATTTACCCACCTACATACCTTACATTGGGAATGAAAACAGGTCAGTTATAATGCTCCCTGGAATGCAAAAAACATACCTGCGACCTGAAAACCCACAAAACTGCCAAAGCATCACTAAGAAAAGGAAAGGGGGAAAAAAGAAATAGTGGAGTATGAATTCTCTTGCATGCACACACACAGACACACACACACACACACACACACACACACACCAATAATGAATTGAAATAGCAGCCTTTGACTGAGGAGGGAAAAAAGGAGGATGGAGTTGAGAAAAAAAGAGAAGAGTATACAAGTGAAGACTGGAAGCAAACAGGAAATTGAAGCCATGACAAGCAAAGTGAGCCTGACTTCTTATCAAAGGGGGAAAAAAAAAAACAATCAGATTGGGTCTTAGCAGGGTATAAAGTGTGTGAAGACACCCACTGTACCAAAAAAATAGACATAGCAATGTACAATTGTTTAATTAACAGATATGTTGAATGTGGTGTCTGTTATAAAAATGTATATTTAAATTTGCTATCCTAAACTAACACATAGCATTAAATATTGCTTTAAATGATGTTTTTAGTTTAACCTTTTTTAATAGTTGGTCTATTTTCACTTTGATTAAAGGTTTCCTGCATTACCCACAATACTGTTCGACTACCTGCTGATAGTGGCGACAGTGGAATTTAGGTCTCACTTCATCTCTACCTAAAGCAAATGATGCAGTGACTCTTTAGTCTCTTAGATTATCCAGCTTTGAACAGATCAGCTTTCAATGCTCTCAACACTATTGGTCTCATCATCTCGTAGATCGCTACGTAGCTGAGTTGAGTATAGCTGCCTTGCATTATGGAACTTTGAATCCAAAGTTTGCTGTCTTCCCTAATTGTACATTAGATTTCTTACTAATGTGATGTTGACTGTCAGTATAAAATGGTGAGTGAGAAGAGAACATTTTGCTTCTTGTTTTTAGGAGCTAACAGCAAAATCTATTTTTTGATCCATTATGTTTGAGATCATTGAAATATTTTCTCCTATTAAACACCATTGTAACTGTGCTAGCAATAACAGTGTCTGCCTGTGACATCACCACAGAAGACAACCACTTTCTCTTCACAGGAATAGCAAAGATACAGCCAAGTCAAACTAGAATAGACTACAAATACAAATAACTGGAGAAACACTAGGGAACTGAATGTGTTACATGAGCTATTTAGTTATATAGTGCAATCAAGTCAATATATATAATCTAGTCCAAATGTCAGACATCACTACGAATACCAAAATGAATATGCTTTCAACTTAAATACAAGTCATACATGCCTTGAAATGGCTGTTTTCTCCTTCTTCTTATTTCATGTATTGATTCATATAACAATGGGTGCACTTCAAAAAATACTGTATTGGAAAGACATTTGTTTCTTCTCTTCACTGTGCTGTGACACTAATTTGCTCCTTTTGCACTTCAAAGGGAGCACCAATTAGCTTTGAAACATTTCAGGAGCCCTTCAGACTCACATCAATAGTGCAAATGTGAGCAAACACACATGAATACACACACACACACACACACAAAGTAAATACTGGAAAAAAAAACATAAAAACAGAACAGAGTAGTCAGAGACAAAATCCAGAGAGAGAGAGAGAGAGAGAGAGAGAGAGAGAGAAGATGAGAGGAAAGGAATGTAAGAAATATAATTGGATAACTGGTGAACTGTGTGGCTAGCCATTCATTATTGGACATCAAGGCTAAAGCACATCCACTTCCAAACATTTTACATTTTTTCTAGAAGACAGTGCAAACAAAAATGGCCACAAAAAAACAAATAAACAACAAAAATACAAGAGCATAAATGAAAGTTTAATGACCAGACAAAAAGGGAAAAAGAAAACAAAACATATTACTCAAAATCAGAAGAAACATGTTCAGGCTGCACTACTACTACTACTACTATTACTACTACTAATAATAATAATAATAAAAGCATTCCAACATAATAACAATAATAATAATAATAATAATAATAATAATAATAATAATAATAATAATAATACATTTTATTTATAAAGCACTTTACATTTTAAAGAAAATCTCAAAGTGCTACAAAAAGAGTCATAATAATATAAAGCAATTAAAACCATCTGCCAACTGAGATTAACACAGAAGTTTAAACATTAAACATTAAAACACTTTTTTAAAAAGGTACATTTTTAGACCCGTTTTAAAACCATCAGTCGTTTGTGGAGCCCTCAGATGTTCAGATATTAGTCCTAGGGGGGAGGAGACGATGAGTGTTTGTGGAGCGGAGGGAACGTGCTGAAATCTGCGGGGTGAGGAGTTCTTTAAGGTAAGTGGGGGCATTGCCATGGATGCACTGATGTGTGAGGAGGGAGACTTTGTATTCAATCCGGGCGGAAATGGGAAGCCAGTGTAATGATTGAAGAATTGGTGTGATGTGTTAGTATTTACGCACTCTCATCAGGATCCTAGCGGCACTATTCTTTATGTGCTGGAGTTTCTGGATGCTCTTGCTAGGGATCCCGATGAGAATAGAGTTGCAGTAGTCCAGTCTGGAGGAGACAAAGGCGTGGACGAGTTTCTCAGCATCATGTAGGGTGAGTGTAGGACGAAGTCTGGCTATATTCCTGAGGTGATGAAATGATGTTTTGCAGAGATGTTTAATGTGAGCCTCAAAGGTTAAATGAGGGTCAAACCTAACACTGAGATTGGTGACTAATGGTGATAGGGGAATGTCCTGGCCAGAGAATGTAATGCAAGTTATAGTAGATGTTCTGATCTGATGAGGGGAACCAATCAGGATGGCTTCTGTTTTTGAGCTGTTCAGCTGGAGAAAGTTATGATTCATCTACGCCCTTATCTCCTCCAGACAGGCAGTGAGTGTAGGTAAAGTTGTTGATGATGATGATGACGATGATAATGATGAGTATCAGTTTTCATAGTTGTGTATCATCAGCATAACAATAGAAAGAAATTCCCAAGCGACTTATGACTTTGCCAAGGGGGAGCATGTAAAGAATGAATAAAATAGGTCCAAGAACTGATCCCTGTGGAACCCCGCATCCAACAGCATGTAAAAGGGACCTTGAGCTTCCCATGGCCACAAATTCAGATCTGTCTGTGAGGTATGACTCAAACCAGTGCAAGACGGTGTTATTAAGTCCAATGGAGTGGTGTAGCTGGTTGAGAAGTATACCGTGATCAACAGTGTCGAACGCTGAAGAAAGATCCAGGAGGACAAGAAGTGACGGTGAACCAGCATCAGCTGTCATCAGCAGGTCATTTGTGACTCTCACTAAGACTGAAACTTTTCAAAAATGTTATTGTGACGTGGTCCTGAAGGTGGCTGGCAACTACTTTCTCCAGAACCTTAGAGAGAAATGGCAGGTTGGATATGGGCCTATAGTTAGCAAAGATTTGAGGATCAAGTGTGGGTTTCTTAAGTAGTGGTCTGATTATGGCCGTTTTCAAGGCAGACGGTACATGGCCAGCCTGAAGGGGTTGGTTTATTACCATGGTGATAAGGGGACTGATGGCAGAAATATTTGCTTTCACCAGAGGTGTAGGAAAGAGGTTGAAGGCACAGGTGGAGGATCTCATCCCCCTGATGGTGTCTTCGACCTCATGTTGAGTAACTTCTGGGAAGCAGCAGAGCAGCCTCGAAATACCAGACTGCGGGTCAGCAGTTGGGGCAGACGAGGAGGAGGGAACATAAAAAGAGGAGCGAATTTTGGCAATTTTGGTTTTAAAAAAGGTCATAAAATTGTTGCATTTTTCTTCTGTAGCTCCTGTGAGTGGAGCAATTTGAGGTTTAAGGAGATGATTTATGGTGGAGAACAACTGTTTGGAATTGCCTGAACTATTTTGAATAATATTTGAATAGTACTGTGACCGTGCTTCTTTGATGGACTTCAAATAAGCTTTTTGGTGGTCCCGATAGGCTAGCTTGTGAACAGTAAGTCCAGAAGCATTATACCGCCGCTCAAGGGCACGTCCAGCTGCCTTCATTTTCCGCAGATCACTTGTGAACCAGGGAGCTGAGCGAGAAAACGCAATTGTCCTAACTTTGATGGGTGCATGAAGATCCAAAATGCTACCATCATCATGCTTCACTATGAGGATAGTGTTCTGAAGAATGATGGACTTAAGCCAAATGTAAAACGTTGTGCTATGGGGAAAAGATCAGTTTTGGTCTCATCAGACCATTTTCTACATGTTTGCTGAGTCTCTGACATGTCTTTGGGCAAATTCATATGTTTTTTTTTTTTCCTCTTCTCTCCACTCTTCCATAAAGCCTAGTTTTATATTTGTCTTGTGAAGAGCCACTCCCATTTGTGGATCTCTCCAGCTCCTTCTGAGATATACTTGTTCTCTTAGTTGCTTCTTTGATTAATGACCTCCTTAAACAGTTCTAACTTTTGGTGTACATCCTCTTCTAGGCACATTTGCAATTGTACTTGGGATATTTTTCTTTATAATCAAACCTTGACTGACACTTTTACAGAACTTTGTCCCAGACTTGTTTTGATAGCTCCTTGGTCTTCATGATTGAAGACCATGCTTGCATCAGAACTAATTTAGGGGTTTCACAGCACTGGAGGTGAATACTAATGCAATCACAACCTTTGTGGTTTTTATTTGTACAAATAATTTTACATACTCTATTGACTCTCCCTAAATTGACAACCTCCAATCCACCCACAGAATCACTGAAATGTAATGGTTGTGTGTATCATTCATTGTATCGTGGTCTGCTAGTAGAAAATGTGTTCAGGAAAATCTTGCACATTAAGCAGATGCATTAACACACTGTAGTGCAAATTCATGCAAATATTTCTGTTTCTGTTTTCTGATGCGTCCGATTTCACTCTTTCTCTTCCAGTGTGTTTAGGAGAGTGATCGCTGTTATACTTTCTCACTATTGATGTGTGCAAGACCCGTCACTGTTCCACTGACATTTCTTATAGGACGCAGACAGAATGCCATTTCCCTTGACAACTTGTTAACTTTTAAGGGGTGATGGATTCAGGAGGCGGATCAGGACAAAGTCAATAGAAAAGTGCATGGAAAACAAAAGCAGGAGATTAAGTGTGTGTCAAACAGAGAATGAAGTGTGCAAGGGGAAAATATCGATCTGGATGGTCTGGGTCTGTGGCATGGATTTGAGAAAATGAAGTACTAGTTAAGGTTCAACTGCTACTGGAATGAAAACACACACACGCACACACACACACACACACACACACACAAATACTCAGCAGCAATTATATGTTGTATTATATACTCACTGGCTACTTTATTAGAAACACCTATACACATGCTTGTTCATGCAATTATCAAATCAGCCAATCATGTGGCAGTAGCACAATACATAAAATCATCTGAAGAAGGGGGCTACTGAAAACAGGAAGAGTGGCAATATCTCAGCAGCAGCTTGACATTTTGCCTTCACATTTAGTATATGCTGATGGTCCGAGTGGCTTCTGGTCTTCCTCCATTCCTAAGGGATGTGGTGCAAAAAGTGCTTTGCCTCCTTAAAAGCTGCTTGCAGCTATATTTAGTTTGCTTTTGTTGCAGACCTTCAGCTCAGTGTGAGTCAGTGTTTGTTGCAGACCTTCAGTGTGAGTCAAATACCTATGGATGAACACATATTAATTTATTCTTATTGGAATCTCATATAGCTAGCATACAAAAACCACCATAAAGTGTGCAGAGCACACATGAACAACATACACACACAGTTCATGATGGAGGTATAAAATGGTATAAAATGAACTATACTGTATGTCATTTGCTGTCACCACAGGCAGGATGTTTGCAGGATGGAAGAGTAAAATATTTATGTCTTTAAGTCTTCTATAATTCTGCAGTGGCCAACTGTAATCCCCTGCTTCCTGGTCCATGGAGGGAAACAGGCCCAACTAGTCTTGCTTGGCAGTCACTCTCCTAAGGGCACAGTAAATAATAAAAAAAATACCTGCTCAGACATTGTCTCAGCTGATTTTCATTCACAGTTTGGTGACAAACCATGGAGTCTTATTTATAAAACCATGTGTAGAACAAGTTCTAAATTTGTACATAAGAAGTGGGACTAGGAAGTATGAGCATATCACGCCAGTCTTATCTACATTACACTGGCTCCCAGTAAGATTCCGCATCGACTTTAAAATATTACTCCTAACCTATAAAGCATTAAACGGTCTCGCTCCGCAGTATTTAAACGATATGTTAGTACCTTACGTTCCGCCGCGCCTACTTCGCTCTAAGGACGCAGGCTGTCTATCAGT
>CM040455.1:25091736-25205104 GCA_022758105.1 Pangasianodon gigas
CTGCTGAGTCTGGTTCCTCTCAAGGTTTCTTCCTATCACCATCTCAGGGAGTTTTTCCTTGCCACCGTCGCCCTGCTTGCTCATCAGAGACATCACACACACACACTTCATTTTACTTTGTTTGTGTAAAGCTGCTTTGAGACAATGACCTTTGTAAAAAAGCGCTATACAAATAAAAATGAATTGAATTGAATTGAAGTGCCAGTATGCACTACAAAATTGGCATTTATCACATGTGCATATGCACAGTTGCACACAGTTGATGTTGATAAACCCTATACATTCTATATTGCTCTATTTGTGCACAGCCACAAACACTTGCATAAGGACACACCCACAATTTATATATACAGTATGGTAAACAACTTCCCTTTAAAATGTTGATTTATATGTATATACACACACACACACACACACACATATACTATATATATATTGATTATGATTATTATGATCCATGGTCCTCGGTTCAACCCTGACTTTGGGTTACTGGTTGCATGTTCTCCCTATGTGTGCATGTGTTTCATCTCTGGTCTTTAGGTAACACTTCCTATTAAAGAAAAAATGCCTTGGATGAGTGCCATTTCCTTCACTGCAAAAATAATTGCAGTTGGCAAGTTAACATATCTTGAATATGGATCAATTTATCTAATATGTCTTTTCATGAGATTATTATAATTCAAATATAAGATTTTTTCACCCTATAAGATTTTTTTTTTAGATGCTGTTACACACTTCAAGTTTTATATTTTCTAATTCTACTGGCAGACCATTTTGATTAAAGAAGACTATTTAAAATGAGATTAGTTAAAAAAGGCTTAATAATTATATATTTGGCCTATTGTAAACTAAAATACATGATCAATTTGACTATATTCAAGATATTTTCACTTGCTAAGACGTCTTTTTTTTTTTTTTTGCTGTGTTGGCTGATTTTCTTCTGCAGCAGTCACATCTGCAGTCACGTACACGTTAAATGTGATACTTAAAGAAATTCCATTGAGAGCTACTTGGTTTGAACTTTAATCCTCAGAGTTTTGTGCTCTGTATTATTAAACATGTCTCAAAACACAATGTGTTATAGATTTGACACAAAAAAGGAAGTGTAGATTTTTTGTTTTCATGAGTCATGCAAAAAGGAGCAGTGTTTTATTCACATGGCAAAGCATATTCCCAGAGCTCCTCTGACACCGAAAGAAACTCATCTCTACAAATCTATCTCCTTTGAGCATGTACAGAGAAAACAAGAGGAGTAAAGAAGGAGAACATGATTTAAACAGAGTACCAAAAAATAAGATCACAGAAGATAAGACAAGAGAAGGTAGGCTGAAGTGTGTGCATGTTACTCTCACACAAAACACACATACTGACGACCATGCCCTTAAGCAAAGATTAGCTGCAACCCTGATTAACCACAGCCAATTTCTGCTCAGTATCACCTGATTATTATCTCCATCCTGAACTTATTAAAGTTGCTCCTTAGCACAAAATACTTTGTCAGGTGCTTAGCATGTGTAGCATTACAAAACCAACATTCATATTAAAGACCCCATATAAAAGGATATTTAAGGTCTTGTTATTTGCTTATTAAATAAAGGGTGTTCTTAGGCATGACACAAAGCAGATTCTCTTTAGTCATGATAAAATCACTGTAATACACACTCTCAAGTAGCTTTTATAAAACAACAAAAATAATATAATAAAATGCAGTATACAGTACACAATTTCATTTATTTTTAATAATATTCACAATTCACTATTTTTAGCACACAATGTAATCTATTAACAACAGGCTTTGGTCGCTAAGCAACATAGCGAGCAAAGATTAGGGTATTCTATGGACAAAACAGTGGCTTATGTGTAACTTTTTTATTTATTTAAAACCTGGTGCATTAATACAGAATTTAATTATTGCAATGTTGTCACAGGTGTGCATATATAACAGCTTCGCATATGGCTCAGCCAATCAGATTTTAGAACTAAAACTCTCTATTTTATAAGCTCCACCTTTGAAAAGGCTTGTTTACTATGCATTAGTCTTTATTCATAAAGACATGTTTTGCTGCATATTTAGAGATTTGTTAAAATTATATAATAATTGCTGTATTAGATGAGCTAATACCCAATCAATTCTTTGTTATGCAGACTAAGCAAAAGTGAATAATCTAACCTTGTATAGTTAAGAGCAACCAATGCCAGCCAAGAGTGAATTTATGCATGGCTTTTCTTCTTTGGCAGTGAATTTCTGCATGGCATATTGTGGTGGATTCTTACTTCACCACTAATGAAGTGATATGACCATACGAGCTAACCAACTTTATTCTGAAGTGCTCAAGGGAGGACCAGACACTTAAACAGCATGCTCAGTCTTTGTCTAACACTTCTTTTTGTACTACATTTCTAGTGATAACCTAAGGCAGAACCAGTTAATGCACAGATGTCTTCTTGCTATTCAGCTTTTGGAACAAGGTTGCATGAACAATCTGTTCTCGCAAGTTTATCAGTCTCATGCCCTCATCTAAAGTTTAGCAAGAAACTTCTAGAACAATACACACTCCAGCTTAAAAGACAAATATGTGGCTAGATGAATTAAGCATGATGATGAATAACAGTAGTTTCATGTCAAGCATTAAAATGTTTGCTATTACACTATCAAAGTTAAACCACTTGTTGATTGTACGTAAAACATACTATTTAAATCATCATGAAAGTACTGTATTTCCATTAGGTCATGTTTTTGAATATTTAGGGTTTCAATTATTACATAGTTTTATTACACACAACTTTTGCAAAATGGACTGTAATGTTTAATTACTGGTGTTTGTTGTTATAACATAAAAAATATTGAGTTAAATATCTCCCTTTTGTGTCTTTAGTGACAGTAACAGAATGTGCTTTTTTATGGCAATAACAGAGCCTGACACAGTGCATATTTTGAATTTTGGTAAGAGTGAATTAATAGTATCTGATATGGAGGAAGTTGTGATTGCAACTACTCTGTAGAAGTAATGTAGATCAGACCTGGAATTTCATATAGAATCTTCACATTATAATGGCAGCTTAATGTTAAAATCTAAAACAATTATTAAGGTTTAAATTAAGTCATGTCAATATTGATAAGTCCGCAGAGCTTTACTAGTAGGAAAACAAAACAAAATAAAAAAGGGGTTCTGAAGACAGGACAGCTTGAGCACACTGCCCAAGTGTGTATATTTAAACCTTTTGTAACTCTGATGTAACAGTGTGTAAGTGTTGTTAAAGCATTGACAATATGTTGCAGTTTGCACTCAGGCTTCAGGCTACAATGAGCTGGAGGCATTTACAACAGAGCCCTAGGTGCTCCAGGCATTTAGCATAGAGTACTATATTATATTTATGTGGGTGTATGTTGTGTGCATGTGGGTGGGTTGGTAGGGGAGGGAGGTTGGGTTTGGTAAAAGTAATTTTCTCATGAACATTTATGGTGGCATGTACACTCACAAAAAGGTTCAGTGTAACATTCTTTACTATAGCACAGTATTCATTAAGTTAGCCTCAATCCATTCTGTCAGCATGCTTTGTGGCCTGTTGAGATTGTTTGTTGTGCTTGTTTTTAAAACTCTTGGCAAAAAGCTAGACCATTGTGCACTTTTAGAATTTTTTGTCTGTATTTCCCCAAAAGCAGAAATGTAAATCAGAATTAATGAGAACCCTCTATAAATGTATTTTAATGCTATAAGTTCAGCAACTAGCTGTTCGTTTTGTTTGGGTTATTCCAGGAACATGCATGTATTACAGAGATGTGCAATCCTCTCAGAATAATTTACTCCAGTGGGGGAAAAAACTCAATTTGGAAGAACACACAGTGAAGGAGATTTTCCTTTCCTGCTTTGTTTGTGTACTGGGCAGAAGCAGTACATAAGCAGTACATAAGCAAAGCATTCATACATTATTATATTCATTAATTCATTCTCAGTAACCTCAGTTTATCCTGGTCAGAGTCATAATGTATCCAGAGCCTATCATGGGAGCACTGGGTGTGAAATGGGAAGACCCTGGATGGGACATCAGTCCATCATAGAGTGCCATGGACACATGAATTGACATACTCATTCACACCTGGGGCAATTTAGCATAGCCAATCCACCTACTGGCATGTTTTCCAGGGACCCCGGAGCTGTGAGGTGGCAGTGCTACTTTCTGCACAACCGTGCCGCCATTATTAAATGTAGACAAAATAAAATCTGAATGAATATGTGAATTCAGTGTTCAAGTCCATTAGGATTTGAAACTTATCCTACAATTTATGGGTAACTATTAGTAAAACTATTAGTAAAAATGGCAGTCATGGTCTTGTCAGCAATCACTTCACAAAATCCTGAGCCATACCTGGCACCAAACGTCCGATCTGTTGGTGGTCCCTGGTATACCATCAGAGGGAGGCCTTATCAAATGCCCAAATTCCTAACAACATAGAGGAATGGTTACTGTAGTCCAAGCCATTCCCCTACTTATGCCTTGTCATAGACAGCAACCCCAGCCATCATGCAGAGAAAACTAATTTTCCATGTTTCACTACCTGACTTGTGTTCAGTCTTACACTTCATCATTGCATCAAAAATAAACAAGATTTCTGAGATACCTCTGAGATAACTCCCAACCACAGGCATCTTTCTTTTCCTGGAAAGTACATGCAATCTGTTATTCAAAGAGTACCATTGCTTTAATTTGGAGGTGGTAATCCACATAACAACTGCTTCATATTGGGTGGCAAAAAATTCCAGCTCATGCAACAAAGTAACATACCATATATCCTCTGAAAATAGCATAACATAGAATGTCACTTCCTGTTCCCCACATTGGATATCCTCCAGACCTTGACCATGCCTCTATTCTGTTTATAAAAAATTACTGTCAAGAAGGAAGACAACCTTGGAGGAGTCTGCGTTCAATAATGTCCCATGATGAACATCCAAAATGGAGGCACCCACATTGACCAAAACTGACCCTCCAAGATTGCCGTGCCAGCTTTCACTTTGAATGTACAAGGAAAACTGACTGACAGTAGAACCCACTGATTCCTCAGGATCATGGTTGTAGGTCAGCTCCTCAAGACCTCAAGAATATGTAGAATAGATTGACAAACTCCTTCAGCTACTTTCAAGAGACTGAAAAGCTGGTTCACTGTTCCATGACCAGAACATGATCAACAATGTTCCTTTTGAATCTGAGGTTTGACTATTGGTTGGACTGTAATACTTTGATAAATCGCTTACATCTTCTGACCCCCATTTGTACATATTGGGACCTTAGTATTTTAAGGTTCTATCTGAGCAAAGAGGCATTTTGAGATATGGGACATCAAGGTTTTGCGATTCCAGCTAGCAAAACTCTAAAGTACTGAAATTTACATTTACAGCTCAACAAGGCCATACTTTAAGGCTACTTGAAATCTGCATGATAAAAATCCAGAGACAATTAAACCTTTAGACAATTAGAACCTAATTATTCTGTAATATCAAATTCTGTTAGATCTTTATAAGCTTCTATCTTATTAAGTAATTATTTAATCTCATTGTTTTACAGTAATCTTATTTTTCTGAATGTATTCTCTATGATCTGAAATACAAGATATTTCACATTTTCAACTCTGCAGCTGTCTCTTAACAAGATATTTCACCTCAAAATGTCAAAGATTAAACAATGTTAAAATACATTAGAATATATAGTATATGTTTCTGTACAACCACACAAACATGTCTTACAAGTCTGATGGCTGACATTCAGTCCCTGGTTACACTGATATGTTCATATTATTAAGCACACTGCATGTAGCTCGCTAATGTCTGTAATATTTAATGCAAATATTATCTGATGTTAGCCACAATATTAGCTTTTCACTGAACAAGAGACTTTCAGGAACATTGTTTCAGGAACATTTATACATTGCAAAACCAGCGAGTACAATAGATCTCTTCTGTACTTATTTTGTACACTTACTTTTAGAACATTACAGCTAAAAGTTAGTTTCTCCTCTGGCTCACCATACTGAAGTCTGTTTTTTTCTATCAGAGTGTAAATATGTAACATGATGTTGATTGGCCAAAGCCACCTATATTGCTTTCATCCTATGTTCATCTTGGATGATGGTTGGCTGGCAGAAAGAAGCTTATAAATTCAAGTTTATCTGCGACTTTTTTCAAAGATTACACCAAAATTTGGCAAAATACAAATAACACCAAAGGAGAATAAAATATCCACCACTGATGAAGTGCTTAACTCATTTCGACCAAAATGCCAGATAGAACCTTATAACACTGAGGTGTCAAACACCAGTTTGTCGGTTTGTCGGTTAATATTCCAAAAGCATGTCAGGCATGTCAGCCCCTTAATATATAGGGCAATCCATTAAAAATTTTGTCCATCTTTGGTAATCTGCAACCATAGAGCTTTCCATTTTCCCAGAAATGGCCAAGTTCATGAACAAATCCTTCAGGATTAGGAGTCCTACTGCAGAAAAAAATATCCATAGTCAAGTTCAAAATTCTAACAACTTTGATGAGCACACCTGGACTGTTGTCCCACCTTCACCTCCAGTAACCACATCAGTGACAGCATTTTTTCACTCCTAAATCAGGAGTCCCCTGAGTTAACAAAGTTCAGCTTTTTCTTCAACTTAATGGTCTCCTTTATTGCTGGTGTCTATGACTGGGTTCTCAAATTGTCACCATACCAGGCCCCAACAAGCTTCTGACCACAATGCTGGACTTGGAAAGTGTTGATTTGGACAACATGCTGCTCATGTCATCAGAGAACCTGAGAAGTAAGAGTTGATATTATTTCAGACCTCTGATCCTGCTAACATTTTCTGCACACTCTCACTGGTTGTTTAGGCCTACTCAGTCTGTCAAAGCAAGCAATCCTTCTTTCTTCTTTTATTTACTCGTTTTTATGCGTTCCTTTTCCTTGTCATTCTCTCTTTTTCGCTTCCTTTTTGCATCTTCTTTTTCAGATAGATTTCTCTATTCTTTCTGCATGTTTTTCTCATATTTTGCTTCTTTTTTCTCTTCCTTTTTCATTTGTTTCCATTCCTTCACTCATCTTTTCTCTTCTTCTTATGTATCTTATGTCAGCTGACTGATCAGGTTACTTCTTCATGCATCTCATGGCAAAATCATGAGGAAAGCATAGAGATAAATATGGAAAAAAATATGTTTTTGAATATGGCTGTGCAGAACAAGTGAGACAGTAGATCTATACTGTAGCTGTTTTGTACACTTACTTTTAGAACATTACAGCTACAGAATGTTCTGTTCTTTTCTGTCAGAATGTAAATACATATATGCCACCTAAAGTTTATTGCTTTCATGCTATGTTCATCCTGAATGATGACTAGCTGGCAGAAAGAATCTTATAAAACCAAATTTATTTGTGACATTTAATTTGTTCAAAGATTACACCAAAACTTTGCAAATAAATAAATGAGTAAATTAAAAATAACACCATTTTTGAGTAAATGAGTAAATTAAAAATAACACAACATCATTTTTGACCAAAATGCCAAATAGAACTATATAACAGTGAGGTATCAAATACCAGTTTGTCAGTCCACAGGTAGGGTCCTTAAGGTTATTGCAATATTGCAAAAGCATGCCAGCCATAATAGCCCATCAATATACAGGGCCATCCATGGTTAATTTTATCCATCCCTGGTAACTTGCAACTACAGAGCTTTCCATTTTTCAAGAAAATTGACTCTGATCCAGAGGAAGCCTGCAGTCCTGGCTCCTCCACTGCCAAGTTCTTCTGGTTTAGTTGTCCCACTGCTTGAAAATATCCACAGTCAAGTTCAAAGTTGATGAGCACACCTTGACCATTGTTGACCATGTTCACCTCTGGTAACCACAGCAGTCACAGCCTTTTTTCACTGCTAAATCAGGAGTCCCCTGAGTCAACAAAGTTCAGCTTTTTCTTCAACTTAATGGTCTCCCTCATTGCTGGTGTCTATTACTGGGTTCTCAAATTGTCACCATACCAGGCCCCAACAAGCTTCTGACCACTATGTGCAGCCATTTCCACAATGCTGGGCTTGAAAAGTATTGATTTGGACAACATTCTGCTCACATCATCTAGAGCCTGAGAGATATTTTGTTAGAGGTAAACATTTCAGACCTCTGATCATGCAACCTTTACCTGCACACTCTCACTGGTTGTTTAGGCCTACTGGGTCTGTCAAAGCAAGCAATGCTCCTTTCTTCTCTTATTTATCTTTTTTTACTCATTCCCATTCCTTAGGTTATTCTCCCGTTTTCTTGCATCTTCTCTTTTCAATAATTTTCTTTAGTCTTTCCTTATATTTTTCTCAACTTTGTTCCTCTTTCTCTTCTTCATTCCCTTGCGTTTCCCGTTCACTTATTTTCACTTATGCCTGTTCTCATTTTCCTCCTCTTCCCGTTTTCCTTTCCTCTGATATTTCTCTTCATTCACATTCTGTCATACTTCATTGACATTATGTCAGCTGAGCGATCAGATTTCTTCCTCATGAATCTCCTGGCAAAATCATGAGGGACACATAGAGAGAAATATGAACAAATGATGTTGTTGAACATGACATTGGATGAAAATTCCCCTCCATCCTTCTAAATCTCATTTTCTTCTTCTGTCTCTTAAACCACAGCCAGAAACACTTCATGCTAGCATTAGAATGCTAGGTTTATTATGTAGTAGACTGCCATTATATTAAGATTTTTGAATACATTTATAGTAACATGCTCCTTTGCTCCCATGCTATTTATTATAACATGCTCATATGTGATAAAATTATCATTGAATTATCAGACACATGTTGATGAATTTGATTGTTTACTTGGCTGGAAAGCACTTAAAAGAAGTTATTAATATTGTATATACTATAATTACTCTGTGGATGGCATGGGGGCCCATATTTTCGACCATAGCTCCAGAGTCCCCCCATTTTGATCCTGTCCACGGGGTATTCCTGCCTTGCACCCAGTGTTCCTAGGATAAGGTCCTGCTCCACAGTAACCCTGACCAGGATAAAGCAGCTACTGAGGACTAATAAATGAATAATTAATCTGTAAACCCTTTGTGTATATATGTATTATTAGGGTAATTTGAAGGGTAATAAGTCAATGAGGATGCAGACTTTACCTTTTTGTAGGACCAAACTTTAAAGTGTGTTTACCACATGTGATTTAAACCAGAATTACATACACTTGCGAATGAATGTTTTTAACTGAGCATGGTAAATTGTTCCAACTATGTCATGCTAAAAAATGCAAAGCAATTAGTACTAATTTAAGGTAATAACAGTAATTTAAATTCATACATGTGTTTGTGGCAGGAGCTGTTTAAATCAGCCTCCTACAGCTTCCCACATGCATTTATAAACAGTCAAGTGTGTTTGTGCTCCAGCAAGAGACAGAAACAATGGCTGACAGTGAGGGTGGCCCTTTCATGTGGAAAAACAGAAGAACAGAGAAAGACCAGCATGTATAATGTGATTAGCAATGTGACAATAGATTAAAAAATGTAATCCAGAGGTTCATGCTGTGGGCACACAGACAATGAATCCACCTGAGCCCAATGAGAAACAAACATTGAGAATCTGTCATTGTCTCTGAGAGGGACAGAGACAGAAACAGGACAAAACATTTAGTGATTTACAATAACACTTATTCTTTATTGGAGTTAGTTCAAAATTCAAGATGCATTTATTTAGAATTAAAGACCATATCAGAATCATTTGTAAGAGACAAAAGTGTAAAACATTGAATGATATTTATTTATTTATTTGTGTGTTTGTTTGTTTGTTACAAATTAATAAATACAGATTAACACAAGTATCTTACAAGCATAGTGGAAATTATTATCACACTTTCACATTTATCACAGTTCACTCTGCACCACTGTCCTACTTCTCTAAAGTTATAAGGAAGCCATGCATCAAGACTCTTCTCTGTCCTGGCACCCAGCTGGAAGGATGAAGTTCCCCTGGCTCTCTGAACAACTAAGTCATTGGCTGTTGTCAAACAAAGACTGAACACCTACCTCTTCACCAAGCACTTGGATTAGAACTTATTTCATTTAAAAATCCATTGACATGTGTTTTCTTTTCTTGCTGTACTAACATGTTACTTCCTTCTAATGCAGTTTTAGCTTGATTTTAGCTTGATATTCTTAGACCTTGACCTATTGAACTAGTATGAGACTACAAAGCATTTTTGCTGTCTTCTGAATGCTGTAAATGTAAAAGTATTTGAAGAATACCCTATGTAGTGCAATTAGACAGAGAATAGAGAGATGAATCATAAACATTTGTCCATTTGACATGCGATAAGAGTTCATGTTCAAGTCTTTTATTGTCTTATGCACAGAAAAGGAAGTTTCTGCACAGGAAAGAAGAGAAAATGAGATGAAAACTGAACACAAGGAACAGTGAAATGAGTTGAAAAGTAAACACTGGAAAGGAAGAAAGAAAGAAAGTGTAATTATAATGTGTCAGGAGCAACTTGTGACCACGAATTTTGGTGGGGCAGAAAGATATTATTAACAGCATAGCCTTAGTCAAGTTTAAGCCAAGAGGATATCTCAGAAAACATATGTTATAAGCTACTATCTAGTGAATTTTTAGTCTAATCCTGAAATTGGCCTGTGGGAGTTGACAACATACAGTCATCCAGCATACAGTCTGGTAGCTTGTTTTGAGTGGTTGTTTAGGTGTACCTATGGAAGAGCTAATATCAGGTTTCAGCAAAATTTCCAACCAACTACATCTCAAAAACCACTGAAACGTCTTAAACTAGGCAAAAAAATCCAGGCATTGGGAAAGGGAGACTTTTTTTTCTTTTTTCATCCTTTAGAACCATTAGAGCAAAGGTCACCACAGTACACACACATGTCCGATAATGTATGCACATTATCCACTCCATTAGCCCCCTTTCCCTCTCCCAACCATTGCAATATATCTTATAGTAGAAATGGTTCTGTAGAGTATCATGAACTTAGCCCAATTTGGCAAAAAAGTGACCCTGGCATCATTGTCATTAACTTTCCTGTCCATTGCTCCTCCTCTAATGAAAACCTTCATAGAGTGTGAGCATAGGGCAGAGTGATTCTTTCCCCGGTAGACCTCTCCGTTACAGTTGCCATTTTTGACCACTTGGTACAAAAATAACTCTATGGAACTAAACGGGGGAGTGTGCATGCTGCCCCAAGATTGTGCAGCGTCTAGAAAGGGGAGCAAATCAATGGAACATGGTTTATATCTGTCACCACTAATATATATGTTAAGATTCTAATGAGTGTGAAGTACTGCTGAGTATAAGATTAAATGTACTGAACATGTAGAAGCATATTGATTTTTTGTCAAGAGAAACTAGAGAAAAGAAAGGTGGAATACAAGAAATGAAGAAAGAGGTCAAATATGAACAAGGTGATGAAGGGAACAATGAACAAGGTAAAAGAAATTGTAGTATTGAGGTGGGCTTGGCAACTGTGCTCTGGGAAAGATAGATAACTATGAGTGAATATGTGGCACTTTTTAATGCCGATTGTTTATGTGTCCAGTTTAAAAGCTATGTTGTTTCTTTCATCTGTTCTTCTGATTAGGATTCCACAGAGTGTTCTAAGTACCCTGTATCTTTTATACCCAAATCAATGTCTCTATAAAATGTGTCTCTTTCATAGTTGTTTCCTTGTTTTCCCAGTTGCTGCTTAGTTGAGGTGCTTTTATTTTTCTTTTAGGTTCGCCTGTATGAGTTTGAGTTCTTTGCCTGAATGTGGGCTTTCATGTGTAAAAATTGGCTTTGATAGAATCCATCAGGCTGGCTAATGAATCCCGTTGAAGGCTTTGATATCTGCATTTCTGTATGTTTTAATGAATAAACAATGCTGAATCTAATTAAACCCCTTTGGTCAGCATTTCCTATTAAAAATACAAGTTCAAAAAGGTCATCTCCATTTGACAACATTTGCCAAAGACTCCAAATAAGTTTAGACAGGTTTGTTTCCTGGGCTCTCATTGGCTTCATGGCTCTCTCGAGTGCCATTCCAGAGTTTTTGTTTGTAGCATTGGTGCTGGATTTAATACTGTTCCTTGGCTGAGTGAAAAACACACTTACTGTATATTCAAGGTCAGAATCATGTGTAACTGAGACAGGTCTCTCTTTTGGTGAAACTCTGCAACACTCAAATAGTATGTAACTGTCCAAGCAGTGCTTAAGCCTACTTAATTCCCAAATCTCAATACAGAATGAACTCAGACAATGTGACAATTTTGGTATTAAGTTCATATTATAACTTAACTCAGCTCTGAATAGAGTCCTATGTTCATAACCAATATACACTATATGGCCAAAAGTATGTGGACGCCTCACTATCACACAGGATAGTAAGGAACACAGGATCTGTGTTCATTCAGTCACAAAACCATTACTGAGGTCATTTACTGATGTTGGGCAAGGAGGCCTGGTGCTCAATCAGTGTTCCAGTTCATCTCAAAGGTGATCAGTGGGGTTGAGGTCAGGACTCTGTGCAGGCCCTGCTTTGTGCACAGAGGCACTGTCATGATGAAACAAGTTTAGGCCCTTTAGTTCCAGTGAAGTGAAATCTTAATTCTACACACATATGGGTGTGATGGTCAGGTGTCCACATACTTTTGGCCAAACAGTGTACATCAAAACCATTTAAGCTATATAGAGGCACTGGACAAGGATTTTTGTATTATCATTAAACCACTGGTTGCCTCCATTACTAGGTGATGCAATCCTGGGTATTAGGTCATAAAATCAGTTTATATGATGTTGATATTCTATAATCATCACTGTGGCTCATAAATTCAAACAATGAGGTTTTGACCAAAATTTAGTTTTTCTGCCAATGCCAGTAGAAGACATTTTGGCAAAGCTTTGGTCCTGTCTCTGCCCCTATCATGACATTGGTCAATTTCATTAATGTACTCTTTTGATTAGTTTGTTTAATTATTTTGTGCTGTTTTTGTCCCTTATCTTGCGTTCAAGTCCATGTCATGTTTTCTAGTTTTATATTTGCTGGTTTTGACCCTTGCTCATTGTTGATCGGGGATTAATCTAGTTTAATGTCTTGGACTTTGATCAGGATTATTGCCTGCCTCACTGACTAACTGTACGTTACACTTCTAATTTAAGAAATTTACTTTTGAAACTTGCCTTGGATATCTTTCTGCAAAGACTGTGTTAGGTTATTTAGGTTCTCCCTCACCCACTCTCTTGGTGAGGTCATATCTTCACATGGGTTTTCATACCACGGCTATGCAGGTGACACTCAACTTATCCTCTCCTTTCCTCCTTCAGATACTCATGTTTTTGCACGGATCTTAGCATGTCTAGCAGACATCTCATCATGGATGGCAGCTCATCAGCTGAAATTTAATCTCAAAAATGACTGCTGTTCATCCTGATTTAGACAGCAACTTGTTTTCAACCTTCCCAAGTTCTCCCACACCACCCCATTTCTACACACCCACCGCTGGCTGCCCACATCAGATTTAAAACACTGATGTTTGCCTACAAATTCAAAAACAGACCAGCACCCATCTACCTTGCAGCATTTATAACACTGCTCAGTTGGCCCCACCATCTCTCAGGGTACAAGGAAGGAGTGCATCAAGGCTCTTCAATGTTCTGGTGCCTAGATGGTGGAATAAGCTTCCCCTTGATGTTTGAACAGCTGAGTCACTGGCGATCTTCACATGATGACTAAAAACCTACCTCTTCATGAAGTACTTACAGTAAATTAGCACTTTGTTATTAAACGATAATAATAATAATAATAAAATAAAAAAAAACATGTCCTGTGTGCTTTTTCATACTATACTACCTCCTCAGCAAGGTTTTTTAGACTGATAATACTCTTAGTCCTTGACCTAGTGAACCAATAGGAGGATGTATTTATTGATTGAGACTTCAAAGCACTTCGGCTAGCTGCTCTGGATAAGGGTGTCTGCCCTTTTTTTTTTACCACAGTTTTTAACACAGTGCTAAAACAGTCAGACTGCCTAAAGAAAATTATTAAAACTTTGCTACCCAAGTGTGATTTCCTCGGACAGTGAATGTCATATTTTGATCTGGTTTTTTGATGTGCTTTAGCGAAATTGACACATGCCTTATGAGTTAAGTTTGTAATTGGATACTGACTGTTAAATAGTACAAGATTGCGCCTGCACTCTTGCATCATCATGAAACAGAGAAGATCATTTACACACTCTGTACAGATGGCAATGAACAAATGTGTTAATACATTGAATGGTCTAATGAAAATATGGCACATTTAGCCATCAGAACAAAACTGACTGGATTAATTAGTGGCTAATTCCTCATATCATCAGTCTAAAATAGGACAGTGATCAGTCAAGTGACAATGACAATGAGGATATATATATATATATATATATATATATCAACTTGAAGGACCAAGGGCCAAATATATTATTTTTATATTTAAAATATATTTAAATATATATTTATATATTTTTATATCATTTTATATCATCTAAAACACCAAAATCTCTACATCCGGAATTGGACCAAAAACACAAACAAGGGTAGTTTATAAATCCATAATTGTTATAATTAAAACACTATTAACCCTACTCTGTACTGAATAGTGGAAATCTAATTAAATTCTCAATCAAAGCTTTTCCCATCTGCTAATAACACATTAAGAAATACAGTAATCCTATGCTTTTAATCAACAATACATACTTTTTCATGGTGTCATCAGCAGCTAACCAGTTATTTCTGGGACAGATAGTCAGTAATTGCTTTCTTATGACCTTTGACCTCATACCAGGATACAAGATTTTTGTCATTTTTGTTTAACCAACTGAAAAGTTTTGATTAGCTTCAATTTCTGAAATAAACTCATATACATTTGTCACATTGTTGTGACGCTTTCTGTATTAAGAGTTTCACATGTATTCCCTGTGTTCATGACGGTTTCCTAGGGGTCCTCTGGTTTCTTTCCAACTCCCAAAACATGACAGATTTCCACTAGGTGTGAACAGATTGTGTGAGTGCTCTTCTCTGTTTTGATGATAATGTGAAGGCACAGGAGCATCACAGACTTTTTTTTGGTGTCTGATGTCAAACTGAATTGATTAGGCTTATAGCACATAGGTATCTGAAAACTTGATCAAATTGTGACACTCCGTGCGTGATCTTTAGTCAGACTGAATGTTTTTAGCACCATGTTTGTTAAACTGCCTCCTTAACAATATGAGCTTTGCAGGCAGACACCAAGGCAAGGTTAGGAAATACATTTCCACAGTTTTTTTAATTTTTTTTTTTTTTAAGTGAAAGTATGCTACTGTCAGGAAAACCCACTGTTTCAGTACAAGGGCTGTACATTTGACAGTCAAGGTGTATTTTCTCAAAAACGATCAACTCAGGTGTTGAATCATCTAAGCAATCTAGTCATTTCTACGTGGTTTCTATATTTTCAAAAGATTACTAACAATTCCAGAAACCTTATGTGTTGTTTTATTATTCAGAAGCAATTTTGCACATCCGCCAGTATATAAAACGGTTCAGAAATCTGAAAGCAGTTTATCTCTTTCTTACTGATATGGCCCAAGACTCTAAAGTGAGTAAATTTAGAAGTAATTCTCAGATGCAACAATACTAACTGCCGTGTATTTTTTGAGGAGGTGGATGCAGTTGCAGATTTAGTTTACTGTAGGTGAGACACGCGAAACTCAAACAGCAGGAAATGAACAAGGATAACAAAGCAAGGCAATAAAATAAGCAAGACATAAATCGGGTGTAAAGTTACCGATGACAAAAGCTAGACACTGAGTACTGTACAAGACGTGACTTAAATACTAGTACTCAGTTAAACCAAAACATGAAAGAGGTGCAATCAATCATGTAACATGATCCCATGAGGTGCGGTGGCTGATGGGAAACATAGTTCAGTGCCGATTCCGGCATAACTATGACACTAACAAGCACACAGAAATACAGGTATGACATACAGTACATGATTAGATATTAATCAGAATTATCTTTATTTAGCTTGGCTGCATTCAGAGTCATTCATCATCATTTCACTCTGCCAGGATCTGCATCTCATCCCACTCATCTGAGAAAGTGTGATGGACAGATCAGACCAGACAGCTTCCTCCAGCAAGCATTTAAAGTCGTGTAAGTACAGAAAACTGGTGTCTGTCATCTCTATCCTTCCTCAGCAAAGGAGAACAGCACTTTGATTTTTACGTCTTTTAACATCAGCTCATCCATCAACATCATCCACTGGGACTAATTAATGATGGCACTGACAAATGCGAAACACACTTCAGTAATCAATTAAACAAAAACATGGTCTGGCTGTATAGTGTTTTGCTTTTTTTTTCTTCTTCTGAGTAGTGAATATGTGAAGCATTTCATTCTGTCTAATGTATAATACTGAGTGTATAGATGAAAAGCTGAGGTGATAAATGGGGATTGTTTGGCTTAATTGTTGTATGTGTTACTATAACATCCAGCCCAAACATTTTTTTCACCCCAGAACGCCACAGGAAACCCTCACCTGAGTTCTAGGTCATTTCTTAGTTTATTCTCTCACTACTTGTATGCACAATATGTTAACCACATGGACTTTAGACTGTATGCCAAGTGTAGGAATACAAATTTAAGAGTCACTGTTTTCCTACATGCCTTTAGCATCAGCTGAATGATTATGATGAGCAAAGTTTCTAGTAGGAGGTTTCTGCCAGTTCCTGTTCTATTTATTGTGAGTCAAAAGGTCATGGTAACTGAGGCTATCACCTCTTGTCTGTGATGGCTCTTGGTGCCCCTGCCCCATTCTTTGAATTTGTAGCCATTGTTCATGATCATCAATACCTGAGGTGTGGACTTTTCTTTATCTCTATGATAATGAAGTGTTTGAGTGGTATAGTTTTGCTGATTGGATTAGGGCTGGTGAAACACCAGAGTCTGGGGTGAGTTCCTATATCTGCGTACTTCCTTTGCATACTTTGTTTAAGGCTGTCACCTGAGTGCTTTTGTTTTCGACCTCTAAAGACTGCCCTTAAAATGTATATAAAACTACAGTGTACAGATCCCTTGTTTAGACTTGATGACTCCAGCAGCATGAACAGCATGTTCTCAATGAAGATTCCTGCTGAAGATATACACGAGTCTCCTGGTCTTCACTTCTGAGTTTCCAGCAGAAGCCTTGCTGTTTGCTAGCCATCTGTGTAAGTTCTGAGCCATGCATTTTCTTATTTGATATCCTATGTATGACTTGTTGTCCCTTGCCATGTTTGCCACGTTTTTGCTTTGGTCTTGCCGCTTGTATTTTGATGATTTTTATGATTCTGGTATTTTGACCCTGCTATGCCTTTTGACTACATTTTTTAAATCACATTTTGGGTGCTGTTTGCATTTTCCTTTTTTTTTGGCTCTTGTCTTGACTATGACTTTTGTTATTAAACTTCCTGTACAAGGATTGGACAAAAAATGAGATTTGTTCTAAGTAAAAACTTTCTCTAAAAACTACATTGCTTCTTTGCCCAATAAGAATAGCAATGTGTTAATGAAACAAAATTATAATGCTTCAAACTTATAAAGCCTGAAATTTAATTAAATGAAATGAAATGAGTTTAAACAGCATAAATAAGATACAGTGTGTATTCTGCAAGTCTTACAGTCTTAACTGTACACACACACACACACACACACACAAAATTGAGCAGCAGTGTGTAATGAAACCAGCAATAAGAATTGTCATGGTCTGGGCCAGGAACTCCTGTGTATTTCACTGTGTTCCCTGTTTTTCCCCTTCCTTGTATTTCCAGTGTTTTCTCTCCCTCTCTTTTCTGTTTGTGTGTGTGTCTGGATGTAGCACTCCACTTTGCGCCTTGCCTGATTGCAGCACTGATCACAACTGTTCTACTCACCCAGGATGCAGCGTATATAAACCCCGGTTCTTCAGGCACTTATCGGCAGATTGTTCCGGCTTCCAGGGTGGTTCACTGCTCACCCAGCCTGTCAGCTCTCTGTCTGCTCACTTCCTGCTCAGCCCCACCTTGCCCTGCCCCACCCCACCTCACTTTCCTTATGGTTCACCAACTCTGTGCTTGGCTGGTGCGTTGACTGAGCATCCACCTCTCACGCTGTCGACGTGAGTTCAGATCCCGACCTTGGCTGCACAGTTACCATGCTCCTCTCCCACACTCCCTTACTTCCTCAAACCCTTAAATAAAAACCTGCTTACCCTGAACTCCTGTCTGTGTTCTTCTTCTGGGTCCACTTGTTCCTGTGTTCATAACAAGAATGCTCCTAATATAACACACAAGATCACAGTTGTGTAGATATGAAAGGCAAGCTTGTTCTTCTAAATCTTTTTAAATCAATTTTTAACAAAGAGGATTTTCACAAAACTGGTGATGTGATTTCTATTTTGTGTTTCTATTTTAGAAGCAATGTGGAAAAGCAATGTCTGGCATACTTACTGGAAAACAGTATAAAGAGTAAGAATTATCACTACCAGCTAATATTAAAGTAATTAATCTTATTGATAGATTTTTGGGTGTTAAATATTAAGTCAAAAAACAATGAAATATGTCAAAACAAGAAGATAATAGCTAGAAATAATAAGATTAATTAGCAACTGAGTTATTAGGTTGCGTTAATGCGATGTCAAAATAATGACATAATATCTTGAAATAATGTGTAATTAAGTCAAAATGATGAGATAATAACTCAAAATATTGATATAATAAGTGGGAATTGTGTGTATTTGTGGCAAATATGCTGACAGCCAGCCTAATACTACTACTCAAAATGTTAAAACTTTATTGCCATAATATTAGGTCCATAGTATGGAAAGCATGCGGTCAAGAAAATCACGGCAGATGGTCAGAGGAAGGAAATCCAGGCAGGAGAAAAAAAAAAAAAGTTGAGCTAGTGCTGCTTTCCACACTGCACATAATGAGACAAACCAGAAACAAAACACCACCAACAACCATAACAACAACAAAAAACCTTTTCTCAGGCACACGTTGAGCCGAAAACACCAAACTTTTTCATTCACTGTTAAAAAATACAGTGATGGAAAAAAAGATGAAGAAATGATTAGTTATTTATACCAATAAGGGTAAAAATGGTTTGTGTATCACATCCAGCTTTTATTTTCCATTTTTGTTCAGTTTGTGTCTCACAGCTCAGTTTAGCTTGCATCTAAAAATAAATGCAGCATGCAATCCATAATACCTGACGTTTGGTTCACTTCCTGCAGGTGGGTCAATTCAGAGTTGCATTGCTGTGTCACTGCAATCAAAACACACTAGAGCTTGCTTGCAAATGGACTGAGACCATCTCACTCAGATCTTCTCAGACTGGTTGTTTTGGTCCACACCCCAGTGTAATTGCTGTGTACTCACCTGCCTAAAGAACTGCACAGAGGGGAACACACACTAGAGTTCCATTCAAACAGACTAAACAATGCATATGTAAAGGCGCCCCAAGATTAAATAAGTGAATATTGACACTGGTAGTGAAAATTACTGTATGTATGCTCAATCTATGATTGGATTTGATTATATGTAGCTTTGATGAATAAGGGCCCTCTCTGTTGTTTGTGCTTATCCTTTTAGCAAAACACACAATAAACCAGACCATTACTTTTTGCTCTTTAAAGACTCGGTGTGTGAGTGAGAGTCAGGCGGTATGCAAGAATGTTTGAGTTTTTGTGTGCATACAGACAATGCTACTTATTTTACAGCTTTAATCCTTCAGAACTGTGGGGCTTTTATAAAACTAGCAGTTCCAACACATTTCAAAAACTTTTATGGTAAACACCATACAGAGCAAACACAGTAAACATCACAATATTGTATATTTCCTAGTCAGGTTTTTATCACAGTATAAAGGCCTGAAAGAGTCCTTCAGCAAGAGAAGCACTCTCCTCACACACTTTGGAGATAATCTTCTTTCCTGCTCATCCGCATGCTATAGTGGGACAGAAATATACTTTTATTCATTATGCCCTTGAGAGCCTGTTTGTTTGCTTGTTTATTTATTTATTTACAGGCTTTTGTAAATCTGGTCACTGATTCCTACTGAAGCGTTCGGAATGAATTCAAATGCATCTTTCCTGATCTGCATTTTTTATAATCCGCTTCTGCTGTTACTTTGGTACTGGAGTGATTGTGGATGCTGTGGTGATCTTAAAAACAAGATTCACAGCCCTTTCATCAATCACTATTACTCCACCTATCCACATTATTTTTTATATCTCTCTGTCTCATGACAGTTGGGGAAAGTTTGCCAAATGAACCTTTACAGAAAAGTCACACAAACTTCACATAATATATTATAACACAATATTCACACAGGGCCATATTCAGATTTGATTATTTAAGTCAGCAATTAAAGTCAAATGTTATATCAAATACTGTATATACGCAGGGAAAGTTATACATATTCACAGATGGGTTACGCACTTACTTAATTTGATTTTCTGGGTGCACCATTCAGATTTTAAATTAGCAAAATCGTCCAAGACAGCATTTTTCAATTGTATCAAGACCACTGCTATTAAGTACAACGACTTGCCTTTAAGCCTAGAAAAATCAGGGATAGAAAATGTAGACTGAAGAAGGAAATAGTGTTTATTTTGTTGTTGTTGTTGTTTTTTCTTTGTTGCAAAATATAATATTAATTATATTTATAAATAAATATAAATAATACAATGTAATATTTAAAGCTATATATATATATGTGTATATATATATATATATATATATATATATATATATATATATATATATATATATATATATATATATATGCCCAAAAGTTTGTGGACATCTGACCATGACACCCATATGTGGTTTTTGAACATCCCATCCCAGATTTAGTCCCCCCTTTTTGTTGTTATAATAACCTCCACTCTTCTGGAAAGGCTTTCCACTAGATTTTGGAGCATGCCTATAGGGATTTGCCCATTCAGCCACAAGAGCATTAGTGAGGTCAGGCACTGATTTTGGGCGAGAAGGCCTGGCACACAGTTGGTGTTCCAGTTCATCTAACAAAATTATTCAGTGGGGTTGAGGTCAGGGCTCCGTGCAGGCCACTTGAGTTCTTCCACTCCAATCTTGGCAAGCCATGTCTTAATGGAGCTCGCTTTGTGCACAGGGGCATTGTCATGCTGGAACATGTTTGAGTCTCTTAGTTCCAGTGAAGGGAAATTGTAATTCTACAGCACAAAAAAGACATCCTATACAATTGTGTGCTTTCAACTTTGTGGCAACAGTTTGGGGAAGAACCAAATATGGATGTGATGATCAGGTGTCCCCAAATATACCATATAGGCTATAAATAAAAAGATGGCAAGAACTTAAATAGACATCTAATAGAAGTCTGGTATATTGTCAATATATTGCTGCATGTATAGTCCTGTTTGTAATTGTTATTGTTGTGATTATTGTTATCACAGTGATGTTTGTTGCATTTAATGGTTTGCATAGTGTACTGCTAATGCATAGTGTACTGCTAATGAATACTAAAGAAAGTCACAGTGGTGCACCAGATAGCTTTGTTGAGTGGTTTTCAATTTTTTTTTTCCCTCATTTGCACAGTTGACACATTAAAAACTGCACATAGAAATTCTTGTGGTATCTCAACTAGCAAATACTGGACATATTGTATATTAACATGTAACATCTACTAAGTAAAATATGCAAATGCAAATATAAAATAGTCACAGTGCAGGAAAATTAAATTTCAGTATACAAAAATACACAAAATATATGTAAATATCGGTGAGTAATTTTGAGTAAGTTTGTGCAATGTGCAAAGTAGTGCTGTCACTGACTGTTTAAGAGTCTGATGGCTTGAGCAAAGCAGGAATGGAAGCAGCTGAAAGAGCAAGTGTCCTGGGTGACTGCTGTCCTTGATTATCTTTTTAGCTCTCCTCAGGTACCATTTCAGGTAAATGTCCTGTAGAAAGGGCAGTTTCCTGCCCATGATGAGCTCCGCTGATCTCACTGCTCTCTGTAGGTCCTTGTGGTTGCTAGCAGAACAGTTGCCATACCAGCCTGTGATGTAGTCACAAGAATGCTCTCAATGGTGCAACAGTAAAAGTTCATGAGAATGTCCAGGGCCATTTCAATCTGTCTCAGCATCCGCAGAAAGTACAGATGCTGCTAGGCTCTCCTCACCCCTGAACAAGCACCCTTGGAGATTTCCTTTACTGAGGGTGAAAGAGGAGGATATGAGACTGCTAATTCAGACCACCCATGGCCTCTTCGTCAAAAAGTCCAGGATCCGGTAGCACAGGTGGCTGTCCAGACCCAGGTCCTGTAGTTTGGTGATAAGCTTGGTGGGAATTATAGTATTGAATGCTGAACTGTAGTCAATGAGCAGCACTTTCACATAGTAGTTCTTCCCCCAGGTAGCTAAGAGGTGTTTGCAATGCCAGGGTGATGGCATTGTCGGTGGATCTGTTGGCATGGTATGCAAATTGCAGGGGGTCTAAGGTAGCAGGCAGGGAGAAGCCAATGAAGGATTTGACCATTCACTTAAATCACAACATAACAATGGAGATTAATGCCATGGGGTGGTAGTCATTCAAGCAGGAGATGGTGGGTTTTTTGGGGATCTGGATGATGGTGGTCTTCTTAAAGTAGACAGACCAAGTAACATGATGAATATGGCTGTGAATACCTCTGCTAGCTGGTCAGCACATAATTTTAGGACACTGCCATGAATGTCATCAGGTCCTGGTGCTTTCCTGGAGTTGACCTTAAAGATCGTCTCACAGTTGCTGGCATTAGAGCTAGTGTGAAGGTATTTGGGTCAACAAGCTTCACAGATGTGGATGTGTTGCTCACCTCAAAATGAGCATAGAAGTTGTTGAGCTTGTCTGGTAGTGTGCCAGAGGCTTCACAGAGGCTGAATTACTCTGCACAGACCACTCCAAATGCACTAGATGTCAGAGCTCTAATAGTGAGATTCCACAATGTCCCTATAGCTCCTCTTGGTCTTTCTGATGGCTTTCTGAAAGTTGTATCTGGACTTCTTGTAGGCCATTGGATCACCATTGTAGGTAGCAGTATGTTCTCTCAGTTTGGTTCAAACATCTCCTTTGTCCCAGGGCTTTTGGTTGGGAAATGCGTGGGCAGAGGTTTTTTGGAATGATCTGTGCACTTACTGATGTAGCTGACCATATAATCCACATGAAGGTTGATGTCTGTCTCCCTCTGCCACCTCTCGGAACAGCTCCCAGTCTGTGGTTTCAAAGCAGTCCTTTAGCATGGTAATGGACTCCTTGTTCCACTGATGGACCCTTTTGCAAACAGGAGAACAGGAACAGTTTCCTGCTCTAGCCTTTGTTTGTACTTCAGCAGCAAAAGAATGCTATTATGATCTGTTTTAACAAAAGCTGGACAGGGGATGGCTTTGTAATAGTCATTTTATGCTGAATTCAATGGTCTAGAGTCTGCTGACCACATGTGGGAAAATCAATGTGTTGGTAATATTTAGGGAGAACTTTATTCATGTTTGTCCTGTTGATGTCCCAAACAACAATGAATGCAGCCTCAGGATGTAAATTCTCCAGTCTGTTTATTGCATTGTAGAGATAGTCCAGTGTGTCTGCTTTATCTTTTTGAGGTGGGAGGTAAACATAGGTTAGAATGACTGAGCTGAATTTCCTAGGGAAGTAGAAGGGGCAAACCTTTATGGTCAAAGTTTCAGGTTTGGACAAAAGTAAATCGCTAAAATAACAGTGTCAGTGCCCAGTGAATGTTGACCAAAAGACATATTCCTCCACATTTGTACTGAATTAAAGCCAAAGTTGTACAGACTAATACAGACAAAAATAACAAAATAATGCACATGAAAAACAGATGACTTTAGCTGAGGTACCGGTGCAGCCATTTTGTTCTGACATGAACCGGAACAATTTCCTGTAAGTTCTTTGGTTTCCTCCTGTTAGGTGAATTGGCAACTCTAAATTGACCCTAGGTGTCAATGTATATGTACGTGCGTGTTCATGGTGCACTGCGATGCACAGGCATTTCCCCATCCAAGGTGTATTCCCGCTTCACAATTATTTTACCGAGGACTGGCTCTGGACCCACCTGACCAGGATAAAGCGCATACTGAAGATAAGTGAATGAATGAATATATATATAATATAATATAGTATAATTTTTTTAATACAATATAAGTAACACACACATGCTGCTGCTTCCAGATTGTTCCCTCGGGGTGAAACACCTGTGTGTGTGTGTGTGTGTGTGTGTGTGTGTGTCTGTGTGTGTGTGTGTATGTTAGCAGATTGACATTGCTGGCAATTGAGACTGCAGAAATGCTTACACACATTTTTTGATAGATGACATAGGAAGATCGAGGAAAAAATATTTGTGTGTATTATCATGTTTCTTTTAATATACTTATTTTATTCTTCAAAACACACATGCCGAGAGCCATTGAAACCCACTACATGACATAAGACATTACATGATTTCCTCCATGACTTCCACACCTAGAGCTCATGGAAATCAGGGAAATCCATGGTACCATGGAAAGCATGCAGAAAATTGTACACAACAAATACACTGCTTTATTAGTGATCAGATAGCGTTTGCTCTGGCTGTGGCTACAGAATCCCTGATTTATTAAACAGGCTGCTTTCAAATGTAGCCAGTCTATCATCTTGTGCAGAGTTTAATGAAATTCAAAATGCCATGTGAAGATGCATTTATAAAATGTTTACACAGTATAATCAGCTTTAATATCAAGCTCCATAAATTGATGTTACGTTATTTTAAAGTGACATACAATTGGAAGTTACTGTCAGTTCCAGAATTATTGGCATATTTCATAAATATCTGAAAGAACAAATATGGAAAATAAAGGGACGGTTCACATTTTTATTTTAATACAAATATTTAAGTTAATACAATATTTAATATGATAACATACATTCATTGACCACTTTATTAAGAACACTTAATTCAGTTATACAATCAGCCCACTGTAGCCTCAGGTTTCAGGGTTTTTTTTTTTACCTGACAGGAGTAGAACCTGATGTGATCTTTGGCTGATGTAGCCCATATGTCTCAAGGTTCAATGTGTCATGCAGTCTGAGATGCTTTTCTGCTGACACCAGTTGCAAAAAGTGGTTATTTGAGTTACTGTAGCCTAGCTGTCAACTTGAGCTAGTCTGGCCATTGTCTTTGATCTTTCTCATCAACAAGGTGGTTCCACCCACAGAACTGCTGCTCACTGGATGTTTTTATTCTTCCACAGCGTTCTGTGTAAACTCTATACAGTTGTGTTAAAAATTCCCACCAAATTGGCAAAAGGTTTGGCAATGCTAATTTCTCTGCACTTGTTGCTAAATGCTTGTTGCATTTGTTGATAAATGCCAATCACCCATAAGTGTTCATGACACAGCTGCTTTACATTTAGCAATGTCCATAAACTCCATAAAAGTCAAAGCTCACAAAGAGCTGAAAACAACATGATAAAAAAAAACAGTAAAAGAAAACACATGAGTATAAGAGAATGGATGAATGTGTAAATGCTCCTGAAAGAATAAATTCATGTTTATCTAGTTCGATAAATGAGGCCCAGTATAACTTTAAAACTTTTAATAGAAGTATGGTTTATTATATTACATTTAGAATCACCTTTGCATTAATCAAGCTTCTATAATCTCTTTTGCAGAGTTTGGCCAATTATTTATGGTAATTTACTGTAATAAAAAAAACTCACTGCTGCATTTACAGTAATTAGTGTTTCAGCTGATTAAGAGAGTGAGACACAATGAAACAATACATGTATCTATAACAGTAAGCCTGAAATCTGAAAATTCATTTTTACTGAAAAACATAAGACAAGATGAGATAATGCACAGAGTTTGTAGGAATTCTGGCTGATGTGTGATTTTATTGCCACATAAGACTAAAATTAGGTACCATTAACACTCAAAAAATAGGTAATATACCATGATACCATGGGGAGCAGTGTAGTGCAGCATGTAGAATTGCCAGCTCACAGTTCCAGCGTCCCCAGTTTGATGTCTGTGTGGGTTTCCTCCAGTTTGTCCAGTTTCCTCCCACATCTTAAAAACATGCCAGTAGCTGGCTTGCCCCAAGGTGTGAATGTGTGTCATACCTATCACAAGGATACCCAGTGTTCTTGTGATAGGTTCCAGATTCACTGTGACCCTGACCAAGATAAAGTGGTTACTGAAGGTAAATGTATGACTGAATGAATGTTTTTTATATTTTTTATTGTTTGTGACACTGTTTGTGACATTGTTTGTGTCACAAACACACTGAAGGCAGAAACACAAATATTTATGTGATTCCATGTATAAAATGTGTTCCATTTACTTATTTAGATGATGGATGTAGTCTTGCTTAAATTCTGGAAGGCCAAGGATATAGTGAGCTTGAATCCATTGGAGCACATTAACCTTCTTTTTGTTTTGTGACTTACATACCTTATCAACCAATCATTTCTTACATGTTGTAAAATCTTTTACCTACAGTACTGTACCTGCTGGTAATGATAGTAATGACAGTTTGGCCAAAACAAACACTATATGGACAAATGTTTGTGGACACCTGTACACCACACTCATATGTGGCTTTTCTCCAAACTGTTGTCACAAAGCACACAATTGTCTAAAAGATTTTGTATGTTTTAGCATTACAATTTCCCTTCATTGGAACTAAGGTGCCTACCCCATACATGTTCCAGCATGACAGTGCTGCTGTGCACAAAGCAGTGTCCATGAAGACATGATTTGCCAAGGTTGATGTGGAAGAACTTGAGTGATCTGCACAGATCCCTGACCTCAACCCCACTGAACACCTTTGGCATGAACTGGAATGCTGAGTGTGTCCCAGACCCTCAATAATGCTCATGTGGCTAGATATAAAACCCCACTTCCACAATCTACCGGAAGGCCTCCCAGAAGAGTGGAGGTTATTATAGCAGCAAAGGAGGGACTACATCTGGAATAGGATGTTCAGGAAGCACATATGAGTATGGCTATATGCAGCCAAGAAGTTTCCTCCAGCTGCTGCTGACTTCATGGAAACTTTTTAAAGAGCAGACATTAAGTGATGCACAGACGTGGATGCAAAAAAAGCTTCAGAATTTGTGAAAACTGCAGCAATGACTGTCTGTATATCTTGGGGAAGGCCATGGATACTGAACATCTCCCTAAGGTACTCTATTGTTGTTACTGATGTAGCTGCTTGAACCAGATTAACATCAAGCCATTTCAAATGAACAACTAACATTATGAGGAAAATGTTCCCCAGAAATGGTCCCCCATAGTCAGTGTCAAGGTGAGTCCAAGGTTTACCAGGCAATTCCCACTGGGGCCTGGTAAGGGGCATGGTTGACATGAAGCACAGGCTTGTACTTTCAGTTCCACTTCACTATCTAATCCAGAATACCATGCTACCTCTAGCTGTTAACTTCCTGTTCCTGTGTTTCCGGGATGGGACCCATGGAACCCCTACAACAAAATTTGATAAGACTATGGTTGTAGTTGTACAATGGCATAAAGGACCCAGAAGATGCAATTGCAGCATTCACTTATGAAGAAAGGTCTCAGGTGAGTAGGTTCCAGGCCAATCTTCATTGACAAAGTGCCTAGTGATGCTCCTATGTCCACTTATTATTATTAACTCCACTAAAGTCACAAGCAGACTGGGTGTTCCCGATTCAATATCAAGAGATAATTGGCATATTCCTCCTACAAAGCAGGATAAGGAAGAATACTCTGACATCACCTGAACTTTACTTGGTACTGGGTTCTATCAACATGTACACATGGAAATATGGCTCCACTGTTTATAAATATTTTCAAATTATACTGCCAATCTGGTAGTGTGCTAGTGCTCTTCCCCCTTAGGTTGCATTCTTTTGCCAAATATGTGTGTTTGTCACGGAGTTAACCTGAGGTGTAGGCTGCAGCATTTGCATTACTAAAACCACACAGTGATGCTAGTTGTTTAAGCTTGTTCCTCTGGTACAGAACCAGAAATTATATCCCTGTACAATTTCTTTGGGCATGTGGTCAAATTGCTGTCAACAATGTCTGAAAATGAGACTTCACTAGACTTTTGAGGAACAATCATAAACACTATTAAACTGCATAATATGCTGCCATATGCAGATAGCAAGATTACCTGTCAGTTACATTGTATGCCTTGAAAGATAAGTCTAGTCTGTCCATGTATGGGCTCCAATCTTCCATAGCAGGATGAAACACATCCACTTTACTGAAGACTGACAGCATCAAAGTTATCTCTAAATCCTGATGTTATTTCTAATGCCTATCATTATCGGACATTATCTGATATTCAATAGCTTGCATGTTAAACAAACATGAACTTTCGTTTTTAGTAAACACTAGTGTGGATATCTATATATCACTTTGTTTATACCTTGTCAACTTATTTGAATTATGGAAGAACAATGTTACAGTTAGGTTGAATCCAGTGGAGTACATCAAGCCTATTTTCCCTCTTTTTGAAAAAAAAAAATCTTTTTTTCTCTCTTTTTATTTTTTTTCTCTTCCCCACACCTTCTGAACATGCTTCTCCCAAACAATATTATCCTTCATTGCCCCTTGCTGAAATGGAGGGTAAGGAAAACCAAAAAGATACAACAATAGCATATAATGCTTTTAACACATAGCATATAACATCAATTTAGTTAAAATTGTAACACATTACAGTCCTAACACATAATTAATTAATTAATAATCCTAATCTAGATATAACAATAGCTATATTAACTATTTACTGCTTTAAAGAGACACTCAGTGTCTCAAAAGTCATTTTCCTTCAATCCTATTGTTTCTTATATATTTCACCCATAGCCTCATTTTTCGTCTTTTCTGTAAACATTTAATCAGCTCAACATAATACCGGTTCTTGCTTTCAGCACTAACAGTGTTACTTGTTGAATATTGTAAATATTGTGCAGCATTTAAATTCTGTACTCTTCATCATTTTTCTCATTAAATTGTAGTATCCACAATTATGTTGTCTTACAGCTGTCTTCATTATTGCTTCTAACCTTAACTGTAGATGTAAATATCACCATGTGAGAGCCAACAATGTGATTCATTATCACACTCTAATTTACCATTCAAACACACACGTGGTACCTTCTGAAGTCAATTACATTGCAAATTGCAAATGACTCTAATTTTTAGTGATGCTCAACATGAACATTTTCCTCTGATGAGCAATTAAACACATTACACACACACTTTTGTCTTTGATTAGAGCTGTGGTAGGTACCGTTCAAAGACAGGAGAGATGCTATTGTCAGAGTAGCAGATTACTGAATTATTCATGCATATGTTATTGTCTTTGATTGGGGTGTTAGGCATTAGATGAGAGCTGAGGGGTAATTAAAAATACAATTTATTTGTTTATACGTTCCTATTATGCTCAGATCACAGAAAATCTACTCTTGCCATTGTTAACATGGACATCTCCATTGAAATCATATATTTTAATATACATGCAAAATGTACTAATCTCAAGAGATGCAAAATACATATTAAAAGTCTAGTAATAAAATGGCTAGGTTTTTAATGGTTAAGTTTATAAATAATTATAAGTATCACAACTAGTACAGATTGCAGAAGGAGACAACTTCATTATACTTCCTTTTTGTTGGCTGAAAAAAAAAACTTATTGTCTTTTAAAATATATATTTAACCTATGAATAGATAAGAAATTCTTCCGCTTACCAATTTGCCTATTAGCTTCATGGATAACTATACAGTACAGCAAAATTTAGTGGAGACCCAGTCTCTTATATTACCTTACTGTTGCCTACTCGCTAAGTCACATTAAAAGTAAGTGCTTTTTGGAGTACTTTACCAAAGGAGTAGGGAACAAGCATGCATAAGGAGGCTCCATTACCATCTCAGCATGCCTCTGTGCACATAATCTGTTATTAATTTAGTAGGAGGTAAAGCGAATTAAAGGCTGAGTGCCATTTATTTTTCCCTGCTGACATGATCTGACTTTAATGTCTTAACATTTTATAACAGCATGTGTTCAACACAGGAATGATTTTCTCTCTGTCTGGCTCTTCCTCTGCCTGCAAAAACAGCATCCTCCCTTTCTGTCAATTTGCAGAATATTCAGATATGTTTATTCTTAAATGAGATCAATTGTATTTTATAGAATCTTATACCACGGCACTGTTCAATGGTTGAATTTTGATTGGTTAGAAGGTGTCTTCTAGTGGTATATACCGCATTATTGCACTCGTTCTAATAGGTTATCTTTTCTACAATAACATCTTTAATAATAAACATTAAAAATGTGCTGTTATTCAACAAATTAAAATGTATAATCATTGATATGGTGATTATGTGAGGAGATATGGTGATTATGTGAGTTTATTTAACATTTATGAAAGGAGTCTCCAATGTAAGTAAATTTTCCATCAATGGAAAGTCTGCACAGAGGACTTTGCATTTTCTTATTTCTTTTTAGCAATATAACATGACTTTTTAGACATTTTGAAAGAGAGAATGGTGAGGCTGTTTATGGCTGCCATTAACGGAAGTAATAACAGGTAATAACATTAAATGTAACTGTACACGGATAAAAAGCACTACATGTTTAATAAATAATTGTAATTCTTGCCAAATATATGTGGTATAAGAGGAATAAAACACTGTGGTGTTTTGTTACTGTAAAATAATCAACTTCAGGATAGTAACACATCACACCTATAAAAACACCCCACTTACATAAGGGACAAAGGGTGAAACGTTTTATTCCTTTTTGGATAATTGGCATTAAAACAAAAGTTAAAACATTTTTAATGGCAGTTATCAAAAACTGTAGTGGACTTGGTCCTACTGTATCTGCTGGGTCCAAGCAGATAGATCCAATCAGGTAGTTTAATGCTAAGAAATAACCTATTATTTACTGTCAGATTTAAACATGAGCTTAGTATCAGGATGGCTTCTCACGGAGGAGAGAAATAAAAAAAAATCTGCCATTAAATATGTCATGTGCTCATGGATCCATTTATTATCTCTATAAGTAGCTATTTTCATTCTAACTCTTAATCATGTGGGTGTGAAGAAGCTGCTTAGACTGGAGAAGCTGTCTGTCACACTTCAGTGACAGATTTTACTGTGCGTTAGATACCCAGACAGCTTATATGATGATAAATAAGTGAAAGTATCAAAGGTGCAGATTTGCTGTGATGGTAAGTGAGATGGTGGGGAAATAATGAGAGTGTGAGAAAGTGTGTGAGATAAACATCTGGCCCGAGCCAAACTTTTATGGTGAAGCACAAAGTTATTGTACATACACAAATACAGGTAAAGATAAATAAATGATATTGTGAATATATTATTGCTGGAATAGTAGTAAAACACAGCCAGGTCTATAACAAGACTGGAAAAATAAACCTGTGGTTCTTTCTAAATAGGAGGAAGGAAAACCCAAACTCAGTCAATTAGCCAAAAGATTGCTTATGAGGATTTTTTGTTTCCACAAAAAAAAAGCCAATCCAAAGGTTAATCCAATGCTGTGTAGGTTGTTTCAGTAACTTGCTTGTGGAGGAAATCAGTTAAGTAAGGAATGAAAGAAGAGTAGGTGTGCTTTTACATTATATTATTCAGGGTGCAGAGTATCTAAACATTTGAACATTTGTTCATATAATAATAATAACAATTTAAAAGCAAATAAGAAAAAATATTCATAACTGAAAATACAATGTAAAGTTCATAAACTAAAATAATAAGAATAATCACAGAGTAATACATTTCAGCCAAATTGCTCATTGTTTTCCACTTCATTTGCACAGATAGTGTATATATATATATATATATATATATATATATATATATATATATATATATACACACACACACACAAACACATCACCAAATGTGACACAAGGTCAAGGTCAAAAACAGGCACTAGGTCAGGCAATCAGCAAACAGACAAACTTGGCAAAATCCAACAAGCAGAATACAAAGTGAAATTGAGAACCAGATAAGTATACACAGTGAGCAAGGCTTTGCATGTCAGCCGGTAAATGACATTGAGAGATACTTCATGTCTGTGGAGTATTTTGTGTGTATACATACTGTAGGTGCGTGTGTGTGTGTGAGTGTGTGATTGAGTCCAGGTGAGTGTAATAAGTAATTGAGAATGGCACTGTGAGTGTGTATGCTGGGTGTTGTAGTCTGGAAACTGGAGTTCGACACTGATTCTGGTGAGCCATACTTGATCTCCAGGTTCATGAGCACCCCTGTCACTATCTATGTCCTCCAGAATGCTGAAGTATCCAAACATATGATTAAAAAATGAGTTGATCAAGGCAGATTGGATAGAGTGATAAGGTGCAGAGACTTGGAAAAGAGGTTTATGATTATAATTATGATGACTGTGTGATATAGGGACACTGGGAGGAGGGTGATAATATTGATTGCCAGGTGAGGCCATAGTTTCTGTGGTGTGGGCAGTGGGACCAGCTTACCAGCTGGAACCTAGGCCTGGGAATATGAAGAACAAGAGGAGATGAACTTGGGAATAACATTGGTGGGTATGCCCTAGAAGATTCTGCCAATAATTAGGAAAAATGGCTTTTTAAGCCATTTCCTGAGACTGCATTGCACTGGACAGCAGAACTACAGCTGTACATCAAGAACATAAGCAGAGAAAATATTGTTGTCGAGCCTTTGGTCCAAAAAAAGTAGTGCCTTTGTATGAAACAACTGTGGTGTAACCCTGGTGCTCACATGCTGTGCTGTGCATGAGCTCTGTGAAAACCATGATGAGGACTGGAATACCCTACAGTGGCATAGTGGTGGTTTCTGATCTGAAGGGAAGATCATATCAGGTGAAATGGTGGAAGTCCACATATGCTCCTTGCAGACTCTCTACTCGTTTCCCATAAGGCTCAGTGCTTGGTCCTCTTCCATTCCCCCTCTACACCTGATCTCTCAGTGAGGTAATATCCTCACCAAATCAATAGATAATATCCTTAACAAACAGTTTTTCATACCACTGGTATGCTGATGACACTCGACTCATGATCTCCTCCCTGCTCTCAGATACTCTTGTTTCTGCATGGATCTCAACAAGTCTGTCAGGCATCTCTCCAGCTCATTACATGAACTCAAGTCCCATCAAGACTGATCTGCTATATACTGTATTTAAAGAGCTTGTGATCTCCCTGAAGAACCATTTGCCAATGCACACCACCTTGGACAACAAACTGTCTTTCTCTCCCAGTATTGCTAAACAGTCTTTGTCATGCAGGAGGAAGAACAACATCAGGAGGATCTGGCCATTCCTTTCCAAAGAGGCCAGTCAAGTGCTTGTTCAGTCCCTTGTCATATCAAAATTTGACTACTGCAACTTGCTCCTTGCAGTTCTTCAAGGCATGTATCAAGCCTCTTCTACCTATTGGTAGTGGACTGAACTTCTCCTGACTGCCCAAACTGGTTGTCTTCAAACAAGATCTTCCCATGGCTGCCTTTTTTTCCCCAGCAGAATTAATGCATACCCACACTATGCTTATAAAGCTGACATTATGTAGCATAGGAGCAACCAAACTCTTTAGGTTATACTTCTGAAACATTTTAATAATTAATCAGTGCTTATATTAAATTAGGATACACAATGTGTCTCAGGATACACAGTGTGCTATTAATGTTAAAAATCTTCAAGAGCACTTCAACAGTGCTCAGATAGTACTGATAGTTGATTCCTTCTTTCCTTCCTTCTTTAATTCATCTTCAGTAACCACTTTATCCTGGTCAGGATGATGGTTGATCACCGCATCATGGGAACACTGGGTATGAGGTGGGAATACACCTTGGATGGGATGCCTTTCAATTGTAGGGCACTATACACAGACAAAACACCTACAGGCATCTTAATGTAGCCAATCCACCAACATGCATGTTTTTAAGAAGCGGGATGAAACCAGACAACCCGAAAGAAATCCACACAGATATGGGGAGGACTTGTGGAACTCCACACAGATGGTTACCCAAGCTCAGGTTCAAACAAGGGACTCTGGACCTGTTTACACCACCATGTAGTGTAATTCTTTTGCTAGTAAAGGCAATTCCCAAACCAGACTCAGAGGTATATTGTGTAGGATGTTATTGGCACACGAAGCCTCTTGAGTATATCAGTCAGCAGAGAGGTTTTGGGTTGGTTTGACCTTAGATCTTATATCTTTGGAATTTTAAATAACCATATGAATAAGCATGGATCTTTTTAGATCTTTATCCTGAAAATATTCTCGGAGTTGTTTTCCTGACACCTAGCCGGCTCACCAATTGTTAGATTATGATTTATTAAACCTACTTCTCTAAATGAACAGACAATATGCTATGTGCATATGGGTGGGTGGAGGGGTGGAGTGATTTTATTCACTTAAATGTTACATGTTATGCTGCACATATTATATGTGCTTCTGTACCACATTTTTATTTTCACCTGAGCTGAACTTTATTTTTATGTAAACTTTAATTTTACAATAGCATTCTCTCTGTTGATCTCTCATTTTTGTTTACCCATCAGTTTCCTTACCATCACACAGCATATGTATGCCTTTGTTTCTTTCCTCATTTACCATCATAGATGTTGCCTGGGGATGTAGCACAAAGTTAAAGCTGACAATGAACTAGGACAGAAAACTTCTGCAGGCAAAGCAGCTCCATCGCACCCACATGATTAAGGGTTAGAATGGAAATAACTACTTACAGAGATAATAAATGGATCTGTGGGTATGCCCTGCCTTTTTTATATGACAGACTTTTATCTCTTTCATCCAGAAAAATCATGCGTATATCTCATGCGTATATCTGATGTTCTGTTTCCCAGCATTAGTTGTGAAGTTCTGAATATATCAGAATTTATATTAAAAAATGTTTACTTGAAGCTTTGATTAACACAGAGCAAACAAGTAGCTGTTAACCAGAGCTATTAACTTTAATAGTTATTTATTATTTGTGTAATTTAATCTTTTGATTTTGAAAAGACACAACATTTTCAGATGCACTATGAAATAAATTGACTACACTAGTGTGAATAAAAGTATTTGTTCAAAATCATGACCGCAGGTACTAAAAACTTTTAATTTAACAACAATATATTCATCTCTTTGGGGCTGGAGAAACACATTCACATGACACAGTGGAGAAGAGTTTGCACAACTGACAACAGTGAAGATAAACACACACACACACACATACATACATATATTTAATAGACTTCTAACTCATTCATACTTCTAACCCTCTGTGTAGCTGTAATACGTGAATTTCCCTCTGTGATGAATAAAGTTATCTATCTATCTATCTATCTATCTATCTATCTATCTATCTATCTATCTATCTATCATAACATGCATGTATCATCTGTTTTTCATCCTAATAGCATGTTTAGTATATTTAATTACAAATTATAAGCTGTATCATCTAGTAAAAAGTAAGTGATTTTCATGGTCACTCCTCCAGCCACCACAGGAAGACATTAGCTAGCTAACACAGAAGCTACCTCTTTCCTGGACCCACTGACCACAACAAGAGAGCAAACATTGGCCAATTATTTCTTTTCTTTTTTTATATTAATGATATTCATAACAATTGATTTCCTCATTTCTTAAGTACAAGGGGGAGCCATATTACATAATTTTGTATCCATGTAGGTTAATATTTTGCCACACCCTATGTTGCCATCCAAATAAATTCATTGGGTCTAACCTAGCCACCCCTTTGTAACAGATCTGTCTATAACTCTGTTTTCTTGTCTGAAAGTTCTACAGTTACCAATCTTATGGCATATACATTCATTAGCTACATTTATCGACTACTTGGCTACTTCTGGCTTGCTCTGCTAACTTTCTGTGTTTTGGTTTGCAAGGAAATGTTTCAGCCTTGACGAAGTTTTGAGCCATAAACAAACCCAAAGCCACTCACAGGCAGCAGATTGAGGACCACGTTATGTGCATATGGCAAGATATCCAGTCTATTACTGAGTATAAGAACATTAGCTATGCCAGGATCTCCAGGGATGATGCTACACTTGCAAATGAGCCAAACAACTTCTTTGCTTGCTTTGACAAATGTGCTGCACTGAACAGCTGGCAGAGGTTTTCAGGAACATGGTTAATCTGTCTCTTTCTCAAGCATTCATTCCCAAATGTCTTAAATCTGCCAAGATTGTGCCTAAAAAGCCATTAAAAACCTAAAGGACTATTGCCCAGTAGCACTTATTCTTCTCATTTTGAAGTGCTTTGAGAAGCTGGTGCAGTCACATATAAAAGCCATTCCAGTATTTCTGGGACAACACCAGTTCACCTTGAAATCAAATATCCACAGAGGACCCCATCTCCATCGCCCTCCACACTGTCCTGAACCACCTGGAAAGCCAAGGAGCTGGTTGACTGCAAGTCCTTAAGTGGACTCTATAAGTCTTGTGACATTGATATCAGTAACTGAAGCAGTAACACGAGACTGTAATGAACCATGCTGAATGTAGCTTTGATCACTGATCACGTGACTTTGGCAAAGCCATAAACGTTGTAGCAATGCTTTGGGAAACATGGTAAAAATCTTTTGATGAAATATGACAGACTGCTTCTCCAGTCTAAGAAGCGTCTAAGAGCTAGAATGGAAATAGCTACATAAAGAGATAATAAACAGATCTATGGGATGTTTTGAAGATGAGCTCAGTGTCAGCTCAGTGTCACATGAAACTAAGAAATAAATATCTGACAAAAAAGTGATCTTTTCTTATATTCATGTGAAGCTACTGTGACACCAAGCTCATGTTTAAGTCTGACAGCATGCTGTTCTTAGCATTAGTTTAGGACATTGCAACCATGATATGTTACTTAGCAGCAGAAATGTCTGTTATTGGCTTGGTCAAATCAAAGAAAGGGTTTTCAAGTCAGCTAAATATATAAATGAATAAATAATTCAAACATCACTTCTCATTAAATATTTTCCCTGAAAACACTTTTATAACATAGCAGAGAAAATATCATCTGTCATGTAGTGGTATACTGTATGTAGTTGTTTCTGCAAAGTGAAAAAAGAAAAGCTAAATGCTGTTTTTGCAGAAAGAAATAGATGAGAGAGAGAGAGAGAGAGAGAGAGAGAGAGCAAGTCTCTTCCCTATTGAACACATGCTGTTATAAAAAGGGAAGAGATTAAAGTCAGATCATGTCATTAGGAGAAAATAAATGACACTCTGCCTTTAATAAGCTTTACCTACTACTATGTCATGGATTAAGTGCACAGAGACATGCTGGGAGGCTAATGGAGCCTCCTTTTCCACCCCCTTGATGATGGACTCCCCAATGAGAACTAAGCTCAGTTTGGCTCAGAATGCCTTAGTTGACAGTTTAAGTCACTAAATCTTGACATTTTCTCAGAGCCATCTGAAAACACATACACACACACACACACACACACATACACAGTTGTGAGATTTGATCATCCTTACATAAAAAAGAGAGATATGTCACAATTATGTTAAATCTAGGAAGTATCATGGTTATTCACTTCAAAAAATGACATCTTAGCAAGTGAAAATATCGTCAATACAGTCAAATTTATTGCTGAAAAAATCTGAGGCACTCAGGAGGGTAATAAATTTAAAAAGCCTTTAATATCTCTTGGCTATTCAGTCATAGTTACAGTTAAAAAAACATGCCTACGCATTTCAGCCATTAAGGCCTTCATCAGGGCAGGTCAAAATGAGTGCTTTTGGGCTGTTTCGTCTAGATGTTAGATGCTAGATGCTACAAGCAATCACATGATCACATGATGACTGTAACTATGACTGAATAGCCAAGAGATATTGAAGACTTTTTAAACTTATTACCCTTTTGAGTGCCTCAGATTTATTTTATTTTATTTATTTTTTAAAATACTCAACTAGTAGGATCATCAAACTGCAAAGCACCAGAGGGACACTTTTCTGAGCAGCACTCTATGCAAACTGATTTGACTGAATAGTCAAATTTATGTAGTATTCACTGTTATAAAATTGCAATAAACCAAATATATGATGACTAAACCTATTTCTAGATATTTTTTAAATAATTCCTAGCTTGAAAAAAGTCTTGTTCTATTGGCAGGTCATAAGAAGTCTTAGATAAATTTGACCACTTGCTAAGACATCTTTTTTTTTTATTATTCATTAATGTCAATGTCATTTTTTTCTTTCTTGGTCTCTGTATCTATTTATTATTTATTATATACATTATTTATCTTTCTTTACATCTCTTTGCTTTCTATTTTTCTCTCACTCTGAAAATGTAAACTGAGACAAAGAGTGAGACAGTTCTAGATAAGAATAAATATAACTTTGAAATAAAAAAAGAACATATAATAATAATAATAATAATAATAATAATAATAATAATAATCATAATAATAATAACTGGTCATAACTCCAGGTTCGGGGCTTCGATCCTGAGCTCTGGATTGTGTGTAATTTCTACACAATCACCATGTGGCTTTCTTCTGAAAACCATGCCAAAAGGTGGTTTGGCTACACTAAATTAAAACTAGGTATTAATAAGTGTGTGACAATGTGTGTGTTCAGGGTGTATCTATGCTTCATTATCAGTGTTTCCAGGAGAAATGTTGATCATTTTGAAGAAGTAAAAGGAAAGAAAGGGGAAGAAAAAAACATTAGTCATAAAGTGTTTAACAATTCATTAGAATAAAAGAAAAAAAAATAATTCTGCTGGTCTTACAGAACACACAGTAATGAACAACCTGTAAAGTGTGCCATTAAAACTTGTAATGAATTCTATATGTTTTATTACTGGACTAAAACCCAATTTAACAATTCTGCATTATCTGCCTGGGAAACGATATTTCATTTGTTTGAGATAAGGTAATAAAATTATATTATTATTATTATTATTATTATTATTATTATTATTATTATTATTATTATATACCATCCATCCTCTGTACTGCTTATCCTACCAGGGTTGCGGGGAGCCTGGAGCCTATCCCAGGGGACTGTGGCACAAGGCGGGGGACACCCTGGATGGGGTGCTCATCCATCACAGGGCACAATCGCACACACAATCCCACACTCATTCACACACAAAGGACAATTTGGAAAATGCCAATCAACCTACAATGCATGTCTTTGGACTGGGGGAGGAAACTGGAGTACTCAGAGGAAACTCCTGAAGCACAGAGAGAATATGCAAACTCCAAGCACACAGGGCAGAGGCGGGATTCGAACCGAACAGTGCTAACCACTAAGCCACCATGCCCCCATATTATATTATATTATATTATATTATATTATATTATATTATATTATATTATATTATATTATATTATATTATATTTCAACTTATAAATAAAGGGCTGATGTTTAAACTTATGTTTAAAATATTTAATGCAACAATTGTTTGTGTAAGCCACAAAATGATTCAAACACAGCTACATTTATCCCATTTGTCATTACAACCTGTTTGACATAACTATTACAATACAATATGAAGTCAACTAAAAATAAACCAAGGGAGATAAAGGGCACATTTATCAAATATTAAAGATATTAAGGGAGTAAGTCCGTTAGCCTTTGTAGGATTAACTTGGAGTGATGACACATTCAGAGTTTGGGAAGTTGTAACCATTTCTTTCAAACCAAAAAAGACAAACTTGCGGTTCTTTCGTCTGTCCTTATCAGTAATGCGTAGTTTGATAGAACAATTTACAATTTGAGCTCAGTCTGTCTACTTCTACTATTATTTCTCCCACAAAGGACGATAGAGTAAATAATCCACTTCATTCACATTCATTACACCAGGAACTGAATTTCACACATGCCTTTCCAGTCACTGCTGATGACATGTTATGGATGTGCCAACAATGCAGGCTGATAAATATCAGCCCTAATGGAGAATCAGATATAGGAGGTGTTTCACTCTGTGCAATCACCTGACACAACTGTCACTGATGCATGAATCTACAGTCTGGGCTAGAAAAAACTCAGCCCCAGCCTAGCTTCTTTATACCATTCTGTATTTTTCTTACAATGATTTGTTGTGTTGCACAAAACTCCAAAATAATCTGCATTCTTAACAGCAAATAATGGACACCAAAAATGAAACTTTTTGTTGATATCTTTTTATCTTTGAAAAAGAGGGGTGGGGTGGGAGCTTTCTCTGATTAGAAAAAGCAGATTGTTTGGTCTGGCCAGGGCTAACACACTAGAGGTCAGGGGAATTAGTAACTGATTCAGAGCCAGTCCCTCGCCTGCCCATATACATCTCTAGTTGAGACTAATTATGAATTTGAATGATATACTTGAAATTTTTGAACTGCCAAGACATAATTCACACACCATGCTGAGAGTGCTGCCATTTCTATCCTTTTCCATTGTTATCAGCACCATGAAAAAAAGCTTCAGCTTTAGGCCACACCCACTTTGGGTTTAAATCTAAATACAAATACAGATATGGATATTTGCAGGATTAAACAGGTACAGATACAGATAGTGGCACTGCATTTTACCCCTATCATGTAGTATTCTGGAACGCGGTATTGCATTTCTTAGCATCAGTAAAGCAAGTCTCGATTTCACATTGTAAATCCATACTCAGCACCTATTTAACGTTACATTAATTAGTCTATTAAATAAGTTTACCAGCATGCTAGATTTGCAGGATGTCAAGCGACTGGGCTATAAATGCCCCGATTGGCTTCTCTGGCTCTAGGCACAGAAATTTTCCAGCTTGCTAGGTGCTGCTGGCAAGATAAACAACACATGTCTAGTCATTATAAAAAAAAAACAAAAACAAACAAAAAACGAATAATTTTTATTATTAAAAACAATATCTTTGTCTCTTGACTGCTCTCCTTCTCCGTTAAGCAGGGCCTACTTAACCTTCGCCCACATACACCACAGATATTAACTCCTTCAGGGCCTTTTCTTATTAAAAGATTCTGTTGCAGAAGTCAAGAAACATGTAGAATAAGAGTACCTGTGTGGAGGCAGGGGTGTGTTCGAGCGCCAGTTTGTGAATGGATGGAGGAGCCGGAGAAGATGAGTGGTAAGGAATGCACACCTGCAGGGAATTCTACTAATGAGTGTTCTGTTTTGCAGTGGGCCGTGGCGAGGATGAAAAGGAGAGAGACGAGCGCCTCAAGAGAAAGAGAGAGAGAGAGAGAGATGCACACATGTTTTATGTTGGTGCTACATTTGTGATTTATGTTATATTTGAGTTCTGTGTGTGTGTGTGTGTGTGTGTGTGACATGCATTAATACATTAATACCTGATCAGTGGAGGTAACAGTGGATGCCAAATGGATTTCACACATATACAACCTCATAGTTGTACAGAAGCAAAGTTGAAATATTAAAGGCAATATTATAAATTAAAAATTAGATCATGAGTGTCAGAGCATGTTTTTCAAAGATGACTGTTCTTTATTTTAGACATTAATTGTGTGGGGACTTCAGATTGGAAAAATTGGACTTTTTTTTTTTTTTTTTACTTTATATCGTTCTAAAAACTACTGGTTTAACTGAACTGAAACATGTTTCTGTATAACAAACACAAGTAAAGTTCTAGCATTTTTAAAATTTGGTTACCCCAGAAATTCAAAATTGAATTGAGGCTTATGTCTATTTTGCTATGACATGCTTACTTGAAAACCTGCTCAAACTGTGACATTCACTGTGTGAGGAAAGCACAAATTAGCTAGCAAGGTTTTAGGCATCTTTATACAGACTGACTGATTTTACTGCTGCATTTGTTAAACTGAATCCTTACACAATATGATGTTTGCAAGCAGACGCCAATCCAAATTTAGAAAGCTACCTAAATAAAAACATTGCGTGCTATTTGTGTAAAATATAGTTATGTTTTTGTAAAGTAGAGATGTCAAAATATATTATTTGCAGAAAAACTCAATTTTGTTCAAAACCTTTTTTTTGGCTGTTTTCTAGAATTCTGCTACAGTGACGTTTCTCAGACCGAGCTGTCAATGATAAAGTAAAAGCTGTCAATAAAAAAAGGACTAATTTAAAGCATATTTTTGTTAGATGAAATGTGAGTAGTTTTACCCGTGTTGGGAGAATTGAATCACTGAGCTTTATCAAGCTGGATACAACCTAATTTATTTATAAATTGTTCATGTGAGCTTTTACACAAGAAATTTGTCATTCATGAAAATCCTGTAATTTTGGAAAAAAAAGTACATTTCCTACTCATGCTCCTAAGTATGTGTAAATTTATGCATAAGAAGACTAACTAATGTAAATCTCAATTGAATGGCTTTAAATCATATAAATTGTGATTAGTTACTGTACTTTCATTACTCAAGCCCCAGCACCGCCAAGCTGCCACTGTTGGGCCCTTGAGCAAAGCCCTTAACACTATCTTGTCCAGGGGTGCCGTATCATGGATGACCCTACGCTCTGACCCCAGCTTCCTAACAAGTTTAAATAGCCAATGCACAAATTCCACACAAATTTAATAAAACTTTTGTGAAACCTGGTTGTTTCATATTAATGACATTAAGTAACATAATATTAAATATGAAAAAAAAATAAATATAGCAAGCAAACATAAATCTATAAATTAAGAATAATAAAGCCAATAGGTCAATAAGTCAGTTCTGTTTGCTACAACTTCTTCTTGCTGTGTTGTGCCACACTCTTTGTTAGAGCCAGCACTAAATGACTGATAATTTAGCGATCTGGAATGTCTCAAACTGCAATGTGCCGTATAATCCCTAGTGTGCCATCATCCAGCTTCCTATTCCTATCCCACAAGACTTTCTGCTTTGCCTACACTGCACTGGGGAGGGTGCATTGGGGCATTCTGGCTGACAGTCATCAAGACATTTAGCTTTGAATTAAAAAAAAAGCATGATGGGCTGGGTGTCTATGATCACTTGGGTACAGTAGATATTTGTTCCCCTATGTTTTCATGTCAAACAATTTTCTTTTCATTTTATTTAATTCATTTAATTCGTATCTAATTCACTTTCTGTATTTCAGCTCCAAATTTTTATCTTTTCAGTGGGGTGTTATATATATATTAACTTTCAAGTCAAGTAGGCTTTAATGTCGTTCCTGTCTTCGCAGACAGATGGAATGTGAACAAAATATAGTTCCCTCCTCATGGTGCTATGTTTAACATGAAACAGTAACAAAACAAAAGGATTAATAATACAATAATGGAAAATGTGGTAAATACAATAAACCATACAACGATACACTAAACACTACACAATAACACAATTTCAGTAAACACTGTACAAGAAACTAGAGGTATAGCACAAGGTCATGCCTAGGCTAATGCACCTCACATTTGTATCTGAATTTAAAATAAATAAATAAATAAATAAACAAATAATCATTTAAAATCTCAAAATAAGGTGACATATGACAGCTTTACCAAACATGATAATTCCAAACTAGCTAATTTGGTTCTTAAAATGTAGGACTTGATTAGGATAGCTAATCAAGAATTGTGTCTTTGGATTGTGTTTACTGAGATAACTAGACACCTTTTTTTTTAACCTGGAAAGAGCAGATCTATCGAGTCTCATAACCATGGTTTGCAAGTCAATGATTGGCTAATTACATGTGTACAGAATTTTTGCACACACTGTAGTAAGACAGGCACAGTTTAGTTTAATGGTACTATCTGATACTTCATTGGACTCATTAAATCACATTGCTTGCACAAGTAAGTTGTGATCCATTTGGTATTCTGGTTTCTCAAATTAATAAAAGCCTGCCCATGTCTTGGTTTATTTTTACTCTCCTCAAAACATAGTGTTGGTATCTATCTATCTATCTATCCAAAGTTTACCATCCCCAAACCAATGAGTTAATGGAGTGTATGTAAACAAAACTACTGTAGCTGGAATTGGGTTAAGTGGTTGGGAACCCTATTTTGTTCAGCCTGGGAGATGCCCCAGGCCTCGACAGGCTTTTTCCTCTTTGATTTATTATATAGGCAGAAGCCCTAGGGATTGTTGAATGTAATTAAAGAGAACTAAGTGATTCAGCACCCAGTAAAAATTTCAGTACATACTAGTCCTGAGAGCAAAACTCCTCACACTGTGTCACTTTTGGCAAGAGAATTTTCTCCATAACCAGGGAAAAAAAAATGGCTTTAAAAATAGGCACTCCTAACTGAGCCAATTTGCACTGGGAGATAAAGTCCTCATTATTACTCAACATCTCTAATTCAAAATGATTTGCCATGTGGCAAGGGTGCTTCCAAGTCACATGGCAGGTTGGGGAAGTTGACTTTGAGATGTTCTGAACAACAGGGGAAACGCTTCACAGATTTACCAGCTCAATCTCCTCAATTAGTGGAGAGAGTTGCTCTGGTGGTGGGGTGGCAAAGAGAGATGAGTTGGTTATCCAAATAAATCAAATCCCACTTTGATCTCATTTGGAGGCCATCTCTCCCCATCACAGAGTAGAGCTTGGCAAGATACAAGCCAAATTTTTGGGCATGATTTCTTGCCTGCTCTGGTGGACTGATCTCATAGTACACCAGATTGAAACTCCCTCCAACATGGTTGTGGTCGTAAGCAGCCAGCCATTTCACTTGTCTAAACACAAAAGAAAAGTTGTACAAGACAAACTAGGGAAAATGGGAGTAATAGAAGAGTGAGTGGGACAGCCTCATTGTGCTTATGCCCAACAACTAATGGCTGCGGTCCCACTGTGCTGCAAACGCCGCTGCTTAATATGATGACATAATAACTATTGTAATGATTGGCAACAGCATATGCAACATGTAAAGTCTATTTAAATTATTTGTATTTAAATCACACAAATAACGGACATAACAAAACTCAACAACATGTGTCAATAGGTAAGTCCAGTAAATGTCCTTGCTTATATATGCATATTTGTAGTGCATTTTATCCAGCAAGTTGGAGGTGATATTACATTATGGCTATGTGTGTGTGTATAAAATCCACAAATTTTGTACAAAAACGTATTTGTTTGTGTATGGATTAATGGAATGTTTCACTGTTAAACTGAAATGCTGCCATGTCCCATTACCGTCACACTTCCACTTGCATCTTGGGTATGTGCTGCGATTATAGCTTGCCTGTGACTCAAAACCAGAAAGAATGTGAGACATATCCTGGGGCCTTCATTATTGGAACCTAAGCAATCCACTGTCTGATTGCATTAAAAAAAGCTTGCTGAATTTGTCCCATTTGTTCCTCTTGCTTCACTGCCCTGACTTCAATCTACCTTTTGTGTTGCAGACTAATCCATTGGACAATGTGTTCTGTCCCAGGTGGTGAAGGGGCAGTACCATCCATTCTATCTGTCTTTATCAGTGAGCTGAGGAAAGAAGAAGCTGAGCAGAAGACTGTTTGTTGACCAATACATTTTACATTACTGTCATTTCAATAAATAAATAAATAAATAAATAAATAAATACATAAATATCCAATAAATAAAAAGAGTTCAGTAAAGAAGCTCACACACATTCTTATCGTGGGTCAGCAGTGTTCTCTGAATGGCATTGTTCAAATAGCCAAGAGTCCTAAAACAATGGAAACTTTGTAAGTTTACTAAAGGCAAACTCCATCCTAGAAACCCTTCCATCTTTATCACAGCTATAAATGTGGAGGGGAAATACATAAATCAGTAAATAGATGTTCCACTGTCTTGCAACCAAAAGCATATGAGAAGTGTTTGGTGTTTATTTTTCCATTTATTCTCGGTGATGTTAATTAACACACGTTAATCTGTGTGCACAGATGGGGTGATATGACAGAAAACAAAGCAACTTATCAAGCATGCTGTGCTAATTAACCCTCTAAATAACAGAAAATTGAATCTCCTTTGTTGTGACATTCCAAAGCTGATGTTCACACTCTTTGCCAGTTTCTGTTTATTTACATCAAGGTAAGAAAGCTTCTAGATAATAATAATAATAATAATAATAATAATAATAATAATAATAATAATATAGCATTAATGCTTTTAAATGATCAATCAATCAATCAATCATAGGCACAATTGTAAAAAAAATAATTTGTAATAATTTTAACTCCATCTCTTTCCCATCTCAAAAAAGAAATCCTACTGCATGATTAAATAAGTACCCAAGTTTTCTTGTGCAGTGGTAGAGGGAAGCATATAAATATACTGACTGTAGAATCTCTACTCTATAACACCATGCAGAGGGGCAATATATATATTTTCCAGCCTGACTTTTAATAATATTCCCTCTGTAAAGAATAAGTGTGAGGAATTTAAGCATTTTTGTTCGGTTTTATCACACTTAAAACAAACAATAACTGCTGGAAGGCATTGACGCTAAATGATGACCTCATTTGCTGTGTACAGTGGGGAGAAATTAAATGTACATTGGGGAGAAATTAAACTAGATTAATGAATCTTGTACCACTTCCATAAATAAATAAATAAATAAATAAATAAATAAATGGCTGCTACTGGAATTGTTTAAAAAAAAAAATCTCTCATAGCAGAACAGGATAAGAGCTCAGAGCCAGCAGATCTGAGTGCTGTTTATATAATCTAGTAACTGGAATTGAATAATGTCTTTAACCCTTGAAAACTGCAGACTAAAAGAGTAACTTAATTATATGACACTATCATGGGGTAATACTGTAAGTACTATAATTTTGAATTAAAACACTTTTTTTCCAGTCTTGATAGTTATTGAACACAAGTGCTCATATAAGCACGAAAATGGAAATCTTTTTTTTTTTTTTTTTTTTTTTTTAAGGTATATTTTGTTCCTGTGACTGACTAACACTCTCATTACATTGTACACCCTTTTAAACCACTGTACAAAAAGAGCATACCTAACAATCTGATCTCTGTCCCTGTCGAGCTGAATCTATTGTAGTGGCTCCCAAATCTGCCTGATTCATCCTGATGATCTACTGGCGCGTCTGTAATTGTGACTCACCTTCTGTTGCTGTGGATGGTTTCACATGGATATCCAAAAGACTGCACTTTCCAGAAACAATCAGTTAAGGCATTAATATTGTATCCCATTGGTTTTGTAAATCTCAATCTGAATTTACCATCATCTCTTTGAGTTGTTTCAGCTTTATTTTGTCACGACATGCATTGTACCATATTTCTGTTAACTGAGTTATTTCAGAATTGAAATTCCTATCAACTCCAAAACCCTCCATCATCTTTCTTTGTCAACCTTCATCTGTATCAAGAATATTCCTAAAGGATAAGCCAGTTTAATTGTTTTATAAATCATTGCTCAAGTTATTGTCAATTTATGTCTATAGTACTTCTCCATTAAATAAAGACAAAAATGGAAGATGAAAGGAAGAGAATCCCAGACAAACTGGAAAATTGTCTTCTGTCTTTCTTACTCTGCTTTTCTCTTTCTGTATGGCAGATACTGACCTTTCAGGATGACACTAGCTGAATCATTCCTATTACCAACAGCCAATCATCCGTGGAATTTATTCACTGCAAACAGAGACAGAGACTGTTTCCATCATCCTCTTTTAGTGTCTTCTTTTTATCCGTATGCCACTTTTTAGTCACTTTTTCCCTAGTCACCTCCATGTGGTTCTCCTTATGCACAAATTCAGTGTTTCAGTATGGACAGATGGATGAAAAAACACACTACGCTCACAAAAAAAGATTTCTCCAAGACAGTGACATAATTATATACCTCCTTCTCTTTTATTATTGACTGTTATTTCAGTTTTCTGTACATCTGCACACCTGCTGTATATTACCTGGGGAAAACAATTTTCAATTCTCTTTAATGACTGTTATAAAGGAAATGGCTGACCTAAGACTCACATTAAATCAGGAGGGTTTATTAATGAGAGGGTTTTGTGTGACAATTCAAGCTGTAATTGGCTTTTATCCTCAGTTATTAATGTGTAAATTATAACTAGACATCAATTATTGGGGAAAATCACATCACGAGGCTGTCATGCCACCGGGGTATCTCTACTGACTGAAATTTTTTACTAAAGTAAACAGATGTTCTGAATATTTTAGGAGCTCAACTGTCTGACACTCCAGCTCAGGGATGACTGGAATAGATGGGCTAGAAGGAACTAAGCTCCCTACCCCCCCTGACTAGCATCTGTATTTTCTCTCAATATATTTAACCACAAGATGACTGTGGTTAAACATGCAAACTGTGCAAACAAGAGAGTTATATGGTATCTTTGTGCTGCACTTTACACCTTACACCAGCCTTACCTCTGACTGTTACAAAGCATTGACACTGCATACAATTCCTGTGTACATTGTTACTATAGTAGTAATAATGTATTAGAACGAGCACATTAATATAAACCTGGCAAGCAGTGCAATTGTCAGAGCTGTTATAGAAAAAGAATCAGTACCTCATGACAAAACAGGATTGAGAATTCAACTGTGGTATAAAGTATTAGTATAACATGGTATGCTGTATTTCCCTCACACACTGTAGCAACGATGGAATGTAAGCACTGACAAATGGGACTTAAACTTGAGAGTAACTGCAGGGAGCTGGTAGTGGGAGGTGAATAAAACTGACACTACTGAGGGGCTGTCCAAGTCTTTCATGACTTCAGCCTGGCGGAAAGGGTATGTGTGTGGTTATGCATGTATGCTGTCATTTACCTTGTTCATTCAGAAAGAATTCAGACAGGACATTCCAAAAGGAGCTAATCAGGGATTCAGCTTTCTATACGAGTTAACTATATGCCTAATAAGGAACAATGTAGATTTAGCATGAACTCTCCAAGCTCCTGAATGAAACATGAGCTCGACTTCACCTCATTAGTGCTGAGGTTTATGCCATTTTTAAAATTTATTTATTTATGACAGCTACATAATGAGCATCACTTCCCACCAATTACATGTGTTCAAACATGTTTTTGTCTGAATTGTGATGTGGAAAGACTAGAATTACAAGAAGTAGAAGGAGGAACTTTAACACCATGTTGGAAAAGGTTTGTCATCATGTGACAAAGACAGTCAGAGTCTCGCTCTGCAGCAAGATTTTATTTTGCTTGCCATAAGGCACTGACAGATAATAAGGAAGGAACAGGATAGAGGTTCCACAGCTGCTTAAGAAGATTTTCTGGGCAACAGAGAGTCAAGTTAAGAGAGATCATTCTGTTCAAGCTGCTCAGATACTTTTACTGGGTCTGCATGCAGACTGAAATCGAAAAGTACAAATAGTACAAATACATTCACAATGATTCACCATATTCCTCAACCACTCATTCACAAAAGTCATTGTTGAGCTGTTGGCAAATGCATTTAAGGTTGTAGGTGCTGTGTGTGTGTGTATGTGTGTACAGACACCAGTCATGACCCTTATTAGGTGCAGATCAGCACTCATCCAGTGTACATTACAAAGAGGCTTAAAATTGAAGAACACTTAAACAAGCATTAAAAGTAAAGATGCTAGTAGTGAAAGTACAAAAAATGACAATAAATTAAAATAGGATAAATAAAAAATGAAATAATGTTTATTAGTTGCTTGATTTATTTTTGTGTTATGGTAGTTTTTGAATTTGTAAGGTCAATTGGTCAGTATACGTAGGTGCTACTGTTCCTCATACTAATCCCAATCCAGTACAGAATTTGCGACTGTCACACTCACCTGAACATAAGCTCATCTGTTTCCTGTTTAACTACAATCATCTCTTTAAACAACTCATTCACCTTTGGATTTAAACAGCTCATTCATCTTTGGTTATTGTGAGGCTTTGGCTTCTTGTTAGTTAATATTACTGAGTGCTATTCTCTGATTGACTTCCTGGTTTGGACCTTTTTCTTATTTCTCATTGTTTGATCCATACTAATGAACGGAAAAAAGCTTTTGAGACAGTGACACATTTAAATCAGATACCTCCTAACTGTCATATTCATCATGGACAATCCCCCCCAGCGACGGCTCGAGGGCACCTTCACTCACATTTCTGAATGTCTTCTTCTGTTGTCTGTATCACTTCCTGTGTTTGTGCACGCCTATTTTGTATTCCCCCTAATTAGTTCCCCTATATAAGTTCTGCCATTCCTCTCCCTTGTTACTGAGCATTGTGTTTATTGCTACTGTTACGTTGGGATTGTGAGTAACTTAGTTTTATGTTGCATTTTCCTAGCTGTGTTTTGTCTTGCCTTGCCTTTGTCTAGTCTTTTGTTCTAGTTTATTTTTTCTGGTTTTTGTTTCTTTCCTTGCCTGTGTTTACTAGTTGTTTGTTTAATAAAGACCATCTGCATCCTGCCTCGGATTTGTTACATTAACCTTCACTGTGGCACTGTCTTCTCTAAAACCTTGTGCTCTATCATTTAAGGCATTTGACAGACACCCTTATCTAGATTGACTTACAATTATCTCATTTATACAACTGAGCAGTTGAGGGTTAAGGGCTTTGCTCAAGGGTCCAGCAATGGCAGCTTGGTGGTGCTGGAATTTGAACTTCCAACCTTCCAACCAGTAGTTCAATATCTTAACCACTCAGCTACCACTTCCCCAATCATTCTTACTAGAGGTATTACCTTGGAGGCTGACAGTCTTTTTTTGTCAGATAGTTCAGAGGTGACCAAGATGGCTGCTCTCTTGGGCAATGAGATTATTTTCAAAATAAGAGTCCTAAGGAAGGAACCTTCAAAATAAATAAATAAATAAATAAAAATCCTTAACTTGATGGAAAGAACAATATTTGAATGGTGCTAATACTCCAAGACATTGGCTAATTATCTCAAAGCCTGTACTAGACAATTACTAGAGAAATTACATCAGTGTATGGACTTGCCAAGGCAGCTGCAATTGACTCATGAAGCTCATACAGCCATTGTAGGATATCAAATGTGTTGTTACATCATGTTTCCACCTTCTGCACCTTCTTCACCTGTGTAGCTATCGACTTTCATTAGCACTTGCCCTGCTTTTAAAATAGACCACTAGTCCTCTGGTTTCAAAATGAATAGATGAGAGTTCCTGTTTTTCCTTCAACACATTTTTAACAACAGCAAAGCAAGAAAAATGATGTCTATTTAGCTTTTGCATATTTGCTATCATGTTGGTGACAATGTCTGTGACAACATAAGTGATTTTTCCAGTAAGCCCCCAGTCATTAATAAGAACACTAATGATTATCTTGACATTCTCTGTTGTGTGGGCTTTAGGAAGCCTGGCCAAACTAAGAAGAACAGAAGCTAGGTTTGACTGTAGATTGAGATAATGAGAGGCAACCCAAGACAAGCATCCATGTTTAGGGACGTCCACACATCAGCTGTAAGATAAACTGCTTCAGCCTTCTGTACCTGTTCCACAGCCTTCTCTTTTATCTCTGCATATTTTGTGGCTACTTAGGTCTTCAAGATCTTTCTGGTAGGCAGGATGTAAATGAGGTCAAGGTTGTCCTTGACCTCATTTACATCAAGGTATCAAGGTCCTCAATACTTGAGAATGGTTGTGATTCATGTTCACCAAAAGTTCGATCAAATTACACATTACACAACAAATGGGATAAATTGACAAAACAATTCAAAAATTTTTAAGCATTCCTAAACAAGTTCACAAAAGTGAATGTAACACAAAATGTTATAATAATATTTACATTTGAATTTGGACATCTTTACTTAAAGATTTTCTAATGTTTTAACAATGTTACGTTCTTGTCATGTTGTGGTGTCCACAGTTATGTCACTGAAAAACGTGCAGAATGCCTGCATGTTTTTATTATGCAAAAAATATATATATATATATATATATATATATATATATATATATATATAATATAATAAATAAAGATGATCAAAAATAGAGCTGAACTGTAATTGTGCACACAATGAGAGATAGAGCACCTTATATTTGAGAACTTAGTTACTTTCATAAAGTTAAAAGATAGACTGGTATGCACTTGTGCAGTTGTCTATTATACAATTCATCATGGAGTTACCAATATGGCATCAAAAATCAGGAAACAGTAACCTATACCAGTATGTGTAGAATAGACATCCAGCAGTGTACACACTATTAAATATTGTATAAGCATATACACTGATCAGCCAAAACATTGAAACCACCTGCCTAATATTGTGTAGGTCTCCATTGTGCCACCAAAACAGCTCTGACCCATTGAGGCATGGACTCCACAAGACCTCTGAAGGTGTGCTGTAGTATCTGGCACCAATACATGAGCAGCAAATCCTTTATGTCCTGTAAGTTGCGAGGTGGGGCCTCCATGGATCGGATTTGTTTGTCCAGCACATCCCACAGATGCTCGATCAGATTGAGATCTGGGGAATTTGGAGGTCAGGTCAGCACCTTGAACTCTTTGTCATGTTCCTCAAACCATTCCTGAACAATTTTTGCAGTGTGGCAGGGTGCATTATCCTGCTGAAAGAGGCTACTGCCAGTAGGGAATACCGTTGCCATGAAAGGGTATACGTGGTCGTAGTATATGTCACAGTAATATCCACATGAATATCAGGACCCAAGGTTTCCTGCCGTCTTCCCATAGTGCATCCTGGTGCCATCTTTTCAGGTAAGTGACAAAAGTAAAAGAAAAAGTGATTCATCAGACCAGGCCACCTTCTTCCATTGCTCCATGGTCCAGTTCTGGACCAGGTGGGCTAGCCTTTGCTCCCCTGCGCATCAATGAGCCTTGGGCGCCCATGACCCTGTTGCCTGGTTCACCAGTTGTCCTTTCTTGGACCACTTTTGGTAGGTACGAACCACTGCATACTGGGAACATCCTACAAGACATGCCGTTTAGGAGAAGCACTGATCCAGTCATCTAGCCATCACAATTGGGCCTTTGTCAAAGTCGCTCAGATCCTTATGTTTGCCCATTTTTCCTGCTTCCAACATATCAACTTCAAGAACTGACTGTTCACTTGCTGTCTAATATATCCCACCCTAGACAGGTGCCACTGTAACAAAATAATCAATGTTATTCATTTCACCTGTCAGTGGTTTTAATGTTATTGTTAATAGGTATATACTTTTTGGCTCTATGCGACTATACACATTATAACTGCTTCAAACTATCACTAGTAGTGGTAGCTACTGCTGAGTACAGGTTCACGAGCAGGCTTGGGGAGTAACATGTAACAAGGTTACGTAAGTGATCAGATTACAAGTAAATTTTGTAAAAAATGGGAATACTATCTGGTTTACATTTTTTTCATTTAAAACCAAAGAAATTAATCTTTTGACATATTCCAATATAGACAGTTGCATGAATATAGTTCTGGTTCTCTCTTGCCAGTCGTGACTCCCGTGAACCACCTCCTGGTGCATGCACAAACAACATCTGTCTCTAATCATTCTGCTCTAGGGGCACGTTGAAACGGCTGTTTTCCATTTTAAGGAGAAAATGGAAACAACATCACAGTGCAAACTATTACTTCCAGCTGTGAAGATGCTGTCTTTATTGAAGGACTCGACATCTAATTTAAATAAGCATTTAAGCAGGGAAATCATGTTAGTTAGGTTAGCTAAAATTATTTAGTTTTAATTAGTGCTTTGAAATTATCTGGTTTGCATGATCACAGTTGTGGGTAAGGTTGACAGCTGTGATGAATTAGCTAGGATAGTCCTGTATTTTGGGAGAAATTAACATTTGACTCCCCCCACCACAATCACCACACTCCATCCATTCCTGGTACATTGTCAAAGCCAGTAAGGGGAACTCTCACCAACCTCCCCAAGGTTGATCGGTGAAATGAAGAAAGATCAACAAGTAATTTAAAATAGCCTAATGTACATCTAGATGGTATAAACTTTTTTTAATATTGTGTGTGATGGTGGGATGTAGGATGACATTTTTTCCCTGTACTTGTTAACATTAGTTATTAGTTAATGAAATCTGAACCATGACGCATCTGTGTTGTGTTGACGCGAGAGCAGACATTCTCACTATAACTGAACCGGGAAGCGCTGTACTGTTTACAGCAGAGGAAGAGGGATGCTGTATGCAAGCTTTGTTCATTACATTCTAAGTCGATTTTGCATTTACTGGATGCCAGAACCTTGAGAAACTTCCTCAGCTGTAAACAGTGCAGGGCTTCCGGGTCTGGTTGTATCGCGAGAATGTCTGCTCTCGCATCAGCAAAACACACATGTTGTGGTTCTCTCGTGAAAGCGCGTCGGAGATCTATGTGGAACTGAAGCTATTTTTTTGAACGCACAAAAGCATCCGTATTGCTTCATAAAATTGGGATTAAACCACTGGAGTCACATGAATTACTTTTACAATGCTTTTATGAACTTTTTGGAGCTTGAAAGTTTTGGTTACATGGACTGTCAATGGAGGGACAGAAATCTCCCAGGTTTCATTGAAAATATCTTCATTTGTGTTCCGAAGACAAACGAAAGTCTTATGGGTCTAGAACAACATGAGGTTGAGTAATTGACGACAGAATTTTCATTTTTGGGTGAACCATCCCTTTAACTGTGACTTGGCTCAAGCCCCAATAGCCTATGCATGGCCTTAGCCCTTTTTTTTCCACAAAGACGAATACAGCAGTGGCAGGTGATGTGGAGGGAAAATGTGCCCCTGCTTGAGAGCTTCTTCAACGTATTCCTCCATAGCTTGTGTTTCTTTAGCAGATAGAGGGTAGATGTGGTTGCATGGAGTTGCTGCAGGAAGCTGCTTAATTGCACAGTCGTACGAACAATGAGGAGGAAGGCCACTTGCCTTGGCTTTACTGAACACCTCCCGATATTCTTGGTACACCTAAGGTATGATAATGGGGTATGGTTTTGGGGCTTTCGATGGAAGTGGTTGACACAGCACATGATCTGATGTTCCTTCCAGGAGATTTGAGAGATTTGGTGGTTACTGTGACCAGGAGGGTGATGTTTTCCTGGTGGAGTGCCCTGACTTGAAGGGTGAGAGGTTTCATCCTTTGGGTGACGAATCCGTCACCGATGGGTCCTCCATCGAGTGCTTGGAGCTGAAGTGGATGCTGTGGTGGCTGGAGTGGTAACTAAAATCTCTGGGCGAGGTTGCCATCTATGAAGTTCCCCGCCTCACCAGAATTAATCAGTGCTAGAACAGAAGAAAACTCTCTTGAGTATCCCATTTGCACATGAATCGAATCATGAAGGTGTGACGAGAAAAAGAATAGACAGCACTCACCATGGTGGAGCAAGAGTTGGAATTCTCTCACTCAGCTGTGGAACCCGTGCTCCTACTGGGGTGTCGGAAAGGACACTGTGCAACTTGGTGTTGAGGATTGCTGCAATAGAAGCACAGTCTCTCATTTTGATGCCTTTGGTGTTCCACAGCATTGAGCTTTACCTATCCTAGTTGCATAGGCTCTGTGGTCTGGATTTCCAGAAGCTCTGCGTTTATTTATCAGGACATCGAGCCAGATTGACACATTGCTCAGAGAGTCAAGGGTTAACTGATCATTACGACAGATCAGTTCTGTGAGCAAGTCCTCGTTTAACTCTTGGCAGTACATAACTTTGAGAGCAGGCTCGTTCCAGCCACTGCCTGCTGCTAGCATGCAGAAGTGGAGAGCATATTCAGCCGCACTCTGTTTACCTTCCTTGAGAGTGACGAGCTGTTCTCCGGTTTGTTTTCCCTCAGGTGGATGGTCAAACACCTGCTGAAATCACTGCAAGAAACACTTGTAGGAAACAATGCACCTTCCCTCTTGGTTCCAGACTTTGGTTTCCCAATCTAGCCCTTTATCCATCAGCAGGCTGATGAACTGAGCGACCCTGGTGCTATCCAGAATCCCTTCTTGACCCGCAAAGTAGAGCGAGCACTGCAGCATTTATCCCCTACAGCCAGATGGCCCACCGCAAACTTCTCTGGACGAGTGATGAGCAATGAAACAGGTGGGGGAACAGCATACACAGGAGCAGGTGTCACTTGTGCTCTGGTTTGGAGCTGTGCAAGTTGCTCATTCAACATGGCGATTTGTCGTTGTTGCTCTCCAATGAAGCAGACCTGCGCCACTAGCGCCTGGCGCAACTCATCGCTGCCTGCTGCGTCCATGTGAGAGCAAAATATTCTGTCAGAAATCGAGTGTGGATGCAAGTACAGGTACTTAATCCTTTATTTAATTGTGGTAAACAATTAATATATATATATATATATATATATATATATATATATATATATATATATATATATATATAACTAATATAATTATATAATATAATTAATTAATATAATTAAACAATATATATATATATATATATATATATATATATATATATATATATATATATGTACTGTGAGCATGCTGGGATGTGATTGAGTCCAGGAGTGTGTAATCAGTAATCAGATGAGTGTGAATGTAAGAGTGTTTGAGTGTTATAGTCCTTAGCGGCCATTTCTGTAGGCCATGCTGTGTGTTGGGAATTGTAGTTGGACGCCGTTTCCAGTGCCAACATGACAGGGAAAAAAGGCTGCACAAGTAAGCAGACAAATATAAAAAACAACCTAAAATCATGTAGTTACACTGATTGTAAAACTGAACAAAACAAGTAGCAAGCTAAAAAATATTTATAAATACACATTAATTAGGTTTCCAGGAGTGATTATTTCCAGTACATGCTACAGGAACCAGACCTTGAGATGCCACTACTGCTCTGCCTGATTCACTCCACTTTCTAAGAAAAATATAAAAGCCCTTATGGATACACACATCAACAAACATTTTCTTTAGACTTTAGAAATCTTTATAAAATAGGTTATAGGCTAATTATAGGCTAAATATTTGGATACAAACCAAACGTAGTCCTAACTCCAGGGGACTATCAAATAGATTTTCCTTCCTTTTTTCCTTTTTTTTCTTTAATCCTTTTTAATTACTGATCGCTGGTAGAGTCAATTCCAATTGAATTAACTGCACAACCCTCAGTAGAATATGTTACAGGAATTAAGAGGATGGATCTGTGGCCTCATGTGAAGGGCAGAACGTCCCTTTGTCCCAATCATTGAAATATTTAGATTCCATAAAAGCTTCTGTCTGGTCCCTATAGCCAAGCATACACACACAGAGTACATCTGGTACTCCAAAGTGGGCTACAGAGACTCTTTTGCCCTGCAGGCGTTTTATTCTTTAAATAATTTTTCCAGTAATAGAAGGGAGCTTGAAAAGACTACATTTTACATGAGGATTGGAATGAGGCCCAAGTCTTGTGTGCCAAGGTCAAAATATCTACACAGCTCATGCTCCAATCTCAGGAGAGTAACTGAGTATTATCCTAATCTCTCTCTTGCGCTCTCTGTCTCTCCCTCTCTGCCTCTCCCTCTCTGCCTCTGTCTTTTTTCTCATTATCTCAGCACCAAGATAAAGAAAAATCTGCATTAACATGAGAAATTAAGTAATTACTCCATGTATCCAAATGGCTAATTGCATCAGTGGAAAGGGTCGCTCATCAGAGGGATAAGAGATGGCAAGACACTGAGATAGACAAAAGAGAAAGACAGATAAAGAAATTTGAAAGAGTGAAGGAGATCACCAAAGGAGGGAACTCTCCTAACCATTAAAAATGACAATTATAATTGTAACACATTATACCACTGTGCTGTTGAATTCTTGATTTTGATTGGCTCTGACAGGATTTCTATACAATCTCTGGCTGCTAATAAACAATTTAAAATGTGTTTTTAATTAACATATAAAAATGTAGAATGATGTTGTGACACTGCGAGACCACGGAGGGCTGAACACAAACACCAGGAGACGGCAGATGTGGGGAACGTGCTCTTTATTTTCTTTAAAGTGAGAGAAGTAAGGTGAAGGTGAGGGAGCATGGGTCTGGTGAAGCTCTGTGTGGGTAGTGTTGTCTCGGGGCTTGGCATGGTGAGCTGGTGGCAGTGGCGAGCGGCGAGACAGGGGTGGCACTGTGGATGCTCTCAGATGGCGTGGAGGTTGGTGTGCAGAGGCAGAGGCAGAGGCTCTTTCTCTCTGCTTACGTTGGCTTCTGGCAAGAACACAGAAACACACGTTAGTAAGATCATTAATCTCACCTACCTTGCAGAGAGAGCGGCCGCTGGCTCCTTTTATAGCTCCCTGTCTTCTCCCAGAGGATGAATTGGAGCCGCGCCGCTCATTGGCCGCCAGCCGTGTGGCATTTCGTCGCTCCGCCCCACAGCCATGTGCACTCCGGCTGTCCAAAACAAATGGCACTGTTCTTTTAGCACTGTGCTGTCAGTCGTGCAAGGACCGTTGAATGTTTTCCATGACAGATGTTTATTATATGGAAGAAAACTCCAGTGTCAGTGCTTTGAATGGGTCAGTAAATTTACAAATAGGGTATATTACATATTAGGTCCCACTCCTTTATGGGCATGTGTTGCTCCTTCATGAGTGCATTCCACCTTTTTATGGGCATGCTCTGGTTCTTTATGGGCATGTTCCTCTCCTATATGGGCATGTTCTTCTCCTTCATGGGCATGTTCTTCTCCTTTATGGGCATGTTCTTTTCCTTTATGGGCATGTTCTTTTCCTTTATGGGCATGTTCTTTTCCTTTATAGGTGTGTTCCACTCCTATACAGACATGATCTGCTCCTTTAAGGGCTTGTTCCACTCCTTTGTGGATGTGGTCTGCTCCTTTATGGGCATTTTTCTCTCTTTTGTAGCCTTTTGCCATTCCTTTCTGGGTGTGTTCTTCTCTTTTATAGGCATGTTCATCTCCTTTGTGGGCGTATTCCTCTGCTATATGGGTGTGTTTCTCTGCTTTATGGCCTTGTTCCTCTCCTTTGTGGGTGTATTCCTCTCCTTTATGGGTGTCCTTTTTTCTTCGGTTTTCTTTCTTTCTTTATTTTTTTAACCCCTTGCCCATGTGATTAAGTTGCATCATTTTATTTCCACAAAAATCACAAAAAATTACATAATTCTAAGCAACACCACCAATTTCTGGTGAAAGCTGGCTTGAAACATCAGTGTGGTTTTTTGTTTGAACAGAGATATAGTAAAAATTATATAAGATATAAAAAATTATCTCTTTTTATTAAACTGTCAGACTAGCACAGGAAAGTTGATGCATTTATTGGAATATCTTTGCCATTTTTTTCTCACATAAACAAATGGAAAAAAGTTGAAATCTGTGGATTCAGATCAACAGGCTGAATTGGCATGGAATGGGGGATGGGTCAAAAAAGACAAAGTGAGAGAGACAAAGAAAAGTGTGAGAACTTGCATGGGGAGTTTAAAAGCATGCACAGAGAGTAGGAAAGCACATAGTTTGATTTTTATTGTTATTTTATCCTTATTTTCCCTATATAGGTTTAGAACACTGTTCATTGTTATCTTTCGAATCTGAAAAATGTATTCATATTTTATTATATCCCAAATATACTGTATGTATAGTGCATATGATTTTAATTGATTAATCAGATTTACTTCTTGTAACTAATGAAGCTGAAATAGTATCAGTATCCTTGCTACAGCAGTGGTTGTCATTCTAAGCTGTAGGCAGCAACTGTGGAACAGCGTAAGTGGAGAATTAATTATAAATGTGTTAATTATATTAATTAGTTAATTGTGTAATAGGCCCCAGCCTCCTGCTGTGGTGACACATCTCATCAGCGCTGAGGAGTTTCATGCAGTCATAAATTAATGAAAAAAAAAAAAAGAAATAGATAATACACAAAATGTCAAAGCTGTCAAATCACACACACACACACACACACAAATGTCAAATGTCACACAAGTTGTCTCTCGATACACACAACTCTTAAAGTTGTGACATTTTGTGAATCATTGAAGCCCAAAATTAGCTGTGAACTTCAATCTACTATTAAGTATAAAATAAATAAATACTGCTCTAAAAGTTTTGTGTCACTCTCTCAGTTATTCAGCACTAAGGCTAAGATGCTTGGATTGCTACTAATGAACAACACGCTGAGTTTAATTGCATTAATTAACCATGTTACATTAAGTTTTCTGCCACAAACCTATTTGCCAAATTGTATTATTATTATTATTATTATTATTATTATCATTATTATATATTTTGTGCTTTTTATAATAACCATCACTCGGACTCAAACCTGGGACCACAAAGCAGTGAAATGTGAATGGTATCGTGGCATGGCACGGTCTTATTCCATTCCTCTATAAATAATTTCCTTCATTTGTTTCAAATTGTATGCATTATCATGAGATTCGATTGGTGACATCCTGTATCAAAGCTTAATAATATGCACTCAGACTCAGATAGCAAATAGGCTCCAGCCCAAATTTAAAAATGTTCATCTGGTCCAGATACCACCACAGAAAAACAGTGATTATTACCTCACCCAAACCTGACTTTTGAAAAACACGCACACACACACACACACACACACAAAAATATAATAAAATAAAAAAATCCTGATTAAGACTGAATCTCAGGCATGATGCAGAAACAATTCCCTCTTAATGTTATAATGGATTAATTTTCCTTTGTGATTTGGGAAAATTGGCTTCTTTTTTTTAACAGTGGAGTTTGCAGTTAACAGTGTTTAGCACATTAAGAATGAATTACAGTATGTATTGGATGTGTATATAGTATATACTATATATATAGTTGATAAACTATTTGTTAGACTTTATTTGGATAGTCCAATGTAGACACTCTACAAACCATTTGCATACACCAGCCTATCAACTGAGTCTCAACAAATGTTTATCTATCGTTCAACATGTCATAAAATGTATCAATAGACTTTACATGAGCTGAATTTGAAACTGCCATAGAACTAAAGACAAGTTGAAAAGTCTATAGATGAGCAGCTAAACATCAAGTGTTGTAATAACAGTGTCATAAATGGATTAGAGTCATGTAATATGCCTGTAATCAGTATTAAACCATTTAAAAACTATACTGAGGACTTTTCACTTGTGTATTTACATGTTTTCGACATATTAATGAACTAAAAAATAACATTTGATGAGTAAATTGCACAATATAATGGGTTGATAAAGTGTGAAAAACACATCAGATCACAAACATTTGTAAATCTCATTTGTTTGAAAAGTACAGAACATGGCAAAGTGCATAAAGCTGAAGATGGCAAAACAATACAAAACATATAGCTTTCAGTTAGGCCCCTGAAATAAGTTCATTATCATTGCAAAAATAATTATGGCAGAACAACCTAAAATTAATGAATAATTATTACCATTTTAAAACATTCAGTGATAATCCCAGTTCCTATATTCACACCTATGGTGTTTAAACAGCGTGAGGGTGCCCATTCAGTGCAGAACAGTGTTAGTGAGTATGCTTATTAACAGAGAGCGTGGGGTGTTCTGAAATGAGAGCACACAAAGCTGAACATGAGCATGAAGCAGTGAATCTAGTATGCAGAGAATCTTCCATGAGCATGCGTCATTGCTGAACGCTTGCAAAACAGGTGTACAGTCTCACGATCTGCAATGACACATGCTCAAGCTTTGCTGTCATTCACAGGACTCCACACCAAAAGTCAAGTTGAATTTTAAGACTTTGTGGGCAGAAATAAGACACATACCCCCACTGTTGTGATTGGTCACTCTTAACCAATCCCCTTTCTTCCAGAAACAGACCTTGATCTCATTCAATGTAAAATCCTAAAATCAGCCTTTAGTCGTGTTGTTTAATATAATTTAAGACCTACTCTGCTCCAGTTATATGATGATTTGTTATTATCTCAAACTAACAACTCTGGTGTTTGAGAGTTTAAAATAGCTTGTTTTTATACTGATCCCATGGTCTAATATACTCCTGCATCTCATGTTGATAGCAGAATCTGATCTCTGAACACAAACAGTATTTATTGTTATTGGTAGGCTGTCGAATAAGGTCAGATTGGGCAAAACTTGAATTATTGTATAATGTTTCTCCCCTCCAATGTTAAACCTTTTAACAGGTAGCTCAACCACATGGTTACACAGGTTTATCAATGTAATTGCAATATATAGTTTTCATAAACTGGTCTCCAACTTTTCCTTTCTCAAGGGATTACAATGAGTGTTTCTGACATAGTCCATCCAGAAGGGGATGCTTTCAGTTTCTGAAATACAGCTTTGAAATCGGTATGAAAACCAGGCGTTGATATCACCAGTGCTACTCTTCATTCATCAAGTTACCAAGCTAAAAAGTCAAAAGTTAGTTAAAAGATAAAACACGTACCTTGTTTTTGACTGCTCTTGCCATAATAAAGGTATAATATTACAGTCACACAGTCACTAAGTCGCTAAACTGAAGTGACTTAACAGGAGTTCACTGCCAGCTGTCAGTCAGCTATGACCTAGGTTTATCAGCAATTTCACAAGCATAATGATTTATAAAGATAACTTGTTTGATTACAATGATTATTAAAAAGGTGATACATTGAAAAAAAATATCAATAAAACAGAAACAAGAAAAAAAAATAAAATAATTTAAAAATTGGTTGAACGTGATCCAATTTATAAGAATTAATTCATTCATTAAAGATTCTGAGCAACTTCTTGTTAAGCACTAGGGAGAGCTCAGAGGATCTAAAAAAAGGTATTTCCTCTACTTTAATAAATCTCCTAACAGGGTTAACCAAACTGGGCCTATCACAGCTTGGGTAAAATTCTTGGGGACATACTCTTATAGGAAACTAATCAACGCAGGATCATGTGTGAAGCGGAGTTATAGTTAAGTTGATTATTTTTTAACAGCAAGACCCACAGTGTTTTATTCAATTTACAACACAGAATTTACAATGATTACAATTTTGGATTTATTAATGAATGACACATCTTAATTTTTAGCCAGATATAGTTACATTTTAATGTTTTCATAATGTCCATGAGCCAAGTTATTTCCTGTTAGCACTTACTTTATAGCAGCTGTAATCAATCACTCATTAATATAAGTATGATTTGAATTACAGCCGAAACTACTGCCAGAGCTGCTGTTATAGAAAATTAATCAACAGAAAATTAAGCAACTCTTAGCATCTGAGTGTTAAAAGCTATGTGTTACATACACATAGGTGAATTTATATTACAGGTACATTTGAAGTGTATTATGTAAAAAGAATAATTCCAATCCCATGTCAAATATAAAATGCACACCTCACCATACACACACCAGATATTAAGACAACAAGTATGTGTTCCTTCGTTTTATGAAGATAATCCATAATGACCTATATTACAAATATTACCTATATTACATTGTACAAATGTGTGAGTCCATTACCAATTAAATCAATGCCATGCATGAAAGAAAGCTTAATGGCTCCACGGTGATGTCTAAAGCCAGGGTTTCATTAGGCCTTTTAGACAAAACCAAGTATTTACTATTAAATGCACAGCCTTAGTACTGAAGAACATTTTTTTTTCCATTGAAAGCTAAGAGCCTTGCTGTCATGGATTAAACCATTTTCCAAAGCTTGACTTCGTTATTCGAAAAAGCTATTCTAAGCCTAGAATAACAAAACTGCCACAGTGGAATAAGTCCTTATCTTTGAGGGCTGTTGGCCATTTTTTACTAGCAGATCAGAGTTGTATAACAAATATTTAAACACCAGTTATGGATATAAGCAAGGATTTGTGTGTATTTGTTAAGCGGTTGTGCTTAGAAGACAGTTTCCAAACTGGATTGCTCAATTATAGCTTGTCACAGCCATCATATTATTTCTAAACTTTAAACAGTTCTTGTGTTATCTAACATAAAAAAAATCAATATCAAAAGCTCATTTCTTTCAAAATTGAATAGATAAAGTGGTCCCATTGCACAGTGATTTTGGTGAAGACATGGAACATATGAATGGATTTTCCTCACATATACTGTAAATTGCTAATTGTTTTTCAAGAACAGCGTTTAAACATCGAGCCCATTCAAACACAATATCAATTCAGCACAAATGTGCTCACAGTGTGACCGTCTTGAATGCTTTACAGCAGCAGAACCCTCAACATTCCTGGCAAAATTCCAACAAAATAAGCAATTAAAGAGAGAAAAAAATATTACAGGAGTTTACTCAACAGACTGCTCACAGAGGCTTGCTAATGATGTTGACACTGCACTGTTTGGATCCTGTGTAAATGATTAGTTTTTCAGTGAATGTACAGTTTTGAATTTTACAGTCCATTTTTTTTATTTTATTTCAGACCATGTTGTAAACTCATATTGTAGTGTTTCATACAACATGCCCAAAATTCATATGATTTTTAGTGAAGCGGGTTGGATTTTTTTCCCATTATGCTATTTTTTTTCCCTTAATTTGGTCTTCAGCCAAAAGCCATCTCTCCCTTATCATGAGTTAGCTACCAAGTGTGGAGGGTGACAGGTAACGTAGTTCCTCTGAGAACAAGTGAAGCCAACCATCCGCCCCATCTTTATGAACTGCTGCTTATGTTGCATCACAGGGCAGTGTAATACACATGAAGGAATGCGCTGTCTGCCTGTTGTGCATACATGAGCTCACAGACACCCATAATTGGCTAGTGTTGCTGTGATTCATGGGAGACAGAGTATGCCCCTCCCACCCAATTTGGCACCACAAATTTTGCTCCCTTGGCTCCCCGCCACGGATAGCCGTGGTATCATCAATACTATTAATGATATTAAGACAGACACTTGTAGGATTATAAGTGAACAGGCAGCAAGTAAACCATAAAACAATGAATCCTCACTTGCAGACCCTGAGGAACCAAGTTAATGCTTACGTCTGCCTAATCTCAGCTATCCTGTGAATAATAGGGCAAACAGTAGAACATCCCTGACCAGAGGATGAACCCTCTCAGCCAAGAGGAACCTCTGTCAAACTCCGTGATTTAGGCTGTTGTCCAAGACCAGATGGCTCACCCAACAGGATGGTAAAGCTGATAACTTCAGGAAAAAGGGGGAGTGACTTACCCAAGGACCCTCATGGAATGAGACCTTTGTTCTCCCCAGGAACACAAAGTTCACCACCATTCACACATTCCACAGAACCCAGCTTTAACAAAACTATCAGGTTACCTTACATCTACTGAAAGGACAATGAGTCTTAAAATGTTGCACCATGGTTTGAAAAACCTTGTTGCCTTTTTAATATCGTGCCTTATATGTATCATGCCTATAGCCACAAGTTATTATGACGCTTCTGATCATTTAACGGGTATCACATAGTTAATGAATGTATCAATAACAGCAAGTATGTGATGTTTGGTATGTGTGTGATCGTTATTTAATTTGCTAAGGGTTGGGATAAAGTAAATTTGAGAACAAAGTATCACATGTTAGAACTCATGACCAACATTCTAACTTTACCTTGTGGAAAGTTAGAAAAGCACATAACTCAGAGCCCAGTATGCTAATTAGTGTCAGTGGAGGAGAACTTGGAGTTCTCTTCAACCAACATCTTGAGGGAGTCCTCGTCCATTAACAACTCAGAGTTCTTTTCAATCAACATCTTCAACGAGTACTCGGGAGTTCTCGTCAACCAAGAGCTCCAGAAGTTTTTGCACCTCAACATCACGAGGAGATCACGCTCGCTCCGAGGCTCCACATCCAGACTGGTTCTTGCAAAGCCCCCAACTCCCGCCTTTGCAGTACCCGGAACCACATTTTCTCTCATCAACGCTCCTTTGCAGCCCTCCTACGAGACTCTACCAGGTGCACGCCTCACTCCAGTCATCATCCTGATTGGACTTCCGAGACACCACTAAGCAACCAGACCACTTACGAATCTCTGTCTAAAGAGACAATGCAAACGCAAGTACAGTACCTCCAGAGTCTGGCTGAACTGGTGCATTTAATATAAAGTTTAAAGACCTTCTAAATGAAATGGAGGTAAAGTTGATAAGTTGAAGGTTCATTCAGGTCATGGTAGCATACAGTCCTAGAAACTCGGGACTTCATTCATTCTCTGTTCAAAACCCTTCTCTGTATAACCGAAGTGATAATACGGTTTGTTTCCCTAGTGTTAACCTGCAGTAAATGTTAATTTAATTCCCCCCTGTTAGGACAAAGAAATCTCCTCTCAGCATGGTAAGGATAGAATTGAGCGTGTTCCTCAATTTCTTCCTAGAAGGCCTTAGGTTATAGCTAGATTGATACATTGCATGTTCCAGTGTTATTCAAGTAGCTATCTGACTCCCTGTTCCGAGTGAGGCATATCAGTCACAGTTAAACTGCAGTAATTAAAGTTCCCCTGTCAGGACAAAGAAATCTGCTCATAGTACGGTAAAGATAGAGTTGAGCATGTTCCTCAATTTCTCCTTAAAAAGGCCTCATGTTATAGCTAAGTTGATGCCATTGCATGTTCCAATGGCATTCAAATAGCTATTTTACTCCCCAGGGTTAATCATTAGAGTAGCAAAGTTATGCTTGTCCTTTTGTGTCTGCTCGCAGAATAGGTGTGGATGATATGTCTCTCAGTGTAACACTGTGTCAGAGTCTCTGTTTTTTTTTTTTAATGTGAAGTTTGTTTTAAAACTTGATCAAGTAAAGTTAGAATAAATTTGTGTAACCGGCAGCGAAGAAATCATCTTGTGTTTGTGTGTATAGAGAAAGTGGCATGAAAATTTATGATCCGCCGAGATCGCAATTATTGGATTATTGTTATTGTATTGGTTGCAGTTGCAGAACCGGCCTCTTAAAGCTTTATCTCACTTTAACAAACTGAGTTTTTAAGCACCATGCCTTAAAGTGGGCTACAAGTGGTGTTTATTTACGTATCGTTGAAATGCGCTGACATTTCATATAAACTTGCTTAAACTGTGTACCTCAAGCAGTGTGTTAGCGAACTACTGTTTGTATTGGTTGCCATAACAATGATCGGGTCGGAAGTCCTAGGAGACTCTTCCGGGGCAGCTCTGAACTGTACATGCGCAGTCTGTCGATGCCATATTGTAAACAAACTGTCAGGTGTAGCTAAGCTAACCCGAAACAGTAGTGTTTAAATTGACGTCTATGCAAAAACCATTAGCCTCAAAGGTTGTCGGGTGGCAATTAGCATATTGTGGCTTGTAGCAATTGAATACAGCTAGTGTTTTGGGCAACTTTAAAGTGATTAACCCTCATACTTATTTTTCACTTTTCTGTTCCATTTACTCTTCTCCATTCTTTCTACAAGTTTCAAAGTAAACCAGAGACAACTCTCTTTCACTTTAAGCTTATTTCCTGTATATAGTTGTACATTATTGATTCAGTACTTGTAGTTATGCATAACGGCAGCAGGGCCTATTCATGGACTTGATCTTCTTTCATTGAGAAATTTTTGTTGTTTCTTTTCAGTTTCTCCTTTAGTTGTTTGCTTTGACTTGCACGAAGAAAGACTCCACCGCACTAGTAATTCTCCCTCAGTACACCTAGGTTCCAATACACTGTAAAGATCTGTGTCAGTCTTTCTCCCCACAGTGTGCCAATATGCCTCAGACCACAGACCCCATCACCCACTGGGAAGACGCAGAGGCATGGCTGAGCATTGTGACAGACCGCCTCGCACCCAAGGCCTTCTAACTATTGTTAATCGTAATAATCATAATTCTAAGAGCACTCCTGACACAGGGTTGAAGACAGGAGTACAGCCCCCAGGAGCTAAACAAAATCACCGGCTCCCTAAGCCACATCCTTATAGCCCAGCTGAAATTAAGCGACAAGCACATCACCCACCTTCAGAGATGATACATGCCCAACGCTGCATCAATCAGCCAGAAGCCAAAGACCGACTCAAAAGGTCAGATGAAATTGAGCAAGAGGCAAAGAAGGAAATTGCAAAGCTCCATGAAACCCTGCCAGCTACCCAGCATGAAAACGAGGAAAAAAAAAACTGCCCAGAGGGACCTAGCAGACAAACTCCAATACGCCGAGCAGCTACTGGAGAAAGCCAAATCTGAAATCAAAGACAAGAACGCCAAAATCAAGGCCTTAGAAGGCCACCTGGGGAAATCCACAGATGAAATTAAAAGTCTGACCCAGCAGCTCAATCGCATCAGAGAAGAGGTTGACACAATCAAAGTGGAGCTCAAGCATTCCTACAAGCTGCAACCAGAGCCAAGAAGAGTGAGACACCTGCTAGTGTCACCACTGTCCAGCAGAGCAGGGTCCCCCATTTACAGGCTGATACAAGCCATAAGAAGTGAGGGGGCACATCCCAGAACCTCACCAGCCCTCACAGAAGAACTCGTCCCTGCCGACAGAAGAAAGGGACCCATCCACACCGACCTCAAAGCTGTACACAGTCTGGCACTAAAAGACCTTGTCTATCTGGCCAGGAATATTAACAAGTTCACCCCGAATGCAACTGGAGGCTGTGATCTACAGGCCTACCTACAAGACATGGAATTCCATGACCGAGAGAGACAGACTCTATCTGCTCAGAATAAAGTCCAGTCCTGTGGTTCCAACAGCCCATCCACATCAAGTTGGGCTATCAGGTCCTCCATCAGGTCCTGATTAAAGAGTTTGCAGACCCAGAGTCTGAACCTGGACTACACACTTAATAAACGTTACACAAATAATGTAACAAGCATTACTAACCTTACCCTGACTTTTTGCGATAATCTGACCCTTTACATCACCCCCTAATTAGAAACACTAGAAAAAGTATCTAAAACATTTCAAACATTAAATGTTTAATGCTATTGTGGTTAGTGCATAATTCTAATGCATAATAATTGATGTCTATACCTTAGAATAAGAAGGGTTTATGTCAGGAATAAAACACTCAAGGGCATGCTCTTATAGGAAAATAATCAATGACTGGTTGATGTAATGTGGTTCAATGTGAAACTACCACCCCAAAGTTGATTACTGTCCTATAGCGCATGCCCTGAAGTGTTTTATTCCTGTTATACTGCAGCAATTTGTCAATGATTGCAATGTTTTTCATTAAAGAACAAGACCTTTTATCCCTCACCAGCCTTTTTTCTCTCTCTTGTTATGACTCACCATACAAGTCCCTGTGTAAATTAATCTGGAAATGATAACATATTAGAATGAGCGCATTAATATAAACCTGTGATTTGCAGCTGGAGTTATTATCAGAGCTGCTATTATAGAAAATTTGCCAACTTTCTAATCAGTCGGATTCAAGAATTCACCAGCACTGTGGTATAACTATATATAAAGTTTACAATTTATATCTATATTTATCTTTGACCTTATCAAAACTTTATTGCTCAACATCTAAAAATCAGCGAATCATCAGATAGAACACATCACTCCAAGATCTTGGTTTCTTTTTAATGTTTAATACAAGTTTAAAGTTAGGATAGAGTAGTGCATATAATCAGATGGATATGTGATAAAAGCTGTATGCTGCATACAACATGCAGATTAGTATTACAGAAATGTGTTTAACACATGCAGTGTCAGTATGTAGAGAGAATAATTCTTGTGCAGAGAAAAATAAAGGACACACATAGATCATCTTACACATTACACAGTAGATATTAAGCAAATGAGAAGGGTCCAAGTGTGTGAATAAATTACCAAGAAGTATGTGTGTGTGTGTGTGTGTGTGTGTGTGTGTGTGTGTCCACAATGATAGGAATAGCTGACAATTTTGAAAAACTGTTTCTTTAGAAAAATTGCAGAATTTTATTTATTAAAATAAAAACTAGCAGAGACTAAATGTTTATTTTTGTTACAGAGGTTAAGGTTGGGATAGATTTGGGAGTAGCATTAATTAGCTGTGTTAATTATTATGTCAATGGATGCTCCTCACAAGGATAGTATTGACAGTATTGAATTAAAATGTTTTTTTTCTGAAACAAACAAACAAACAAAAACTATTCTTAGCCTTGAGTAACAAAAGCAGAATTGTGGATTCAGCCCTGTTCGTGGGTCATTTTTTATTAGCACATCAGATTCCTATAGGGAATATCCAAATAGAAGATGAGTTCATGTATATTTTTTGTTAAATGGTCATGTCATAAAGACAATATACATCATTAAATAAACTAGATTAATTGCTGACAGTTTATCACAGAATGAAGACCTCACACTATTTTTCTCCAATTTAGTCTAGCAACTCACTCCAGTAAGTTTGATCTACCATATAATGCCTGCTACTAGTTTGGGAGGGTGAAGATTAACATGCTTCCTCTAAACCATGTGAACCTGCATCTGCACGCTTTCAAGCTTTTGCTCACATAGCATAACATTATAGACAGAGAGACATGCTAACTGCTTTATGTCATATCTCAATCTGCTCCAATCACAAACTTCAAGTCTCAGAATTCCTCGCCACAACCGACCATTGAACTCCATTCCTCAGCCACATATCAAACTACAAACTGCCACATAAGCAGTCACATGATTCATAACCCAGATCAGGCCCCCACAGTTACTAACACAGCCCTCCTGTTCCCAATCACACAATCCTTTTAAATAAACTGGACTTTCATGCAGTCAGTACAAAGTCTTGTTCCTAGCACTCCTTCTTTTCCTATTTGTTTAATGGTTTCTTTCATGTCAGTAAATAAATAAATAAATCAATAAATCAGTAAATATCTTTCACTACCACTGAGGATTAGTGTAGTATAGCTATCAGTTCATTAGTACAGATAACTATGCATTCGACAATTACATGATTTATCATTTAAGCATCATGTGAAAAGTGAAACCTTAAAAGTGAAATTAAGTGAAACCTTATACTCAGAAGCTGCCACAAGCATCTAACTTACTATTGTATTTTAAAAAATAATGTACAGGATTTTAGTCAATATGTGCATAGCATGAGGTTGGGTTAGGTAGCCCAAATCAGCTTATAATCACAGCAGCAGTGCTTGGGAAGTCTAGGTATTATTTGCTGCACAGTTACACGGGGACCATACTGTGAGCATGTGACCATGGCATATGAATAAGCCTTTTTTTCAGATAAAATGCTACTTGCTGTGCATGCAGTGTTCTATTTAAGCATCAGCACTGATTCAGGCCAAATAGCCTCACAGTGTGACCATTCTGAATGCATTACAGCAGTGGAAAGCAAAACACTACTGATGAAAATCCAGCAAAATCAGGCATTAAAGGAGAAAAATAAATAAATCACCACAGGAGTTTAATCAACAAGCTGCTCACACAGACTTGTTAATTATGTTGATTCTAAAAACCTTGAATTGTTTGGATTCTTGTGCAATTATCAAACTTGGATGTTCAGCAGAAAATCATTTCATTTTGGAGCCCTTCCTAAACACATAACATTGTAGGTGCCATAAAATTCTACGCCTCTGGTCTAGCACAAAATTCCTAGCCATTTTATGGAATGAGAGTAATTTATTTGATATCAAATTATTTTCTTTTATTTTGAAAAAGTGTATATACATAGTGTATGTATATATGTATTATACATTATATATATATATATATATATATATATATATATATATATATATATATATATATATATATATATATATAATGTGTGTGTGTGTGTATTTGAGATTGAGATCGAAAGTGAATATGAGATGATAGATCAGAATTTCAGCTTTCATTTCCTAATATTTACATCTAGATATTAAACAACTTAGAACATGACCCCTTTAGTGGCAGACCACCCAACTTTAAGGTGAGCAAACATATAGGGACTGTCTTAAAGTAAATTAAGGGAAATAACACAATATTTGGTTGCATATCCCTTGCTTGCAATAACTGCATCAAGCCAGTGACCCACTGACATCAGCAAACTGTTGCATTCTTCTTTTGTGATGCTTTTCCAGGCTTATACCACAGCTTCTTTCAGTTTTTGTTTGTTTTTGGGGGTTCCTCCCTTCAGTCTCCTGATGAGTGGTATGGCCTTGTGGCCTTGTGGTATGGCCTCTATATTTCTGTTCTCAAAGCCAGTGATGGATTTTGATACTGTCACCCCTGCCCTGTGAAGGGTTTTGGTGTTTAGGTTTGTGGTTTTTGGGTTGTTCTTCACAGTTCTCACAATGTTTCTGTCATCAACTGCTGTTGCTGACCTGTTTGATGTCTGGTTGTTAGAACACCAGTGATTTCTTTCTTTTTCAGGACATTCCCAATTGTTGTATTGGCTATGCCCAGTGCTTGTGTAATAGCTGTCATCGATTTTCCTTCTTTTCTCAGATTCAATATAGCTTGCTTTTTTCCCCATAGACAGCTCTCTGGTCTTCATGTTGGTTTATCCTTTTGAAAAATAAATGCAGTTTTCACAGGTGAAAGTAGGGCTTAAACAAAGAGAAGACAATTCAGAATTGTTTAAACAATCAATATACCAGGGTATACCTGGGCAACATGAAATACCTCTCAGTCACATGTTCCAGTATTTTTGATCACTTGAAAATTGGGTTGGTTCAAACATAAGGTGCTAATTTGTTTAACTAAATATCAGAAATTAAATCTGAAATATAGATTTATTGTCTCATATTCATATTTTGTTCTCAAACCTAAATTTCTTCAGTATATAACAATAAATAAATAAATAAATATATAAATATATAAATAAAAATTGGCCTTGCCCTTGGAGGGCACTTAGCATTCAATTTTAGACTATTTGTATGGCAAAGTTCAGTTAATTACTCTTGGCTCTTTAATATGTTATGTCTTTTATTTAAAAAAAAAATGTTTTGTTTCAGTATTTTGTATTGTGTCAGACTTAGCCAAAGCACTATTTTTTTCCCTAATTAATGACATGTTTTAATAGCTTGTTAGCTTTAAGTAGGGTTTTAAATAGTGCAGATACCAGTCAAGAGCTTCAGTAAATCTTCACATCAAACATCAGAATGAGAAAAAACACTTTTTACAAGCAAGGTGGCCAGAAAAGCATCTCAGGATGCACAACACGTTGAACGTTGAGGTTAATGGGCTGCAACAGCAGAAGACCACAATGGCTCCTTTTAGCCAAAAAACAGGAATCTGGGGCTACAGTGGGCCTCACTAAAACTGGACAGTTGAAGATTGGTTCAGTGTTCAACTACCCAGGTTTGGTAAGCCTCGAGTTCACAAATTATGAACTGGAGTGATGTAGCTGACTTTGAGGAATCGTCAGAGCCAGAATGCATATACTATACTGACAATGATAGCATTTCTTCCTCTGTTATAGCATAGTTCATGGTGTTTGTATTTAATTAAAATGAACTCAATTAAAAAAGAGAAAAAACAAAACCCTTCCTGTTTAGGCCACACCCACTTTCACTTTAAATCCATATGTGTGTGTGTTTCTCTGATAGAATGTGAGAAAATTGGCTGTGTCATCCAGACTTCCAGGCTGTGTCCTTCACCCCCTGCTGAGTGAAACAGTGGGATGGGGAGGAAAAAAATAGGAAGTTAGAGGGATAATTTTGATAATGTGTGTGGGGGTGTTACTGTGACTGCTTTTATATTTGTACCAAAGTCATGCTGTCCTCGCTGTCACACCTAAAACTTTCACCTAAATTACTTCTCACACATCACATTCAACCTTCAACAGCCTCACACATATCAGACACAACGTGCAATGTTGTTTAGAGGTCCTGTGTGGACCAATACTTAAACTGGCTTAGTTTAGTGTCTCTAAGAAATATACAAAATTTTTTAAAAAACACACGTTATTAGTCAGGTATTGCATCCTACTGTGAATATTAATGTCATGATTGGAATTCAGTCTAGTTAGCTATTATACATATGCAACAGATTGTTCAGGGATTATGTCACATGAAATGGCATGATAATGATCATGGCATCTCACCCAGGTTTATTCCTACCCAGTGTTCCTGGGATGGGTCTAAAGCAGGTACTGAAGATGGATGGATAACAAAACAAACAAACAAACAAATAAGCATAAGCTACTTAAAGATTATTTAATCATTTATCTACCAAGTTAAAATGTTATGAAAGAGCAGGAATGATTAAAAACTCTGCATGATTATGAGAATTGGCAAGATGACAAGATTCATAGCTACACAGATGCAGTGGCAAAAGAATCAGGAAGTCATTAGAGGAGAGTAGAGAAGGTCGTAGGTGTTATTTTAAGTAGCATGTGTCTAGGGCTTGTTGGTCAGTAAGATGAACATCCTGGAGATTGTATTAGGGATAGTTTACATTTCCCTCAAATTACACTGGTACTTGGTTCCTCTTGATCTTCACATAAACGAAGGGTGCTAGTGCTACATTCCCATGCATTGCAATTTCTGCAGTCATCCATTCCTGCAGATTTTCTTGCTGAAACCATTCATTTGTTTAGCCGTGAACACTGCTTTAATAATGAAAGCAACTGTGCTGACATGAAAACCTGACAGGTTCACTGCTATTGTATTCTCTTGGCTCAGATCATACAGCAATTTGTGTCTATTGGTAGATTTAGGTCAGACTCATTATCATCTCCTCTCCTGTGGTAATCCCCAAGGCTCAGTCCTCGGCTCACTGCTATTGCCCACTGCTATTTGGCATGCTCCACAATCTAATTGCTATGATATACTTATTTATTCTGATTGCTCATACAGATTGTCTCCTCTCACCTAGACTAACTGCCAGGCTGATATCAAGACTTGGATGACTGAGAACATCATAAGGCTTAGCTAATTGTGTCCCTAGCCACCCTGAAGGAAACCAAACACCTCATAGCAGCTATTCCTGACATTATTATGTACACGTCAGCACAGGTTGGAAATGCTGGTACCACTTCATATTCCTCCTTAAGGTCACCCAATTTTCATAATATAAATATTAGAACACTGCCAGAAGTTGTGCATGTAGACAACTGAAACAATGTCCTTTATGAACTTCCTGCCTGGGAGTTGAATGAGTTGGAGTATGCACAGAACTCAGCTGCTAGTGTTTTTACCCACATCCAACACTGGAGACATGACACGCTAAAGGGATTAAAGGGACTGGGATTTTTGTGCAGTTTGAATCCGTCATGTCACTAATTTTTATAGACTGAGCATGTATGCGTCTGAAAAGATTATGCTGCATTTTACCTTCTGTAAAATGACCAGTAGAAATAACCCCAGTTAATATATGTCCTGTCGGAATTGACATTATATCCTGTGGGAAAAAGAGTTTTCATACTTGTTCTTCAGTATAAAGAAGCACTCACTCTTTCTGTCTCCCAACAAAGCCAAAGAGAAACCAAGCATTGCCCATATAAAACACAGAATGATAAATTATATGAGGTTTAAACTTCTGGGGGTTTTAGGTAAGATATATTGAGCTCGTACCACAGGTATAGTGTAGATATGTTATGGTCATGTTACCTACTAATGAGCAAGCACAACTTCACAGCCGTAAATACTAAAAACAAGCAGTTATAATGAAGTAACTGTATGAAATAATCAGTTTGTATTAAAACAAGATGTATGTAATATGCATGATTTTTTTCAGTTTAAAAACCATGTGTACATCATGAAGATACTCCTATCTCTGTAAATTATACTGAGATCCTTTTTTTCTCCATGTGATTCAATCATAATCATGGCACAGACATCCTCTGGCAACATTACTTAACAGACATACACCAATCACCCATAACACTAAAACCACTGACAGGTGACGTGAATAACATTGATTATCTCATTACAATGACACCTCTCAAGGGGTGGGATATACAAGGCAGCAAGTGAACAGTCAGTTCTCGAAGTTGACATTTTGGAAGCAAGAGAAATGGGTAAGTGTAAGGATCTGAGCGACTTTGACAAGGGCCCAATAGCTTTGGCTAGAAGACTGGGTCAGAACATCTCCAAAATGGCAGGTCTTGTGGGGTGTTCCTGGTATGCAGTGGTTAGAACTTACCAAAAGTGGTCCATGGTAGGACAACCGGTGAACCTGCAAAAGGGTCATGGGCACCCAAGGCTCACTAATGCGCATGGGGAGCAAAGGCTAGCCTGTCCGGTCCTGAACCAGGCCCTGGGACAGCAGTATTGCCTGATGCCGCTGGCCGGGATTGAGGGCACCAGAAACTGTGTGCGAGGCAGTGAGATAAGCAAACCGGCATCCATGCTAGACTAAAGGCTAACCTTAGTCACCTGGCTCTACCATCCATTCTCCTCCCCAACAATTGCTCCCTCAAGATAATCTGGACTTAATCAGACTACAGATAACTACCCAGCATGAAGTGAGGGACTATTGTTTTTTTGTTTTTATGGAAACCCGACTCAATGACAGCACTCTGGATGCACCCGTTCAACTAGCTGGCAGCACAGCACATCGCACCGACAGGATAACAGCACTGTCTGGTAAGACTCGCTGTGATGGTCTATGTGTTTACACAAACAAGGAATGGTGCCGGAATGCCGTTGTGGTCTCAAGCTATTGTTTCATGCACTGTGCTCATTGTCTCAGTGTACATTCTACATGGTGCTAATGCAAGGGAAGTGCTAAGTGAACTGTACGAGGCTATCAGTAACTTACAGACAGTGCGCCCCAATGGATTTTTCATTGCTGCTGGAGACTTTAACCACGCAAATCTAAAATCAATGCTGTCAAAATTGCACCAGCATGTTGATTTCACAAACTGTAGTAAAACACTTTAGACAAACATTCACGGTGCTTATAAAGCAACACCCAGCCACCACCTTAGCTGCTCAGACCACATCTCTGTAATATCAATCTTCCCCCACCCCGCATCCTTGCCACCTGTCACATCTTCTAATCCCAGCATAAAGACCACTGCTGAAACATGCCAAACAGGTTCTGAAACAGGTGAGAACCTGGTCTGAGGGAGCCATCTCAGTACCTCAGGACAGCATTGAACACATAGGCTCAAATATGTTCAAAGAGGCTGCTACATACAACAACACCACAGACTTGGAGGAGTACATAGCATCAGTGACTGGCTACATCAGTGAGTGCATAGATGATGTGACTTCCCACAAGACCACCATCATACATGCAAACCAGAAACCATGGATGACTGCTGAAATGCACTTGCTGCTGAAAACCAGAGACACTGCCTTCAGGTCTGATGGCAACGCAGCCCTCCGCACAGCAAGGGCCAATCTGTCCAGGGCTATCAATGAGGCAAAGCTATACACAGAAAGAATCCACAACCACTTCTTAAATACCAAGGACACAAAGTGCATGTGGCAAGGTATTCAGGCCATCACAGACTACGAAGCTAAGCCACTTATCTGTGAGGGTGTCACCTCACTCCCAGACACACTGAAAGTTTTCTACGCACAGTTCGAAGCACAGAACAACATGCCAGCAGAGAAGACCCCCCAACTCCCACTGACCAAGTACTTTGTCTGTCTGCACATCAAGATTTCAAGAAAACTCTGTCCAGAGTTAACCCATGGAAAGCTGCAGGTCCTGACAACATACCTGGCGGGGTGCTAAGTGAATGTGCTGATCAGCTTGCAGATGTACTCACAGACATCTTCAACATTTCCCTGAGCCAAGCAGTTGTCCCTTATCATCCCTGTTCCGAAGAAATCACCTGTGTTCTGCCTGAATGCTACTGGCCTGTTGCACTCACACCCATCATTAAGAAGTGTTTCGAGTGGCTATTCATGAAACACATAAACAGCAGTCTTCCCACCACACTGGAACCATTTCAGTATGCCTGCTGTCCCAACTGCTCAACAGAGGATGCCATATCTGCTACCATCCACCTTTCCCTGACCCATCTGTACAAAAAGGACAACTACGTAAGGATGATGGTCATAGATTTCAGTTCAGCATTCAATACAATCATCCCACAGAAACTAATAACATAGATGAGCCTGCTGGGTTTGAACACCTCCATCTGCAATTGGATTCTGGACTTTTTGACTGGGAGACCCCAGTCTGTCAGGATCAGAAACTCCACCTCCAGCATCACCACACTGAACATCGGCGCTCCCCAGGTCTGTGTGCTCAGTCCACTTCTGTTTACCCTGCTCAGTTATGACTGTGCAGAAAAGTACAGCTCAAATCACATCATCACATTTGCTTATGACACTACAGTTGTGGGCCCTATCAGCAACAATGAAGATGATGAGTTAGCATACAGAGAGGAGGTGAACCAGCTGGCAGAATGGTTCAGAGACAATAAGCTGTCTCTTAATGTTGATAAGACTAAAGAGATAATTGTTGACTTCGGGAGGATCTGAGTAGACCATTCAACAATTCACATCAATGGAACAACTGTGGAGAGAGTCAAAAGCTCCAAGTTTCTTGATGTGCACATGACAGAGGACCTCTCCTGGACTCTCAACACCACCTGCCTAGCCAAGAAGGCACAGCAGTGCCTCCACTTCCTAGGCTGAAGAAATCCAACACCCCCCCCCACCCCACATCCTTGCCACGTTCTACACAAGGATGACAGAGAGTGTCCTGATCAGCTGTCTCACTGAGTGGTATAGGAACTGCACAGCCTCCGACCGCAAGACCCTCTAGCAAATTGTGAGAACAGCTGAAAAGATCATCAGAATCTCTCTACCCACCAGCGACACCTCATACAACAACTGCTGCATCTGCAAAGCCACCAGTATTGTGGATGACCCCTCTCATGGACTCTTCACCCTCCTGCCATCTGGCAGAAGGTACAGGAACATCTGTGCCGCCACCACCAGCAGACTCTGAAACAGTTTCTTCCCTGAGGCAGTCAGGTGCTACCCTACAAATCAGTTTACAATTTACAGCCCATGTTCTGTGAATTTTGTGTCCTGTGCATTCACTGTCCTTTGTATCTACTGTTCTGTTCCATGTATTTATTGTCTTGCGCTTGTCTCACAATGTTGTTTCGTGCACTTTATGTAGTCTTGCATACTGTTCTGTGTTGCGTCATGGTCCTGGAGAAACAATATTTTGTTCTGATATATACTAATTATATAGAGAAATGACAATAGAAACCACTTGACTTGTGAGCATCAGAACTGGACCATGGAGCAACGGAAGAAGGTGGCTTGGTCACGTTTTCTTTTACATCACATGGATGGCTGGTGCGTGTGTGTTGCTTACCTGGGGAAGAGATGGCACCAAGATGGGAAGAAGGCAAGCCAGTGGAGGTAGTGTGATGCTCTGGCATTCATGTGGATCTTACTTTGACATGTACCACCTACTTAAACACTGTTGCAGACCAAGTACACCCCTTCATAGCAATGGTATTCCCTAATGGCAGTGGCCTCTTTCAGCAGGATAATGTGCCCTGCCACACTGTAAAAATTGTTCAGGAATGGTTTGAGGAACATGACAAAGAGTTCAAGGTTCTGACTTGACCTCCAAATTCCCCAGATCTCAATCCGATCGAGCATCTGTGGGATGTGCTGGACAAACAAGTCCAATCCATGGATGACCCACCTCGAAACTTACAGGACTTAAAGGATCTGCTGCTCATGCCTTGGTGCCAGATACCACAGCACATCATCAGAGGTCTTGTGTAGCCCATGCCTTGACAGGTCAGAGCTGATTTGGCAGCACAAGGGGGACCTACACAATATTAGGCAGGTGGTTTTAATGTTAATCCAAATAGTCCTTAATGCTTCAAATAGTACCTAATGCTTTTGGTCGGAGTTTAAAATACAAGTTTTTCTTCTCCTGCTGTGAGAAGTGAGAAGTTGTGAGAAGCTGACATGGATTATTTAGACACTTATGATCAGCCAAAGATTGTGCTCTTATGAGACAGAGCTACTCAATAATATTGAGCTGAAGACTAACACAGTGTCATTGCTACTAATGAAGAGCAACTGTCACTCTGGTTGTGTTTCAAATATCTTCCAGGACTGAAGTGATTCCCATCTCCAGGAAGTAAAACAAATGAGACAAGACTTAAGTCATAAAGATTGACATTACACTGGGATATAAAAAAAATAAAATAAATAACAACTACAAGATAGGTACAAGACATTTTTAATGCAAAATGCATTATTATATTATATAATATAATATAATGCTGCCCGCATTCTCCACCAAAATATGTAGGAAATAGCAGATGTTTTTGCAAGCTTAATTTTTTAATAGCTGATCTACTTTTCATCCAGCGATAGGTTGAAATTATTGTATTTATTAATTGTGCATGGGACATTACCTCCATGGCCACCGGCAATAAAATCCTAAATATAGTGAAAACACTATACTAAGAGCATAGTAACAGTATCAGCAGTTTAAGGCAATAAATTATAAGCACAGAGACACAAGACATTTGCCTTTAAAAATCAGACGAGAGTTTATTAAACTATTCTAATACAGAGAAACTAATCTAACACATAAAACACACACACACACACACACACACACACACACAAAGGTCAAACAGAGAAGTGTTTTGAACAGAGAATAAAGTCCCAAGTTTCTAGGACTGTATGCTATTTCTCAGACCATGACCTGAACGAACCATCAACTTATCAATTTAAACTTCATTTCATTTAGAAGGGCTTTAAACTTTATATTAAAAGCACCAGGTCACCTGGCTTAGCTAGGTGAGTACCAGGACTTCAGTGAAGATCAACCCGGGGAGTCTGGTATGCCACTAAAGACTTCCGTGAACTCCAAGCCTGCCGGAATCTAAGCCCCAGGTACATTGGGCCTTTCAATATCTTGAAACAAATAAATGAAGTCACATTTATTTAATGTAAATAAACTAGACCTGCCATAAACTAGACCTGCCACTGAAGGTCAACCAGCGTATATAGTCAAGACAATACTCAATTCTTGTCGCGGAAACAGCAAATTAGAGTATCTAGTTGATTGGGAGGGTTACGGCCCTGAGGAGCAATGCTGGGTACCTGCACAAGAGATCCTCAACCCCAACCTGTGCCAGGAGTTCCATGTTAACCACCCCAAACTCCAAGAACTAGGGGGAGGCCCAGAAAGAGTAGTGTTCCCGGAGTGAGATCTTTGGCGGGGGTTGGGCATACAAGCATGGCCGCTACAAACTACAATGCCCAGCAAAACACTCAACAGTCACGTTCATCATCTCCCAAGTTCTAATTACACACACCTGTTTCCAATTACTCCCACACCCTATATAAACAGACCTTGGACATTCATTCTGTGTGAAGTAATGCTCAGTGTGCATCACCTGACTCACCAAGCCTTTGTTTGTTTATTGCTATCCTGTTTTTTTTTTTAAACTCTGTTTCTGTTTTGTGGTTTCTGCATCCTGGTTTTGCTACTTTATACTGTTTGCCAATCACATGAACCCTTGCCTGTTTTTTGACCTTGAACCTGTCACTCAGTTTGGAATTGTTTGCTTGGATCATTAAACTATTAATACTGCATTTGCATCCATCTCAGCCCTTCCATTGTGACAAAAACAGAACACCTGGGTTGGTAAATTGGGAGTCAGTTGCATTGCAGAAAATGATTTCTTAGCAAGGTAAAATATCATAAATAAATAAAAAATATATATTATTGCTCATTGTGAGAGTATTATAACAAATATAGGACTATTAAGGCTAAACCTATTTACTAATTTCAAGTTTCAAATTGTTTTATTCTACTGGCAGATAATTTTGCTTCTTTCTAGAAATAAACACTTGAAATAAACAAAATTAAGCTGTCAATTAACAAAGTTAATGATTATCCAGTTATTAACAATTTCAAGCTTGAAATTAGCACAGATATCTAGAAATAGGCTTAATGATTTATGATTTTTGACAAAGTTATTAGCTATTTGTCTATGTTCTGTATATTTTACTTGCTAAGATATCACTTTTTGCAGTGTGGGAATGGTTGATTTTATATTTTTAGATTGTATTATTATTATTATTATTATCTCCTGTATAGGGGTGTAACACAATGCTACTATCTGTATCTGTTTAGTGATGCAAATATTCATATCTGTACCCGTATTCACATTTAAACCCAAAGTGGGTGTGGCCGATACAGGAAGGTTTGGGGTTTTTTATTTTTATTTTTATAAACAGAGATATTTGCAGGGCTGTTTTCTTTAGTAATCCCCCTCTTTCTAACAAATTTAGTTGGTTCTATTTCCTAAAAAAAAAAATGATAAAAAGTAGCCTAATATAAACCACTGTGACCCTGACCAGCACCAGTTTTCACTGGACAAAAATGCTGTCTCAGTGTGGATGGAAGTCCAAAACATAGAGGAAAAAGATGCGTTTTCAAATTTATCCAGAATAATGTGGACGTAGCCTTAGACAAATGGTTAGAAAACCTACATGTAAAAAGCCCAGTTTAAATTCGCATTTGATGCAGAGCTGAGTGAATATCTTATTTTGTGATTTACTATGAGCATTTTTAATCATACGCTGCCCAAGGGTGTGTGTGTGTGTGTGTGTGTGTGTGTGTGTGTGTGTTTCTGTCGGACCACACTTTCACTCCTAATTCTGAATTCTGGCCCTGAATGTAGGTCAATGTAGAACTATACAAGAGCAGCTAGTGGTAGCATATTGTGTGTGTGTGTTTGTGTGTGTGTGTGTGTGTCTGTGAGAGAGAGAGAGAGAGAGAGAGAGAGAGAGAGAGAGAGAGAGAGATTTTAAGATAAATAGAGAGGCCTGCAGCCAGGTCCTGAGGGGGTAAAACTCAACTTTTGGTAGCCTCAACTGTTTTTCAACCCACACACACACACACACACACACACACACACACATAGTCTCTGCAGTAATGGCAGTAGCTAGAAGGTTGCTGAGGGGCTGGAAAGAAAAAGAAATGGGAAAATTGAAGCTGTTCTCTCTCTGAACATCTCTCTCACTCTGTCTTTCCCTCTTTCCTCTCCATCCATCTCTATCTGCACTGGTTATTCAGTCATTTTATTCATTGTCCTCATCTACACAATATCACACAAATTTTTACATTCTGATCTGACACATTGTACCTCGTGGGTACTTTGTGTGTGTGTGTGTGTGTGTGTATGTGTATGTATGGGGAGTATATTCATTCACTGGCATCGCCTACATATACTGACTACTAATACAACAATTATACAAATATTTAACAAAATAGTATGGTTTTCTTTTTAAAGGACTTTTCAGAATACATATAGCTGCAAAGCATCTCAGCTGACATCATTGATTTAACACCCAGAGAATATGCCAAGCAATACAGTGGCAAGGAGAAACTTCCCTCTCTAAAGAGGAAGATTTTCCTTTCAGGGTAGTTTTTATACCAGATATTCTAGCATGTGTCAATTCAACTTTACTACTGTTCAGACAAGATAAGACATACTGAATGTGTTATGTAATGTTGCTGTTATTATCATTTTGCCCAGAGTAAGTGATCTCTGTATAAATCACAGAGATAGTGGTGTTTTCACGATGTATGGATAATCTCACAAAAAAATTCCATATGTACTACATACACGTATTTTAATATAATATTTGACCTTTATTATAAGTCATGTGCATGTCTCTGCAAGTTGCACTTAATTATTAGTAGGCACAATGTATAGACACTGAGAAACATGGGAGTCACAGAGGACAAAACAATGCTCCACAATAATATATAATCATTCTGTTAATTAATTAGTTGTAATTAGTTGCAATACAGCCAAGAATAGAAAAAAAAATCTATTATTATTATTATTAATAATAATAATAATAATAATAATAAAGGGACCAAGCACCAAAGGGTCATAGGCACCCTATTGTTATTCTACCTTTTCTTATTATTCTTCTTCTTCTATATTTCCGCCTAATTAGATTTTCCGCCTTCTTGGATTTTGTTAAAAACAGTTTTTTTTGCTTCTCCTCCTACAAATTTTTTCCAATCATCACCAAATTTGGCACACAACATCTTCAGTGTAAGCCTCAAAAGAATTTTGAATATTCCATACGGTTTGCCCATAATGGGCCAATGAATCCGACAGCAACACTGCCAAACAGGAAGTGAGGCTGTATCTCAGCAATGACCTTGCACACTGACACAAATCTTGGTAGGCATCTTCAGGACCATGGCCTGAGGCTATGCAACAAATTTCATGACAGCGCCACTTACTGGTCAAAAGTTACAATAACATGTTACGAAAACATAAAATGCTTCAATCTAACTCCCATTTTTGCTACTCCTTCTCCAGATTTGGTCAAATATTCACCAAATTTGGCTCACATCATATAGAGACCTGTCTAAACTGTCTAAAAAGCCCAGACTAATGAGAAAAACATCAATACCTTAAATGTTTTTGAATTGCAAAAGAAAAAAAAATAGGTCAGAGCAGTAGCAATCATGACCACAGGGCAGTAGTGGCAGCTGCAGCAGCAATTCCACCCTGCTGTCCATTTGTTCATCTAGACCTTTCCTCTTACAGTCAAAGAATTCCACTACTGTCTGTGGTCAAAACATACACATCATGAGTGAAATGACAAATCACTCATGAATCCCTTTGCCTAAAGTTATGGCTCTCCTTTCCTGTAATTGCTTAGGCAACAATTGTACTGTGTCTGTGAATGTGCAGCTCACTGAGTCTGGGTGCTTGGCCCCCGAAAATGCTGCTTGCAGCTAATTATTATTATTATTATTATTATTGTTATTATTATTATTGTCTATACCTAAAGTAAAGCAAACCCTTTGCAATCATAACACTCTGTGACAGACACATGCCAGAATAATGAAATTTATTCAATAGCTAAAGTAAAGCATACTCCATGTTAACTATCTAAACACTCTATGACACAAAGGACACAATAATGACATTTTTCTGCAGTTAAAGTAAAGCATCCCATTTGTCAAATAATGAAGTTGCAGACAGATGCATTTGCAGGTAGGCAGAATATTTAATGGACAAATCAGAGGTAACCTAATCCAATCGTTAGGCAGAGTCAAAGTCAAAAACAAGCAAAAGGTCAGGTGATCAGTGAACAGGGTAAGCTAGACAGGACTCATGCAAAAAACGTGAAACAGAACAGGTCAAAATCAGAGAGGCAAAACAGGAACAAAAAGCTTGGTATAGTCAGGTGTACAAGACAAAGCTGAGCCTATACTTCGCAAAACATGAATGGATAAGAGTCTCCATTTAAAGGGTCCATGTGTGTGTGGCTGATTGAGTGCAGGTGTGTTCAATCAGAAGCTTGGTGATTGAGAGCGGGTACAAGTGTGTGCATTATGGGGAGTGTAGTTTGAGGCGGCCATATTAGTAGGCCATGGAGATTGTTGGGATATGGAGTCTGCGGAGCACTGTGATGTGACAGAGACCCCCCAAAGGTCAGGGTTACAGTTACCCCAAGTTTCCATAAAACTGGCCCATACCCAAGATGTGACTTGAGGGTCACAGTCACTAACTATCTCCTCTGGTATGCCAAAATACCTGAACACGTGTGAAGAGTAGTTTGGCCATGTTAAAGGCAGAGAGGATGTTTGGGAGAGGAATCAGTTGCAGAGCCTTGGAGAAATGATCAATGACCACTAATAGGGCTGTATTACCTTGGGACTTGGGCAAATTCATCAGGAAGTCAATAGCTATGTGTGACCAGGGCCGTTTGATGTGGGTAGTGGAACCAGTTTACCTGCAGGAAGGTTTCAGGGTACCTTGGCTTGGGCGCACGCTGAACAGGAGGACACAACCCGATACACATCCACGAACATGCGAGGGCGAGTTTGACAGCCAGTAATTCCCGATTGCCTATGTCATAGCTTTGCTTGGCCAAGGAGAGCTTCTGTGAGAAGAAAGACATGGGGTGGAGCTTTGGTTCATCCCCAGAACACTGGGAGAGCACGGGCCCCACACCATTTTCAGAGGCATCTACTTCCACGACAAAGGGCTTTGACGGGTCTGGGTTCTTGAGTATAGGAGCCATGCAGTCTTGAGTTGGTTCAGGGCTTGATCTGCAGCTGGAATCCATGGCAGGTGATTGTGTTTTCCACGGAGAAGGGAGGTTAAAGGGTGAGCGAACAAAATCCTCGTATGAACTGGTGATAAAAATTGGCAAAGCCAATGAATGTTTGCAGATCTTTGATGATTCTGGGTGTGGGCCAATTAACAATGGCAGCCACCTTGACTTGGTCCATATTTACTCCCTCCGGGCTGATTATATACCCCAGGAACGAGATGGTGCTGGTGGAACTAGCACTTTTCTCCCTTTACATACAATTGGTGTCTCATGAGGCATTGCAGGACTTGTCGGAAGTGTCAGACATTCTCTTTGTATGAGGGGGAGTAGACTAAAATGTCGTCAATGTATGCTATGACATATCTCCCCAGCATGTCTCTCAGGAGATCATTAATAAAACACTGAAATACTAAGGGGGCGCTATAGAGCCCATATGGCATTATGCAGTATTCGTCGTGCCCTGAGGTGGTGCTGAAAGCTGTTTTCCACTCATTCTTGAGGCGGTTGTGTTGTTCCAGCCACGGGAGATCCAGGATAACATGATGTTTGGTGGAAACTGTGACCAGCGAAAAGGGTAAACTAGACAGAACTAATGCAAAAAACATGAGACAGAACAGGTCAAAATCAGAGTGACAAAACAGGAACAAAAGGCTTGGTATATACAAAGCTGAGAGTATACTTCGCAACACATGAATGGATGAGGGTCTCTATTTAAAGGGTCCATGTGTGTGTGGCTGATTGAATGCAGGTGTGTTCAATCAGAAGCTTGGTAATTGACAGCGGGTAAGAGTGTGTGCATTCTGGGGAGTGTAGGTTGAGGCAGCCATATTAGTAGGCAACGGAGATTGTTGGGATATGGAGTCCATGGAGCGCTATGATGTGACACCATTGCATATGTCATCGGGTATTTCTTCATTTTTCAGCTCACAACCTACCTGCAGTTAATTTCCATTTACTGTTTGATGCACAAAAAATAGAAGAAAATCTTATAACTGTAATTTTATCTTATCTTGTCATATACAACCTCTTATTAAATGTATATAGAAATATTATCAAGAAAAATAAAAGCTTGAAAAGAAGTAACAGAGACTGTTGGCACCTCTGGTGAGTATATGTAGCTAGTTGAATTATAATCCATCCTAACACACTACTAACACATGTTCTTAAACTTAAACAGCATGCTGTACACTGAGAGGAATCGGTCAAAAAGAAAATGTTATATTCAGTAGCTACAATGTATGACAGTATAAGCACATGGGACATTTCTTATGTCAAAAATGTTTTATGGATCAAATATACCTTAGAATAACATGTTTTCTCTCTGTGTACACCTGCAGATCCCCCCACTGATGAGACATTCACATCAACCAACAGAGCTTCACCTCCTTCCCGCCCTTCCCGCCCTTCCCTATATTGAGAAAAAATGACCTCACTGGTACTCAAAGTGCAATCTGAGTGTGTGTGTGTCCAATATGAGCCAAATATCATATACATTATTACTCTTTTTACTGCTTGGTGTCAATTTAACAACCACAAATCCTGCACATTTTCTTTAAAAAAATTCAATTATGCTCATGAAATAATATTTCTAATGGCTTTTTTTAAAGGCTTTACAATAAGATTATAACTAATACAGTGAGAACAGTGTAATGACAGAGAACAGTGTAATGAAAAGGTAGAGATTAGTGTCACACTGAAAAGAATCAGCTCCTTTCATTCATTTCTTTTGTCCCTTTGTCACTAATAAATCTTAATAAGTGCCTTAGCATGCACAGCTGCTATATATTTATTTATTTCCTCCCATGATTCAGTGATTTATTGGCACTATAGTGTTAATCAATAGTGTTTTTTTAGTTTACCAATAAAAACTTTTTTTTTTTTTTTTTTTTTTTTTTTTTTTTTTTTTTTTTTTTTTTTTTTTATAAAAATTTTTTTTTTTTTTTTTTTTTTTTTTTTTTTTTTTTTTACTTTTTTTAGTTTAAAAAAAAAAACTAGATTTAAATGACATTATGGTGGGATACGTATGGAATGTCTGATATAAGACAATTAGTAAATTTAGAGTCCACTTTGAAGAAATTATTATTATTATTATTATTATTATTATTATTATTATTTAATGAGATATCTGACAGATTTTTTATCTAAAAATATTTTTCTAGCAATATTGCATGACAACAATATGCACAATGTAAAAGCATAAGAATATACTCACTGAGCCCTTTAATAGGATAGCAATAATCTAGTGCAATAATCTAAATGCAATTATCTAATCAGCCAATTGTGTGGCAGCTGTGCAATGCATAAAATCATGCAGATACGGGCCAGCAGCTTTGGGTAATGCTCACACCATCCATCAGAATGGGGGAAAAGTGATCTCAGTGATTTTGACTGTGGCGTGATTGTTGTTGCCAGACAGGCTGGTTTGAGTATTTCTATAACTGCTGATCTTCTGGAATGTTCACATACAATAGTCTCTAGACTTTACATAGAATGATGCAATAAAGAAAAAATATCCAGTGAGTGGCAGTTCTGTGGACAGAAATGCCTTGTTGATGAGATAAGTTAATGGAGAATGGCCAGACTGGTTCAAGCTGACAGAAAGGCTACAGTAACTCAGATAACAACTCTGTACAATTGTGGTGAGCAGAAAAGCATCTCAGAATGCACAGTATGTGGAACCTTGAGGCAGATGGGCTACAACATCAGAACACCACGTCAGCTTCCAATTCTGTCAGCCAAGAACAGAAAGCTGAGGCTGCAGTGAGAACAAGCTCACCAAAACTGGACAGTTGAAGACTGCAAAAACACAGTGTGGTCTGATGAATCTGGATTTCTGCTACAGATGATAGGGTCAGAATTTGGCGCCAACAGCATGAATCCATGGACCCAACTTGGAATATTTCCAACATCTTGTAGAATCCATGCAAAAAAGAATTAAGGCTGTTTTGAGAGGAAAGGGAGGCCCTACCCAGTATTAGTATAGTGTTCATAATTATAAGTCCATAATTCTGCAGTGGTTTGGGAAAACTTTGAATGTCACGGCATTCTGTAAAACAACCAAAATGTTGAAAAATGAGGTTTTGAGTTTTTCTGCCAATAATATCCTTTAACAACTTTAAAAATGCATAAATATATTGCACCAAAACAATGTAGAATATTTTTTATTTACTTTCAAAGCTTACCTATGTATTCTCCCTGCAGAGATTATGTTATGAGATTATAACCATTTAAAAAATGCTTCTGGAAAAACAATCAGTCTGCCTTAAGATGTTTTAATTGCTAGCTTGCTAGCTAACTGTGCTTTTTAACGTGTTGAGCATCATTGATCAAGGTTTTGGATCTGTGACATAACAAAATGGACAAAGGTTCTGTTTACCATGCTTGGTATTCTTAGGAAACATGGCATGAACCCAGCTGAGCATTATGGTCTTGAAACATCTTGTGATAAACCCTAATAGTTTCATTTTTGAGCTACTGATACATTTTATATTTTAGCCTCCTATCTAATGTTACGACCTGCCATCACTGAGTTTAAGCATGTAGCAGCACCTAGAAATCCTGACCGACCCAGAGTATTGTTGCAGCTGAGAGTTTTTATTGACTTTCAATTTAACCAACTTAACAGAACAAGAATGAAACTAACTCTGCAAATTCCAGCAGCTTGTTTCTTCTCCTCGCAATCTCTGCCATGCTATAAACGCTATAAAAAATAAAACTGAATTGAATTGATTGTCAGTAAAGAATGCCCCTGAGCTGATTTGAATGGAGTAGCTCAACAGGGGGTGTGACATCTAAATTTCCCAGTGTAGTGGTATTTTCAAACTCAATTTGTTCCAAAATTGTGTTTGTGCTCCTGCTTTTTAGACCCCTTCTTAGTGCAAACACAATGCCAACAGTAGTTTTCAAACTTCCAAGAGAGCCTGGTTTCATGAAACCATGAAACTATTTACAGTGTCATTGCATTTATATTATAAATATTATGGAAGGAAATTATATATATATATATATATATATATATATATATATATATATATATATATATATATATATATAATTTCCTTCCTGTGTGAGAAAGCAGTCTTGTCAGAGTCATGTCTGTTTCATTAATAATGTAAAAAACTGTACTGCAGAAACTCATACAGTGAAATGAAATGCAAAATTATAATTGATTTTTTTTTCTTTTCTCCTTGCATAATACTGTCTAAGAAAAGTGGTGTCACTTTTAATGACAGGGAAAAAAAAAAACCCTGCAATTCCAAAGTCTGAATCTTATTTGATGGAGGAAATGTTCTTACAAGTCACATTTCTTTTATTTCTCATAATTCCTTTTCAGGACGTATGAATAAAATATACACTGATGAATAAAATAGACATTAAAAAATAATAAAATGGCAGTTTTCCTTACAATAGTTAAAATAGTACTGAAGATAACTGCATAATACAGAGTGTAAATTAATCTGTTCATCTGTTTACCAAGTGTGTGTCTGTGTACATTTCTGTTATGAAAGAGATGTGTTTATTGTAGGAGTAAATGTAAACTAATCTAATATAGGAGATAAAAACCTAATCATTTTACGAAATAATGAAATCATTAAGCGTGAAAATGGATAAACTTCAGCCCACTGCAGGAAATGACATGAAGGAATAATTATTCTTTTCTGGCTTCTTATGTGTGCTAATGCATCAATCTCATTTATAAAGATCCTTAGTTGCTCCTTGAATAGTGGAGGAAAACAATTAAAATATGCATGATTTCCCACAGTTCTATCACTGGCTTTCTCTCTCACGCACAGCGAAAAATAAAACGTCTCCCTCAACATAATGGAGAAGTCAGTGCGAAGTAAACCAGAATTAAATAGATTTCTTCTCCTACAGTAATGATGTTGAAATTAAACACTTACACTCATGTAGCACAATACAGTAAATAATAATAAAAATGAAGATAATGAGAAATTTACAAAAAAAACTAATTTACATATTTTTAAAATTTATATTTATTCAAATATAAATATAAATGTTTTTTTTAATATTTATACACATTTTTCACTGATTCTTGGTCCCCAGTGTTCATTATAAATGTCTTCTTGTAAAAAATCTAGCTGACTGGACTTAAAGTGGTTCCAACAGAAATTAGCTGCCATTTACTCTCTATAAAAAAAGAAATCATTTGAGCTTCAGCCCAGCTTGAGGTTGTGGAGGTCTTTGCTAACGAGGCTGTGGAGTTTCAGGCCAAACATGGCTGTGATTTATTGATCTTTGAGGAGAGAAAAGGTTGGGAAAAGGCTGCTTTAATTGCACTGTCAGGAGTGGGTGTGCTGTTGTATGATCCTGAGAAAGAGGATGCTCCGGTGTTACTCTTCTCTTTTCTTCTGCTCTGTACTTTTTTTTTAATAATACTCTTCTCTACTCTTTACTATGAGAAAACAGAGCTAGAAGAATATAGAGAAGGGTACAGAGGAGAAATGTACATGAGAGCAGAATAGAGTAACACCAGAATTGACTCTCTCTCAGGATGCTACATTTTCATTTTATAATCTCTGAATTTAATTTTATATAATGTAATATATATATATATATATATATATATATATATATATATATATATATATATCAATTTATGATAATTAATCTTTTCTAGTTTCTAATGTTGCACATTATGTTTGCACCCTCAGTAAAAAGTCAGCAAGAGTCTGGATAGAATCTTTATTTTTGATTTATACACTATATGGCCAAGAGTATGTGGACACCTAACCATCACACCCCTATGTGGTTCTTCTCCAAACTGTTGCCACAAAGATCGAAGCACATTGTATAGAATCTGTTTGTATGCTGTGGCATTACAATTTCCCTTCACTGGAACTAAGAGGTCCAAACCTGTTCCGCCATGACAATGCCCCTGTGCACAAAGCGAGCTCCATGAAGACATGATTTTCCAAGGTTGGAGTCCAAGAAGAGTGTTCTCAGCCCCGAATCAGTGCATAACCTCAAATCTAATGGAAAGCCTTCTCAGAAGAATGGAGGTTATTATAACAGCAAAGGGGGACTAAATCTGGACTAGAATGTTCAAAAAGCACATATGGATGTTATGGTCAGGTATCCACAAACTTTTTGCCATATACGTAGTGTATGTTTAACCACAAGGTGACTAAACAGTAGGGTTTGTCAGTTTGTCAATGTTTCCACATACCTGCATGTTCCTGATTTAGAAAAGGTCATCTGTCATCTATGAATGCTAATAAATTTTGCTTAGTGACAACCATTCTACCGTCAGCCAGATCTTACTGAGGGGGGTAGTGCAACAGGCTGCTATATTTACAGCATCAAGGTACCACTATGAAGATCATTACATTTCAACATACACGCCAAATAAAAACTTATGAAAGTCAATAAAGAGTAGCTTTTGTTCTTTCTCTTGTTGCTGAATCTGCTTGTTTGCTGGGCAAATTTTTATTTAAAAAAAACAGTCATTTACATCAATATTGTCCAGTGTGCCAGGCAGATTATATATAAAATCTGCTCGACTTGCTCACTTTGTGCTTAAGGATGACTGGATATCTTGATAAGGTTCGTTCTCCCCAGGGAAAGCTCTGCTTATCTTAAAAAGATTCAGTAGCATCAGGTTCTACCCTTCCTATAACCTGAATGAATAAAACATCTGCTATACAGATCAGTTAGTGTAAGAGAGTCAGTCACAGATTCATCTTTTTTTTTTTTTTGATCACATTTCTGCTGCCCTTAACTGGGAAAATTTTATTTTGACACAGTTCCGTATAGAGTCAGTAAAAATGCCATCCAGCATCAGGATAAATGTAAGCAGTGTGAAAATATGCACTTTTACAATTTTAGAGTACCATGAAATATACACATACAGATACACACAAGCACACTACCCCAACCATCTGTCACTACATAAAGAAACCAGGAAAGATATACAGTAACTATTTCAATTTTGCTTAACACAGTACACCATTATGATTATACATTAGGAACATCTCCACAAGGCCTGCATACCCCTCACCACACACACACACACACACATTTCATCTCTTTATTAGATAAGAATATCTGTTCTTCACCACTGTAGCTGTAACTATAGAAACATGGTGTCTCTCTTTTTAAAATTAATTTATTTTTCAACTTTTCAAAATGATCATTAAGTTTTTTTCTGGTTTATCTAATATAAAGAACATATTTCTACACTGTTAAGACTGAGTCAGTGCTCTCTCCACCACTCCACTAATCTGTGACGCTCACACTCTCGTTATTGCCCATATAATCACATCCACTTGTTGGGATTAAGGTCTGATGCTCAGCTACCTTATGGTTGAATGCAATAATAACTTTGACCTTTAAATCATGACTCATGACCCTGGAATTCTAGTGAGCTTTACCTTAGTTGACATTTCTTTTAAACTTTCCAACAATACTTTATTTAAAGAGTACTTACATGGCCTTTGTGAAAAAATAAAAGAAAACACATACATATACAGTGCATTCTCAAAGGGCTGGCCATTCTCTTTTATGTAAAGACAATGCTGTATACTTCCATGCAATAAAAAAAAATCCATTTCATTGGTTTTGATATAAACCTTTCATATTTTTTCCAAAATCTCTTTATGAAACCTTTATAAAGAGCATACTGTATATACAGCATACTGCATACTGTATATACAGTAGTTTAGAGAGCCAATCAGATTACCATCTCCAAGATTCTGACTGCCCTAGCCAGAAAAGTGTGCAAAACAAAATCATATGTGCTATATGCTGGGGGCTGAGACTAATTGATTTGGGCACTTGTTTAAAAAAATGCTTATATTTTTGCAATAAATAATTAATTTTAGCAGTGAATCAAAATAAAAAAACTGATCTGTTCAGATTTGATCAAAGTTGATCTGTTATTTCCAGACAGTATATGTTTTATTAATTTAAAAATCCAGACCTCTAGTTTTTCTAGAGAGACTGGCACATTTCATCAATAAACCTTCTGTGTTCTCAGAAAAAGGGAAATTGACTGACTAGGAAGATGACCAATCACAGACTTTTCTCCACAGCCCATCAGCAAACATGAGGTTATCCTGTTTACTTTTTACAATTTAGAATTGGCCAAACTATCTATTGCCATGTATTTGGGACAGGGGAAGAAACCGAAGAACCTGGAGGAAACTGGACTTTAGTCTTTCCATTAAAACTGGATCCAAATAATCAAAATTTAAAACAGAGAAAATACCAAAGTATACAGTGAAATACAACTTGGGAATTATAGACCACCACATGCTGGGTTAAGTGCCTGCATATAGAGTTAAGACAATACTGTATAACATATCAGAAATTCATGGTGACACCAGTTACCTGTAGTATACCACCTGTCCAGCAGAGGTCACATTTATTCAGAATCTTAGGGCCAAATTGTGATGGCTAGTCAACTGGGTCAGAGCATCTCCAAAACGGCAGGTCTTGTGGGGTGTTCCTGGTATGCAGTGGTTAGTACCTACCAAAAGTGGTCCAAGGAAGGGCAACTGGTGAACTGGTGACAAGGTCATGGGTGCCCAAGGCTCTTGAATTCACTTGGTGAGCGCTGTGGTCCGATCCAACAGAAGAGCTACTGTAGCACAAATTGCTGAAAAAGTTAATGCTGGCTATGATAGAAAGGTGCCAGAACACACAGTATATCACAGCTTGCTGCATATGGGGCTGTGTAGCCACAGACCAGTCAGAATGCCCATGCTGACCTCTGTCCAACCCCAAAAGTCCCTATAATGGGCAAGTGAGCATCAGAACTGGACCATGAAGCAATGGAAGAAGGTGGCCTGGTCTGATGAATCACGTTTTCTTTTACATCATGTGGATGGCCGGGTGCGTTTGTATCACTTACCTGGGGAAGAGATGGCACTAGGATGCACTATGGGAAGAAGGCAAGCCAGCGGAGGCAATGTGATGCTCTATGCAATGTTCTGCTGGGAAACCTTGGGTCCTGGCATTCAAGTGGATGTTACTTTGACACGTACCACCTACTTAAACATTGTTGCAGACCAAGTACACCCCTTCATGGCAATAGTATTCCCTAATGGCTGTGGCCACTTTCAGCAGGATAATCTGCCCTGCCACACTGCAGAAATTGTTCAGGAATGGTTTGAGGAACATGACAAATTGTTCAAAGTGTTGACTTGACCTCCAAATTCCCCAGATCTCAACCTGATCGAGCATCTGTGGGATGTACTGGACAAACAAGTCTGATCCATGGAGGCCCCACCTCGCAACTTACAGGACATAAAGGATCTGCTGCAAACGTCTTGGTGCCAGATACCACAGAACACCTTCAGAGGTCTTGTGTACATATATATATATATATATATATATATATATATATATATATATATATATATATATATATATATATATATATCACACACACAACACACACACCTCCCACTTTCCCACAGTGTGATGTCTTTGCTGTTTAGCATTATGGTTGAGCCTTGAGCCCTTCTCAGCTATTGTGGGAAAAAAAAAAAAAACTTGTATTATATGAGAAATAATGAGTTTGTTCAAATTTCCGTTGGAGACTCACTAATGACAACCTCTACTGATTGGCTTCAAATTGTATAATTGGTGATAACCTACTGACTGTGTGAAAGTGACTGTGTATCACATGTTCTCCTCATGTCTGTGTCAGTTTCATCTGGATTCTCTAGTTCCCTTCCACCTTCCAAATACATGCCAGGTAGATTGGCTACTCTAAATTGCACCTAGGTGCAATGAGTATGTGTATGTGTGTAAGCATGGTGTCTTACTATGTACTGTTCCATCTAGGGTGTATTCCTGCCTCACACACAGCATTCCTGGGATAGGCTCCAGATCCACCTTGACCAGAAAAAAGCAGGTACAGGAGATGAATGAATGAATGATTGTAAAATAGCTACTATATATAATAATATGCAGAAGTGGAAATATTAGGAAATCTATGGCATTTTTATTCTTGTGTTTATTGGTTAGACAGGGAGTTGGAGAAATTTTACTGTTTTTGCATGATTCTTATGTTGGAGTATTTCCCCTTTTGCCACTGATTGCTCAAAAGTGTGCTAACAACCTTCAGATTTGTTCTACAAATCCACAGTATACAAACAAAAAAAAAACTAGTTTGCAAACAACAACAACAACAAAACATTTAGACCTCCATCATTAATGGTTTGTGTGTGTCTGTGTGTGTGTGTGTGTATATGGTTTTAACATTTGCACTGTATGAGTATAATTTGTTTGCATTAGTTATGAAAAGAACAATAAAGAATAAATGAGTGTGTGCTCACTCCTCTGTGTCCTACACACACTGCTGAATAACAGAGCAGCGATATGAGCTGAATAATAAACTGCTGTACATTAAATTAAAGAGGGTTACAACAGGAGTGAAACGTGTAACACAATATACATACACTCTACAACACACACTCTACACCATGGCTCTGACCTCTGAGTTATCTGCAGTGACAATACAAATCACCTGGGATTTTCTGTTCATTTATCTGTGGCTGGAAACCTGCTGCATTATGATATGGAGGAAAATAATGTCAGTGTGCGTTTAGCATATAGCACATAGAACATTATTATTCTGTTGGCAAAAGAGACCGTCTTTTTGCTTATGTATTGTGTGTATGTGAGTGCAATACAGTTCTTTCCATTGCTCAGAAGTAGCAGGTGCAAATGCATTATTATCATTCATTCATCTGCAGGCAATGAAGCGCTTAATCCCAGTCAGGTTTGCGTGTACTTGGAGCCATATGGGCATTAGGTGGGAATACAGCCTGGATGGGATGCTAGTCCATCACAGGGCACCATGCACACACACACATATTCAAACTTAAGGGGAATTTAAAGTATCCAGTTCACCTACCAGCATGTTATTTTGGAGGTGGGAGGAAACCGGAGAACAACACATATAATGCAATCAGCCATAATTAATCAGTACAAAGAGGTGTGTAATAACCCACTTTGCAAACAAACTTTTCAAATGTAGCTAGTGTACTGTTTTAATTATGTATTTCAACTTCACACTATAGTAATAATAATGCTTGATTAACATTAAAAAAAAGCCTTTAGTAAAAAAATAGTGGGTGGTAATGATTTTCCATTTGAATAAAGATCAAGGCTGTTAATTTGATGTACACTTTGGTGAATTTGTACTTGTCTCATTTTTAGAAGTCACTACAAAGTCAATGTGAGAATTTAGGAAACAAACTTCTTAAAATATGCTAAGTGTACTGTTTAATTATGGCTTTATACTTCAAATAATGGAATGAATATTTCATTTTTTAGTATTTATACCTGAAAACTATGACAAAAGGACAAAAAAGGACAAAAGGGCAGCTGGATAAACTCTTTGCATTCATTCTGCCCCTTTTCTCTTTAGTCTGATGCTGGTATATTTAAGCTTTGCGTATATATTTAAGCAATTCTGTGTACTATTGGCATTCAAAATAAAAATGATTCTTATGTCTTTTTTGCACATGCATCATGTTCATGAACACAGATCTATTTGCATATACGTACATCACTCACACACACACACAATAAAATACCTAACTGACATTACTATTATCACGATAGGTCATAAATATAATATCAGTATCAATTATGCATGAGATTTTCTGAAAGATTCATAACACTGTGGTCTTGTCTCTTGTCCTCACAAGTTTGATGATAATATAGTCTTCGAGAAATAAAAAGTTTCACTAAAATCTACTAGCCTAACACATCGCATTTTTTGCTCCCATGTATCAAGTCCAATTGTCAAATTCAGTGTGGAAATACAAACATCCTGGTAACATGCTGGTAAAATGACGCTGACTGTGAGGAAAACAATGCATTCCAAACCCCAATCAGTAATGAAGATTTTTTTTTCAAATGAAGATGGTTTTCAACTGATCTCAGAGAAGTTGGACACTTTCGACTTAACTCGCTCAATATGTTATACTGTCCCTAAGCAATAGGCTTCCAGATTTTAACTTCTTGTCGAGACATATACATGCATATATTTTAAGCTAACATCTGACGTATTGTAGCTACGATATAAAAGTAAATGGAAGAATGAAAATAATTAAGAGTTTAAAGTTCTAACAATTGATGTAGTATGCATTCATCATTGTGAAATAATTACTGTGACACATTTCTGTAGTGTGGACCTCACAAAAACTTTGATCCTGGTTACAAGAGGATGCTTGTATTGTCTAGGGTTGCACCAACATTCTGGCCAAAAGAGTTCCAGTTGTAAGGATTCATGTGGTATGTGAACATATTTTGCTATTAATTTCAGTTTAACCCCAGGTAAAGACCTCTTTAGAAATGATGCTTAGATGTTGTTGAAAATTCATAGATTAAATAAACAAACAAACAAAAAAAAAAAAAAAAAAAAAATTTAATTAAATTAATTAATTGTTTAATTATTTAATTACACATACATTTATATATAAGTAATGATCAACATACTAAAAATAGTTTCAGAACAAAATGTTACCTTACATTTATTTATTAAGCATTATTTTTTATAAGCACAAACAGCACAGTAAATAATTACAGTATTATTTAATAAATAAATTAATAATCCATGTGTAATAATTAAATTACACAGTAAATACTTATGTAACATAAGTACATAAAAATAATGAAAATACATAAAATAATGAAAATGCATACATAAAGAAAGTATTATTATTATTATTATTATTATTATTATTATGATGTAGCTTTGTTGCTTGAATCCCAGAGGGAAATGTGAGTTGGCAATTAAAAAAAAAACAAGGATTCCAGCTCCCCTTTGTCTCCTGCGCCTGCTACTCCTATAGCACAAGAGCTATACCATTTAAATAATATTTCATAGTTCATCAGGCTGCAGTGTGTGGGAATAATTCAGCTATTTAATCATAAGTACTTATGTGAAAACTATAAATGTGGGCTACTGCATTAATATAAGAGTAGAGCTAATAGTTTAAAACCTTGCTAATAGACTCAACAGTGACTCTTCTGCTGTTCTGGTCTTTAATTTCACATTACATGGTTTATTGTGTGAATCATTCCATATGCTATCACAGAGTGATGTGCTATAATTATGAAATGTGATTTTGCTTTGCTTTCTGTTCCTGTCTCCACTCCCACCATTTAATTGGAGTATTTCCAAATGTGTGCACCTATTTCATATTTTTCATTTCATTAGTTTATGTATTTAAGCACTTATGTTTGGTTTGTTTGAAGTTTTGACCTTATTAGATCATTTACCACATACCATCCTTTCGAGTGTCTCATTTCTGCAGTTTAATATAAATAGAAGGTTTATTAAACTTTAAGACAACTGAAACCATAAAAAGTGATGAGAAAAATAAGATAAGATATAAGATATAAAGCACTAACATATAAGATTCAACATTGTTCGAGCCAACAGTGCAAAAAACTGCAAAGACATAAACTCCCCAAAAGACACACTTTTGAAGAAAAAAATTGCTAAAGCATTCTTGGTGAATAGTTAGTGTTTCTTAGCTTAGTGAAGATGTTCTACCTGGAAATCTTTAAGAGCTTCCCTACAGAGAATTAAAACTGATGAACTCTTTACAGTTGCATATTTAATCAAATTTTTATGAGAGGGAAAAATATACAGTATGACATCCATGTACTTCAGAAATGTGACAGGTCCTTGGACACTTCTACCTTGTCCTGGAATCCTCCTTTCCTTCCACATGACCCTTAACATCTTCCACAGTCTTGTTTTAGCACCTATAAAACCTAGATCATTTATTACATTGTTTTTATTGCTGTCATCTTTTAATGACTGCCTCCTGAATAGAGTGCATCAGTATGCTCCTCTAGGTGACATCATCTCTGTTTCTTTCAGACCATCAGAACACACTGCTTTTTGTGGACTCACAACTTTGCTCAAGGTTGTGTAGATGAAGTTTATGTGTTTAGAGGCAAAATGACTTAACATTCATGACCAGATGGTCCCAGTTCACTGGGGTGTCTACTTACATGCCTCAATTATTATAATTAACACAAAAGTTTAATCAAGAAAAGTTTGATGTGGAACACAATAGAGGTGATGTCTGCAACTGATATTTTAACTTAATATTAAAACAGAGAAATAATAATAATAATAATAATAATAATAATAATAATAACAATGGAAATACTGTTACTTTAGGTTTCAGATACTGCATAACAACTGAAAATATGAACTAAAAAGAGAAGAAGAGAGACATTTAAAATATGGTGGTGTGCGTTAATGGAAAATATCTATACACTTTTTTTTAGGGTTTTAAACAGGTGTGTGCACAAGTCTTTAATAGCAAAGCCTTTGAAACTTTTGAATTTTAAAGTCACTGCAGTGTACACTTGGTCTTATTGAAAAAGGCTCTACTGGTGAAAGTATAACATTTCTTTTTTTTTTAATTATTATTTATAGATGAGCACTTTGACATAGGTTTTGAATTATAAAAGTTCAAACAAGATAAATGGATCACACACATTTAGCAAGTCCTAAAATAGTTCTGGGTTAAGCTAATTGGCTTTAAACTTTATAAATCCTACATTTTTTTTTTCTCCTTTAACAGGCAACCTCTTTTAGAAGATGGGTGTCTGTGAAAATATAGCACATAGTTACAATTCATTTCCAGTGAGGTGTGTGTTAAAAAAAAAAAAAAGACAAAAATGAAGTGTCCTCATTACCAGTCTATTTATAATGCAGAGCTTTTTATAACAGATTAAAAATTACATGGTTTTATCAAGAGATTTTATAGCTAAATATTAATCGTCCCAGGTCCAAATTTAATGAATAATATACTGATCCACATAATAGAGAGAAAATAGCCTTTAATCAAATACAGTCCATCATTTTACAATTTAAATATATTGGATTATCCTGTTGACAGGAAAAAAAAAATAAAACACTTGTAATTTTCAGTGATGCCTTATACTGTATTTCAAAGAGGAACATATTATGTTTCTAACACAAATTGTTAACTGATGTTGCTCAGTCAATCAATTAATCAAATGAATATTGAATTACTTCGGTCTAACAAACATGGCATTGGCATGGCATTGGTTATTATTATTATTATTATTATTATTATTATTATCTCAAAACACTCTGAACTAGACTCATATTAGTAAAGAATGATAGGTCTGTGTTTGAGGAAATAAAAAGTGCTGAAATTATTACTATCACATTACTATCACTTTTTTTTGTTCATACAGGCAGCTATCAAAAAAAAAAAAATCTAGACCTACAAAACTTTAAACCTAGGGAAGGATATAATGAGAGAGAAAGAGAGAGAGGGAGAGAGAGAGACACACACACAGACAGAAAGGGAAAAAAAGCCTTCTTAATTCATATTATTAATTTTCTCCATGAGCCTACAGATAATTACACACCATTAGTGTCATGAGTAATGCATGAGAAATTTCCACCTCCCATATTCTCCGGTTTTGTGTGTATATGTATTTTATTTCCATTCTTTTTATTTTCTGTTAAGGACACAGTGTGGGTTTAATAAGAAAAGAGATAAAGGTTAAAGTCATGTGATTAATATTCTTTGTTGTGTTTTCATACGAGTGACAGTTACAGCTAAATCCTTCTCTTTTTTTCCTCTTCTTGCTCAGAAACATATACTACTTCTTACCATTTAATGTTAATTTACTATTTTCAGTAATGCACTCTGGAATATGCATATTAGCTCTACCAATGTGTGAAATGTCATGAACACTAACTAGCAATTATTCACTGTAAGTGTTTATTGTTACTGAACTGTTCATGTATGAGTACAGTGCACACTTAAACTGTGAAACATGTTATACTCTGCTCCTTCATGGCTGTATTTTTGTTTGTCCATTACTGGAAAATCATATACATTTTACATAAGATTATGTATATCTCATGTTTAATTATTTATATGAACATGTGAGCAAATGAAAAAAGGTGAAAGTGCACTTCAAAATGTTATGCTATGAAACTGCACATGTGAATTCCAGTAAACATGTTATAACATGTAAACAATATGATATCGTGTGAAAAAAACACGTGAATATGAAGGAATCATATAAAAAAGATATGGAAAAATTAAATGTTGCATCATGTGACCAATATGATATCATATGTCAGAATTTAGATATGAAAATAAATGAATCACTTGAAAAATAAATCACATATGGAAACAAATGTATGGCGTTCACATACGGACTCACATGTGGAATCACATATACAAATGAATGACATGAAAATAAATGGAAAATGTGAAAAGAATCATGTGATAAATGAATCACATGAAAAAATCATGTGAAAATAAATGAATGGCAATAAATGGATCACTCAAAAAAAAAAAATCACATGTGAATATAAATCAATCACATAAAAATTCTTGTGAAAACAAAGATACATATTAAATATACAAATGTTAACTGTACTATCCTAGTGACAAGGAAAGGTACAGTTTAGTACCCTTTTTCTGAGACTTTAACATGTGAGGGTTATAAAAACACAGAAGTTTGTGTGACTTTTCTGTATGATGTGTATTCTGAATGCCTGTGTCATGATATCATTTCCTGGTGTTCTGTTTTTGTCCCATCTAATGCCCGTGTACATATGCTGAGTTCAACTACAGCTAATAGCTTGGAATTTCCAACCTCTGACTAGGAAAAACAAAATGCCACTTCAGAAAATGGCCCTTCAACTCGGAATTCCTACTCAGAAAGTTGGGAGGGTTTCCTCAGTCCCGAGTTCAGCATATGATGTCATGTCAACACCAAAATCATCACGTCAACATAAAAGTCATCATGTCAACATAAAATATCACTTTAAAAGTTTATAGTAGTATAATATATTGTATAACATATAATATTGACTATACAAGTTTTGAGAAAGTTAATAACCTCATGATCAATAAGGCTAGCTTGCTGCTAACAAAACACACACTTTCGTGAAGGTGTACATGTTTTTCCCCCACTTTGTAGCTTGAAAACGCCACGCTTGAAAATGACGTAATTCCTAGTTTAGACTTCCTGCTTCTCAGTTAATTCAAACACAGCAATATGCACATTGGGCCTTTAAAATTGTAGACAAGATGACATAAAGAGATAGCAGCCATTTTTCTTACCCACTTTGTTTTACTTTACTTGCATTGTGTTGGACTTGATTTTTTGCAAATCCTATGACCTTGAGATTTAACTTATCCTCTTTTGGTACCATTTATTTGGATACACATGGGGTAAATTGCATATCTTTAAACAGCAGGTGTAAGACAAAAAAACAAGAAAACACCAATCAGGCTAACCTTCAGTCCAAGTTCCGGATGTGTGTTTTTATTACAAGGTAAATGTTTTATATTACAGGTCATCTGCAGATACAATGGTTCTACAATTCCGTACAAAATCACCCTGTGCTGCTTTATTATAGTTTACAAGAGAAACAGCTTCAAGTTGGCCCTTTGCTGAAAATAACAAAGAAATCATCCAGAACACAAAATACAAAGCATTGTTTCATGTTTCCGCTTCCACACTCCCAACTGGTGTTTCAGCTGAATAGTGTGTTAGAGCACACATCATTGATAACAGGTATTTATAACTGGGCAGTGATCCAACACAGCCATGCAGGAAGTGTTCAAATAGCTCCACAATAACGGGTTTATGTCAGAGAGCGGCAGGTGCACCATAGTTTTGATAAGACTTTCATGCCATTTGACAGATTTTCACTGCTTGAGCAGTTTCATGTTTGATAAAATAATTTTGTCTTCATAGTATTTTACACAAAAAATGTGGGGTTATTTTTTTATAAATCAGTTGCTGAGTTTAGCTTATTGGGTCAACACTGGAAGTTAGGTTGATTGGTTGCGAGTATGAAATAGAGCATGCTGATTTGGGGATGCAGACTGGAAGGGGAACAGGCACGTTGTGTCAAGATTCATTTTCTGGAATTTTCTACTGTGCCTGTTGAAATAGAGCAGCACCAAAAACACTTTTAAGTAAAAATCTGTAAATAATCAGTCGCAGCTCCAAGAAATGTACTTTTTTTTTTTTTGTATTGCTGTATTAACTAGGAATTATGTAAGCAGCATTTTTAATGTGTAGTTTGGCTTGTTAGCCTGCTGACAAAATGTGTGCTAGCTCATGTTATTTGAGGGAAAATAGGCTGAAGCCGGCTTCATGCAATAAATAAGACACATTAACATTTTTTGTAAGATGTTTTTAAAGATTGTAAAGATAGATTCTTAGATAATTAAATTTACCATTAGCATTTATTTTGGCCTGCTACATAACTATTAAAGTTACTTCTAGCTAGATGAAAATTACCTCACATTTTTCTCTGTAAAGGTAGTTTATCGGATAAAGTTGTATTGTCACCCACACTGGAGTCAAGTTCATTCAGATTCTGCAATTGATATTTATCAACTGTGATTTTAGAATATGCACAGCTATGATATTCATTTATTATATTTTAGTTGAGTAAGGCTGCTTTCACACTAGGTATTTTTGTACAGAAAAAGTGCTGCTGGAAGCTTCTTTTCTGCTGATATAAAATAAGCTGTTCGTGCAATGCATACACTGGAACCATTAATGTGCAGTCATTTTGGCCCACATGTTGGGTTTGGAAAAAAATAAAAAATCAAGCCAGCATGCTGGTTCAACATCCTAACCCAGGTTAAAGCAACTCATGCTGGATTGGTCCATATTGGATCCAGTGTTAGGTTTCCAAATTGAGTTGTTTTTAACCCCGAAATTTATAGAGTGTAGTGGAAAATTCTCAGATGTGAATTCTCCAGAGTAGCTGGTCAGAAGGTGTTGAATAATATTCTATAACAGCAGCTCTGACTGTGGATCTGGCTGTAATTTAAATCACAGGTTTATATTAATGCTTATCATTTCTATAGTCACAACTCATAGAACATTAACATAAACAAATTAAAGAGACATGTTATTTAACAAATAAAACATATAATTGTTGAGATGGCGACATACTCTGTGAAGAGATGTTTATTTAAATTTTTCTGGAAGGATTCTCCAGTCTCAACGCTTTGTAACAGTCAGAGACAAAGCTTTAATCTGAAATTCTCTACCACATGAAAATCTTCAGGACTTTGTGCTTTGCAGTTTCTCTGTAATATGAGCTATTTTTGGTATTATTAACTTTAGTGTAATGAAAAAAAGGAAGACTGGTGAGGCAACAACTGTTCATAGCTGCTATAATATTAACTTTAGAAGAAAGAAAAAAGGATGATGAGTGAGACAATGACTTTATAGCTGCTAGGGTAACAGAAACTAACTCAGAGAAGTTCTACAACGTTAAATGTACCTATGAATTATTTAAAAATATGTTGATCAGTAATAAATAATACAATGGCATTGTTTGCTGATTGCTGTGGTATAAGACGAATGAAACACTTCAGAATGTGCTGTTACAGGAATATAAACAACTGTGTGGTGGTAACAGTAATTCTGCTTTCCAACACACCATCCCATCATTGATTATTGTCTTATAATGGCACATCCCATAGTGTTTTATTCCTACTACATTAATAGACCTATAACCTGGCAGCTCAGTATATTTGTAGTATATACATGCAGTATTTGCTAGGCTGAAGGTAAAGAGGAATGTAATCTGAAATGTTATCTGAAAACATCACTTTTTGACCCTCCTTTCTGTATTTCTTGAATGAAGGTCAAAACCTCGCTTACTCTTATGTCCTCTCTGTTATGTTCCACATCAGCCTTTTGGAGAGACATAATTACAATAAATGAGGTGTGTAATTAGGCATTGAATACTTGTCCTTTCACCCCAGTAGACAGAGACCATCTGGTCATGAATGTAATGTCATGTTGGGATCTTGCCTCCAGACACCTGAACTTCATCTATGCAACCTTGCAGAAGTTTTAGGGGACAAAACATACGGACACCAACACAGCAGGGTTCAAAAGTCCAAGTCCACTAAAAACAGTATGTTCTTGGCTGAGATCACCAGAAACAATAATGCATAACTCATTGTAGAGAGTACTGATGCTCTCATAATAATATCAGGTATTATTTGTAGGAAATCTCAAAAATAAAGCATATTTCAGATTTAGTTGTAATATTTGTGGACAGTCTGCTGTAGCAAAGCAGTAAGACATCTATCTGAGGTTTACTTCTCTGCAGTAGTGTCAGTTTTGATCAAACACTGTTGAATCTCATCTTTTCCTTCCTTGTGATGATCAGCTCATCCAATTTATTGATCGTACAAACACTTGCTTCACATTCTTGCCTGTCTTGTTTTATCAGTTTGTCGTAGTCAGTGATTTAGAGAGGACACATAATAAACAGCAGTCATGCGATGCTAAAAATGTGGGATTTGTGTAGCATTATGGTTTTAGATGAGTGTCAAGATACAAACTCTTATGTTTTCTATAGATTTTGTTACCAATTCAACCAGTTGTCTTTCAAATTCTTATAACATAAAGCAGTTATTGTTATTTATTTTAAAAAAGCAGTTGGAAACCCATCAGTCAGACCTAGCATCTGTAAAGGTATGTAGGTAAGTAGTGTGACATACTCTATGTGTATCTTTTCTGAATTAATGATGTTCTTCTGTTCTGTCTGGTTTTTTGTCATTTGAAAAAAGAAATGATGTGGATTTGAAAGTCATTTCTTGGTAAATGTTAATATTAAAAAAAAGAATAGAAATTATTTTTGTGTAATACAAAGCATTCCATAAATTAAGACAAATGTATTCAGTAAGGATATTCTATTAGGACAAACTTAATGGCATCCTTTAATGGGAAGAATAGTTAACATGTGGCTATGGTAACCAATGAGCTGCAATGGTTAAGATGCATTACTAGAAGATTTAGCAACCAAGATGTTTAGTCATCATTTTGTCATTTTCAGCTCTCTTAACTTTTATGGAGTAATTGTTTGCAAATTCACTTTAGTTAAGGATTCTTTCAAGAATTCATGAAAGATTTTCCATGCTTAGTGGTTTCTAGTTGCTTTGAAATAGCCATGTCTCACTGTTCACTTTGCACTTTGTCTGTAGTGATGACTAAATATCATTCTGTACATTAATTTGCAGGTATAGATAGAGAGAAAAAGGCTCTTGGGTTTTAGATAACACAGTCTGCTGCCACTGTCAGGTGAACGGAAAAATTGTAACATGTTGGTCAGCGGGCCACATATCATATGTTCTAATAGAAAAGCCATAGGCCAGTTAACATCTGTCCCCGAGCTTCATTTGACTCTAGGGCTGGACTTTTGGACACTCCTGTTATAGGAATAGAAAGAAAATGAGCGTTACCAAAATTTTTGCAAATCTGCTAGGAAATTTTTGTTTGGTTTGGCGTACAAAAACATTTATTAAAACTGTATTAAAATTGACAAATGATACTAAGTTTGATAAATGAGACCCATTGTGCGGAGAGAAACTGCTAACTTGATTTAAAATTTTAGAGGTAATTGCCTTGTAATCTTTGTGTATTCAATATCTAAGGTGGTTCTCTAGCTATTCACATCAAATTTACTGTCATCATATTAGTACAGCGTGAATGCTAAAATGTATATAATGCAAGGCATACTATATATAACAGGTGATAGATGACCTTAAGTTGTTTAAACAAGAGATTTGAATAATTCTAATTTCATCGAAATGCAGAGATATATGGAAGAATAAACTAATATAATGCCACTGTAATGAATTTGGTTCCCAACCCAAGAAAGGTGTTAATTCCTTAACTGCTCAGCTAATTTCTTCTATCCTGGAGCTTTGGATAAAAGATTCTGCCAATGAATAAATGTAAGACGGTGCCACATAAATAACTAACAGCTGTTATTGACTGAATTAGTAGACTCCTTACGATGGTGAAGAATGATGATGTCCTGTTTGGAAACATATGATTTCATTTGAGACATTTTTAGGTCAAAGCATATCACAGAGCATGTGTGATATTTGCTCTATAAAAGTTACTTTAATTATTGCTTCCAGAACCAATTATCCAAAGGCGCAGATTTTTTCACTCCATTCATATTCCCATGAATTCTTATAATTTAATAAGAACATTTATTCCCACATCCCACTGGCACTTTTAGATAATTGAAATAGAAAAAAAAATCACTTATTCCAACCTTAACTAACTACAAACGTATTTACACTGCATGGAATTTGTGCTAAGTGTGCTAGCAATTCAACACTTTAATGGGGAAAATAATTTTATGTGGGCATGTAAAAAAGAATTACTTTAATTTCCTCCACACACTCCAGTAGGCAGGCATGTTAAATTCTTATTGGCTACAATTATTATTGGTATACACACACACACACACACACACACTATCAGAGCCCATTACACTTACTCTTTGGTCAGTTTGCAGCAGTGTCAAAGGCTGAACTATAATACTGACTGAACTAGTAAACGGAAGATGCACATTTTATTGTGTATTCAAACATTTTCTTTCTGCAATAGGCACCATGTTACCACTCCAAAAGATGATGCCACCAAGCCAATGCAACTTGCTGCATCTGCTACTGAGTTTATTGAGACATTTGCTACTGCTATGGCCTGTTGCAGGATCATTTGCATAAATACATTGCCAACAGTCAACAGGAGGCTAATGCCATGGTAGTTCTTGCAATCCTGGCTGTTTCCTATCTTATGGATTATCAACAATTTCCATGCATGTGGTATGCACTTGAAATGTCAGACCAGCTAAAGATGCTGGGTTTAGTGCCTCTACTGTGACCTTATTGCTTACTGCCAACTTGCCCACTTTTGTTGGCTAATAGCAGGTTTTACTTCCATGATGCTGGGTTCACCATCAGGTACAGATTTCCCAGGGTTGCTGCAGCATGGCAGCTTGGCCAGCAGTCCCCCCTGGGGAAATATGGTTGAGGAGTTTTTGAACGTACTTGCTCCAGCAGTTCAGTTTCTCATAGTCAGAGCACTATCTGATTTTGGATGTGATCGTTATTGCCACAAATTTTCCCACATAGTTGAAGCAGTGTGGTGTCTTCAGGATTCCATCAAACTGCAGCATCTTCAAGGTCATCCACCACAATGTTCCAGTAAGCTTCACGTTCCACACATGGATTTCTTTGTCAAGCTCTTGTTAATGTGCCGTATCTGCGAGCTTAAGATGCTTTAGTAGTTTGAAAAGATCCAGGGACACATCAGAGATCCATGTTTATGTTTGATGACAGAGGGTTGGGCACAGAGTCTCGGCACACTCATTAATCGTTTGTGACATCTGGTTCAATTCTTCATTCACAGAGTCTTTCTGTTCTAGGGCAGTATGTTAACATCAGCTGAAATTGCAGTGTACATTCGGGCTCTTGAATAGTCTCATTTCTGAATGGAAACAGGCTTATGTCTTTGAAAAATTAACCATAACTCTAAAAGCATGCGTACAAAATGGGAATGTGTACAAAATCATCGTAAGGTTAGGTCCAGAAGCAGCTACTTAGCAAAAATTCTAAAAGCAAGGTATCCTTACCATTCGCTGCTCACCAGGTCAGTTTTCATGGGGAGTGGAAGATATTGATCCTAAGTAGAATTGTCATGAATTACCCTCTCAGTGCACAGCATGTTTCCCCGCATCAGGAGTGCTACACTCAATACATGTGCTTTTGTTTTGGTTTTTGGTTTTGTCTCTGCCCCATCTAGTCATTGGTCTGTTTTGACTTGTGCCTCCATTCAACTTTGTTTTTTTGATGTTGCCTTTATGTGTATTGACCTCAAGTTGAAACTTAGACAATAATTCAGAATTAATGAAGAACACACTGAGTTTACACACTTGCATCCTGCCTCACCAGCTCATACATTAAAGGAATAATCATAAATTACACTAATTATAAATTAATCATAAATTATAAGTCTGTACTACTTATAGTCACAATTTGCTTATGTGTTTATACCAGTATATTTAGTATGCTGGTTAGCGTTAACAATAAAAACTAAGTCTGAATCAATAAAAAAAAAAACGAGACTAGCTGTGTTTCAATATTTTACATTTTTTCACCTTGAAAGCAGGCACACTAATAATATAATTAATATTGGAAAATTACTTTAGATGCATTAGTAGCTGTTGACGATTTTCTATTTTAACAAGGTCAAGGCTTCCAAAAAGTTAATTTGATTTGTTCGTTCAGAGAAGAAAAATGTTTTGAATCACAATCAGTGTGATGGATTAACAGGTCACAAGGTTTTGAGAGAAAAATAAACCTCAAAATCTTCCTCCTTATGCACATACCAGAGAAACATGCAGATAATTGCATATGAATCAGAAGTGCTGAGTGCTAAACTGTGTCATTTTCCATTATTTAGTTTGATGGAGAAAAAAAGCACATGAATATATAATTCTTGGTAGTGAAATTTTGGACCCCACTACAGACAGCAACTGAGTAATTCCACGATTGGTGTGCCATTTAGCCCTTGTAACTCTTAAAATGAAACTTTATTTATATCATTTTCAACAGCGAATCTACGAAAACATGCATTTAACCATTTTGAAAAGTCTTAACACATTTCTTTTTTTTTTTTTTTAGCATAGATGTAGCAAATACACAAAATGTGGTTAACTAACCTATGTTAATGGCTTAAGGGGATTAAGGACATTCTAAAGATTTACTTATTATTATGTTTTTTTAATTTATAATTCACTTTCAGGCTATAATCTGGGTAATAGGGTTGTACTTTTAACATGACCGCATAAATCAATATCACAGTATCATTGAAAATAAAGGGAGAAAAGTGAGAGAACTTACTTTTCTTCTTCCTATGGTCTTCAAGAAAGAGCCAGTGTAACTTCCTGTAGAACACGTGACTTGTGGAATAGTCCAAATCATTCATAAGTTTGAATGTGCTCAAGTAAAAGGGTTAAATTATTGATGTGGGACACAAATGTACATTTTTGAACCTATAACCTATAAAGGATGACTCATAAGCATGAAGTGTTAAATGGATTCACTCATTAATGCAAAATAATAAGACTTGTGAAGTAATTTAATGATTATTTTTTGAGGTAAAGTGTAACTATATTGTGCTGGGATAATGTACTAAGTGATAAGCTTGATTAATATTTACGTTATTTTTCTGAAACCTGCACATAGAGTAGGCTGGTGTGAAGGACACATTTGCTATGTTTAAAATATATCTTACCTTTACTTTAAATACATATTTGTAAATGTAATATCAGGGGGACACAAATGGCACCGTAATTGTGGAGTCACTGAACTCCACTAGAAATAAATTTTAAGAAAGAAAACACAAAAGAGAAAGAAAACAGGAACAAGAATAAGTAAAATGGAGGAGTATAATTTGTTTTAATGCCATACAAGTCAATTTTGTATTGGAGATATTTCTGCATCAGGAGTTAGCAGTGTGAGTGTGTGTGTGTGTGTGTGTGTGTGAAAGAGAGAGAGAGTGAGAGAGAGAGAGAGAGATCTTGACCATGGTAGCTGCTTCCTGTAATGTTGGATGATATTGGTATGATACTGCACTGTGATAAGGGAATGTGATATAGTTATAACATCTCCTTTTTTCTGGTGCATGAGTCTCGGAGTGGTTTGTGTATTTTATGGCAGTGAGAGCGTGACCCAGTGAATACTGACAGTTTTTATTATCTGTCATGCATGCAGATCAAAACCTGTTAATTTTCCTGAAAGTCATTAACTCTACTGTTAATTTTCAGAAAGACATTTTATATGGAAACACACACCACTTGTGTTTACATATAAAGAATTAAAAGCATGGTAAAACTCTGAAACTGTTGACTGAATTCTGAGCTTTCTCTGTTCAAATATATAATTTTTTTTATGATTATTATTTTTAAATGGGAACATAATACAAAAAAGTATGGTGATTACGCACAACTAAGGAATTGCTCAACGGCACAACTGGGAGCTTTGCAGTTGAGACTGCAGAAATATGATTGGATAAATAAAGAATAATGCTGTAGGCTTGTGAACAGTGCTTCTCTAACTGATCTCTATAGCAGAAGTTTCACTCCTTCATGTCAGACCAGGGCTATTGAATTTTTGAGTAGAGCCTGTCCTGGAGAAAGGGAACCTTGACAAGCTATCCAATCATCCGAGAGCACAGAGAGAGCAAGTGGAGCAGAGAGAGAATGGAGAGAGAGGGGAGAGCATAGCATTAAATGGAATGCAGAAGGTTTCAGAGGAGAAATGTACAGAGCAGGAGAGAAGAGAAGTGTAACACCAGAATGTCCACTTTCTCAGGATCATACTGCAGTGGTCCCTTTCCTGACAGTGCAATTAAAGAAGCTCTTTCCCAACCTTTTCTCTCCACAAAAACCATGGCCATGTAGTGCTGAAACTCCACTTTTTACTCACTATAAAGCTAGTGGAGCTCGTGCACATCATGCATCACTGGATAACTGCATTAGGGGTGACATAGCAGATGTGCACTTTACCATTTAACTTTTTAAAAAATCATTCAAGTATTTTTTAGAAACATTGGAAATAAACAAGGATTGTGAAAATAAAATCATGTATAAGGTAAATCCCAGACATTTTGAGGAGTTTGTGACACTACAAAACATTCAAAGACACTCACAAAATGGAATAAGATCCAGACCACGGCTATGGATATACTTTTTTTTTTTTTTTTTGCCACAGTGAAACCGTCACTTTTTTTTTGAAAGAGTTCTTCAGTATTTATATTATTTAATCCATTTACAAATATAATAGTGTGATATGCTCAAATGAGACCCGATTTGGAACACACCCATTCATCCCCCCAACACGCACATCATACACATCACACACATATATTCAAATTAACACAAATGGCCATTTCTGTTTTCAGATTTTAACCCGGAATTGAAGAGGATGTGGACATGTGCAAACCGAACAATAAAGGAGCTTGAGTTGTTCTGCATGGAGGAGTATTTCCAACCTTGGTAGATATTACAGAAAGAGACTTTTTATTTCCAAGTGAGACTTAACCAAATAAAAACTATGAGTTTTAATTATTTTATATATTATTTTTTGCTTACTTTTTTGCAAAGTGCAAAATATCACACCAGCCCAGGCCATTACCCCTCCTCACCAGCACAATCTCCCTAATACTAGCATAGTTCTTTCTTTCTACTTCTAGTTCACTTTCTCTTCACATTGTATAATGGGCCAGTGTGTTTAACACACCTGTGTGAAATCTTACCAAACCTAGTGTTCCAACCAATCATTTCTAATTCTCTTTGCTATGTCTAGCCAAGCTTCTCTTTGGATTACACTTCTGCTCAGTTTCTTCATGCCTTACTCTGTTTTGACTATTGTCTGCTCCATCGATTTGAGTTTTGGATTGTGTTTTTCAGACCTGTCTGTCTGGATTTTGTAATACAATCCTCTGCAGATGGATCCTCACTCTCCTACTGAGTGTGATGTGTTACACAAAAATTCTGGAGCTGACTGTATAGAGAACACTATTACACAATCAAAGCTATGGACAGGAGTGCAAAAGCTCTCTTCCATTTCAAACTTTCCCTCTTTATCTTGCCCCTGCTGCACAGTAAAAAGCATGTCAGTTGTATCTCAGTGCTTGCTTTGCCAACTGTACAAGCTTTCCTTAACCTTTATTCAATTCAATTCAATTCATTTTTATTTGTATAGCGCTTTTTTACAAAGGTCATTGTCTCAAAGCAGCTTTACACAAACAAAGTAAAATGAAGTGTGTGTGTGTGATGTCTCTGATGAGCAAGCAGGGCGACGGTGGCAAGGAAAAACTCCCTGAGATGGTGATAGGAAGAAACCTTGAGAGGAACCAGACTCAGC
>CM040455.1:25215371-25235217 GCA_022758105.1 Pangasianodon gigas
ACACAAATACATCTCAAAATAAAATACTTGATTACTGGCTAGAACTCCTGGTACAAAAGTATATCATTATTACCCATAAATCAGTGTGCAGAAATGTGCTGAGGAAAAAAAAAAAAAAAAATTGCCTCAGCTCATAAATGAGTTGTGGAGTGATTGTATGATCAGTACTTTGTAATAGAGTGCAGCAGAGCAGACATAAATATTTCCAGCATGATTTATGATTTCAGATTGCAACGTTTCTTCTGAAGGATGAATGTGAGGAATTTAAGAATTATTACTCAATTTTATCACACTAGAAAAACGAGAAGTGAATCCCTCAGGGTTTTGATGCTGAATGATGACCTCATCTGGCACGTACAGTGGGGGAAAATTAAATGTACAATGTGGAGAAATTAAATTATATTAATGAATTCTGTACTGTTTCCAAAAGTCTCCTACTAGAGCTTTGGAAAGGAATGGATAGGAGCAGAGCTCACAGCCAGCTGATCCTAGTGCCATACCACTCTGTGTCCATTTTCATTGTGTTAAAGAATAAAAAACACATGTAGGTGACGGCAATCTATGCCAGTTCCCTAATTTAATGTGCTTAATTATATATTTAGTATCGAATTGTATATTTAATCAGGGCTGACAGAAAGAGGTTGGGAGTTAGCTGAGACCAAAACTTTCCAGATTCTGAAAGAAGTACTTGCCCCCCGATGCAAATGTGTGTTATTCATTAATTCTTCCTACCCAGAAAGATTCAGAGCGTATCTGCTTTTTTTTCTTCCCCATTTTTATCTGATAATTCCCACCCACTAGCCAGATCTCCCCTATCATACGATAACTACCAACTCCGGAGGGAGAAGGTTAAGACCAGCTTTCTGCGAGACACCTGAAGCAAACTTCCATGAACTCACAAATGCCTGTGATTGGCTAGTGTCGCTGTGATTGGCAGGGGAAATAGATTATGCCATTCCTCCCATGCAGAGAACACGGCCAATTTTGCTTACTTGGCTCTTTGCCACTGGTAGCTGTGGCTCCTGATGATAGGCAAACGCTGTTCTGTTGTGCCAATTGGGAACCTCACCGGTCATCCGGTTGGGACTAGAATGTGCATTGGGACTGAGATTTAAAAAAAAAAAAAAAAAAAAAAGGTTGTGTCCAAAAAAACTTTCATGTAGGTTTGAGTGAGCAAACATACAGTGGTCATTAGTAACTGCCTGATCAGGGTTGCAGTGGTTTAAATTTTTAGATTTTGGGAAATAGAATATTCTTAGAAAAAAATATTATGTGCAGATGCAAAGAAAAATAATAACTGTGTGAAAGGGAATTAAATTGAAAAAAGAAGCACATCTGTAGTTTAGACCAGTTTGATTGAGGAGTGAGGAGAAATCACAGACCATACTGACAGTGCTGGCATTTCTCATTTCCAAGTGTATTTAGGGACAAAATTTTAGGTTTCATATGTTGTTGTTTTTCAACTGCTCCCGTTAGGATCACCTGCGATTGTCTGCATATTGATTTGGCAAAGGTTTTTGCTGGATACCCTTCTTGACAGAACCCTCCCCATTTATCCGGGCTTGGGACAGGCACTGAGAGTGTACTGGCCTGTGCACCCCCAGTGGCTGGGGTTTACGCTCAAACTACAATCTTGAGAACTGAGCTAGCTGGGTAGGTTTCATATGTTAAAAAAAAAAAAAAAAAAAAAAAAAAGTTCCAGTTTAGGCTACTGCCACTTCTCCTTTAACTTTGTGCATGCAGATACAGATAGGGATATTTGGACAGCTAAACGGACACACATACAGATAGTGGCAATATTGTTGCAGCTCAGACATTAACATGGTTATAAAATATCTGTGGATGTTATAAAAAAAAATAATTAAATGTGACCATAGCATGAGGGCTGTAGTGTTCATCAATTGTCCAGGAATGATAAATATTCGATATGACTGTGACAAGGCCAGAGTTCATTAAAGATTCATTTTGGAGTGAGGATATTGGGTGCATTGTTCAACAGGGTGATGACTCTAACTTGGATCAAACAACAGGATCCCCAAGAGGTAGCCAGTTGGCTTGCTTGCGCCAAGGACGAGGTGTTCCCAGGCTGCATCCAGGAAATCGGTACACCTAGCTACGAAGTGAATAAACTGTGGTGGCTTTTTTCTTCAGGTAAGGTGGGGCACCTGAGCTGCTTGCATTTAGTGTCCTGTTTCCTGACCCACAAGCTTGCTTCATTGACCTATCTATGAGTCCTTTCTTATTCCAGGCCCAGACCTTGAGCCTTTCTCTGAATCTTTATTATTAAAAAAATAACCTTTTACATTTTTTTTTTCCTTATTACACAGTCATCTTCTTTCACTTTCTCTACGTTCTGCCCTACATACATTTTTTTCTTATCTTTTAACCACAGCCACACGACTCCATCCCAATTCCACTGAAAGACACATAGATTATTTACACATTCTAGACCATCTAAAGGCAACTGCTAAAAAGTTTCATCAAATGTAATAAAAAAAGATAGAGAAATTATAAATATGACCATGACTATCTATACCACCCTATATTCATAGCTTACACACTGACCAGCCAAAGAAGTCCAGTTGACAGCTGATCCAGTAGACATACAGTATTTAATGATAATAGCCTTTATTTTATATACATAAAAATATTTATTTATTTTTTTTTTTCTGCAACAATGGTGCCCAATTATTTTCCCAGCCCACTATACAAATTATAGGAAGAAGGATGAAGTAGAATCCTAGTTGATTGGAAACATGTATCTCTGTCTCTGTCCGTCTGTCTCTCTATTTCTTTCTTTTTGCGTGTCAGATTCTGACCTTTCGAAGTGACACTATCTGACTCATTCCTATTACCAGCAGCCAATCATCCGTGGAATTTATTCACTGCAAATAGAGACAGATGGACAGAGGGAAAGGAAGAGAGTGATGGAAAGAAAGAGAGTTTGCATCATCCTTTATCATATTCTCTTCATACATATAAACATTTTTTGTGACTTGTTTCTTCCATTTCTCTGCCTTTGCATAAATTCAATATTCACACAAAACAGGTGGGTGTAAAACCACACTGCATACACAAAGCATTTTTATTTTATTTGCAGCATAATTAAACATCTCTCTCTCTTTCTCCCTCACCATAATGAGTGTAATTTTAGTTTTCTGTAGATCTGTACATCTGCTCCTTATTATTTGGAAAAGGCAATATTTAATTGTCTTTAATATGTGTTAGAAAGAAAATAGCAGATCTGAGACCCTTGTTAAGTCAGAAATTCAAAGTGAGGCTGTATACTTAGTTATTAATGTTTAAATTAAACTATAAATCAGTAAAGGTGGATAAATCAACTTGTGAACTCTGGAAGAGGAGACAGATTTCAGATTTTTCATATCAATATCTATGCAATGGTTTTAGGATTCCTATTGTTAGCAAGTAAAGAATCTTGCAAGACTAGCTTGCTCAGTAAGGTTTTATTTATCCCATTTATACCCTACTCTGTCTGTGAATTATTGAGAAGTCTTATTGTGCATTTGTCCGTGAAGTCTGAGGTTTTGTTTCCCATGTTACTTTTTGCACTTCCTGGTTTAGACCCTTGCCTGTTTCCCCATGTTAGCATTACGGATTACTCTAATTTGTTGTTGTCTGTCTGTGTTCTGGCTCCTGCTATGGACTGTGATGATGATTATTGGATTCACCCTATTAAACACCATGCTAATTTTATGCATTTGTGTCCTGCCTCAACTTACCACACATTACTGAAGAACTTGCTGTCTAAGGACAAAACAACTCAGTGCGAGAAGTGTGACACACTGCAGGGAAACAATGGATTATGGTTATGGACACCTCTTGCCGTTACTAAAGCTGGCCCCCAAGGCCTGCATCAAGACATCTTCATACAAGCTCCCCCCAGGAGTGACTACACACATCCCCTCCTGACTTCCTTGAAAGCTATTATTGATCATTTCTGATATTTTTTCTCAGAGATTAGCACAATGTGCAGTATAAAGACAGTTAGTTACTATACCAGTTATCACTGGAGCACTAGGACTCATGAAGAAATAACTGGAAAAAAAACACAGACTGGATCCAAGGAAAGTTCAACATCTCAAACTCCAGAAGATCATGCTTTTCAGGACAGCTCACATCCACTGTAGGGTGCCATCATCCCCACTCTAGCACACGGGTCCATGATTAGGACCCGGCTCTAAAGGACATAAAAATAAATTATCCACTTAAATTCTAGTATCTTACTTGGCCACCAAAACCCACTCTGATGGAGTGCTATCAGCTGCTCTGAACAAATGTTCTTATTGTTATTATATCTTCACAGGAAGAAACAGCATTTGATCAAACCAGTTCGATTTTATTCACCCAGCAACAGAAAGTGGCTCAATATAAGGTTCGATAGAACTTTAAATCTGTAATTTCACCTTAATTGTGATGAATTAGACAATTTTGGAGTTGATTCGGTGCTTGCTGATGGGAATGAGTTATCGAACTACAACTAAAATAACACATTTTATTGACTGAGTTATTGAGCTACAGCTAAAATAATGCATTCTGCCTTTCATAGTGTGAGGCCAATGTTTGTGCCACATCAGATATAATTAATGACAGCTAATAAACCTGTCTGCTGTAACAGTGCAATTATTTTTTTTAGATGTTATTGACTAGTCTCAAACAAAAAAAGTCATCTTCACAGTGTACAAGGACAAAAAATTAACAAAAGAGAACGCAAGAGTGATAGTCTATTAATCTACAGTCTTTTTTTCCAGTTTAATCTAATTGTTATTAATCAACATTTTTTTATGATCAAAAGTGTTTTATTCAGTTCAATTCTCAGAAAATTTGGGGTGTGCATGGGACAGAGAGGGATTATAAAGATGAAAGTTGCCAAGATGATTCAATTAAATTTTTATTTGCATAGTGCTTTTAACAATAGATATCACAAAGCCCCTTTGCAGAAATCTATTGTCAAACTCAGTTTTTAGGGACAATTCTACAGTATCCAGATGAAATTATCCACTGATATAAGTGTGCTAAGTAGATATGAGGAGCTTTGCAGCTTCATGTAGACCAGAACCCCATTTATTCCAAATATGGAGGATTTCAAACACTAAACACTGTTAACTCATGCAACAAATTAGCAATAATTTGCAAATAGAGTGACAGTGGAGTGATATACACACATAAATCCATTTAAATTAGTAGAAATAAAAGTGCTATTAATCAGGATTTCACCAAATACTGTTAATTGCCTTTGCTGGAGCTCTGATTATTTTGGGACTAACTCTGCATTTTCACAATAAGTGAATTTATAGAATTTTGTTTCAGGTTTGTGAATATAGCTGTCAAAGCATAGCCTTGTTGCTACATACATCTACACTTTGACAAAATGAAAGTCACCAGTCAAACATTCCCTAGCTAACCATCATGCTTGTTCCTGGTGGACTTGCTATTCAACTGCCTCCCCTTCATCGCTACTATCATTAATGACTCCATGACTTCTGGTCATGTACCAACTGCATTCAAGACAGCAAGGGTTATTCCCATCCTGAAGAAACCCACTCTGGAACATCTGCAAGTACCAACTGGTATCACTTCTCTCTTTTCTTTCTAAAATTCTTGAACGCACCATCTACAATCAACTCAATGTTATCAGTCCTCATCCTCCTTGATCTTTCAGCAGCGTTTAACACAGTCAACGACAAGACTCTCCTGTCCATCTTCAGGATTCTTGGAATTCATGGCACAGCATGGCAATCGTTTGCTTCCTACCTGGAGAGGCAGTTACATCAGGTGATGTGAAGGAGATCCAGATCTGCTCTATGCAGATGTTCCACTGGTGTTCTACAAGGCTCAGTGCCTGGTCCTTGTCTGTTCCCCTCTATACTTGATCTCTTGGTGAGATCATATCCTCACATAGGTTTTCATACCACTGGTATGTGGATGACACTCAGCTTATCCTCTCTTTTCCCCCCTCAGACACTCATGTTTTTGCTCAGATCTCATGGCAGGCATCTCATCATGTATCATCATGATGATCATCAACTGAAACGTAATCCCAGCAAAACTGAACTGCTGTTCATCCCAGAAGATGTGTCCCAACATCAGGGTCTCCCTGGATATCTCTCAGATCTCACCACCTGTCACTGCATGCAACCTTGTGGTAATCATGGACAATCAACTGTCCTTTTCCTCTCATGTTGTCAAACTGACACACTCATGCCAATTTCTCCTTTATAACATCAGAAGAAGTCGTCCATTTCTGTCCAGAGAGGCCACTCAGGTGTTTAGTTCTTTTATCATTTCAAGATTGGACTACTGCAACTTGCTCCTGGCAGATCTGCCTCTGCATGCCGTTCGACCTCTACATCTGATCCAGAATGCAGCTAAATAACTTGTTTTCAACCTTCTCAAAATTTAAAACACTGATGCTTGCTTACAAAGTCAAAAATGGACAAGCGCCCATCTACCTTAAAGCAATTATCACACGCTGCACTGCACCACGCTCCCTCTGATCCTCTAGCACTGCTTGGTTGGACCCACCATCTCTCAGGTGAACAAGGAAGGCATGCATCAAGGCTCTTCTCTGTTCTGGCGCCTTGGTGGTGGAATGAACTTCCCCTTGATGTCCGAACAGCTGGGTCACTGGCTGTCTTCAAACAACAACAAAAGACTTAACCCTTCATGAAGTACTTAAATTAGCACTTTGTTATGTATTCTTACTATACTAACCTCCCCAACAGGGCTTTTAGCCTGAAAGTACTCTAGTCCCTGACCTAGTGAAGCAGTTTGAGGATTTATTTATTGACAGAGACTTCTGTAAGTCGCTCTGGATAAGGGTATTTGCCAAATGCCATAAATGTAAATGTTGGTTTTCTTTTCATGGAGTTAAAAAAAAAAAAAAAAAAAAAGGTTTGGATCCATTATACTGTATAGTGCAAATACGAGTATACTGCACATTTTAATATTGAGTAGTAAAGCTTTTAAATGTGGAACTAATGATTCATAGATAATGAAGAAATAGTGAAAATAGAGAGTAAGATGATATTGGAAAAGACATGTTCATTCTTGTTACAATGAGGACTCTGGAGAGCTCTGTTGATCCAGCCACTGAGTTTTATGGGCCATTTTCTATAGTCATTGTCTGAACCCATAGTGAGGGTCAGAGAGCAGTATAAGCAATTCCCTATTCAAATATTCAAATGCCAAAGAGGCAGCCAAGAGTAAATATCAGGGACATTTAAAAAAAAAAGCATTAAAACACCAAGGATAAATAAAAGGAAGATGGAAGGAATTAGACATTTTAAAAATATATATTTTTGTACCTTTGCCAAGTGAAATTGATCATTTTGTTTTTCTTGCTATTTGGTTTGGTTTCCTGCTGCACAAAACAAGTTTGAGGGACATGTAGGGCTAAAAACTTATTCATTTTTTATTATACATAATTAACTAGTGTTGTGTATTTAATCCAGCAACCCAACAGTAACAGATGTCTAGCAGCTTTCAAACAAAAGAAATGCTGCACGTAATCCAAATACACCATGTTTGGTTGACTTCCTGCATCTGGTTGATTCAGCATTGAATTGCCATTTCATTGCAATAAAGCCACACTAGAGTTCACTTGGAAGTAGACCGAGACCACCTCACTCAGATGTTTCTAAGTGTGGTTGCTGTTTTCTGCACCAGTGAACCACACCAGTTTGATTCCAAAAGACGAACTACTGAGTATGTGAAAGCGCCCAAAGAGTGTCTCTTATTTCTGCATTTGTGCTTCCTCATTTCCTTTCCTTGATTCTTGCATCCTGTCTCCTAATCCCTCTGGGTGGAATTGATTTCTGGGTCACAGGCTGAAGAACATAGAATAAAGAAGTCAAAGAGGTATCAAATAGAGTTTGGGTGTTTTGGGAAGCACCATAACTGATGAACAAACAGGAAGTGGAGGAAATAGTAGTGTGACGGTAATAATAGTGTGCTTTGGAGACATGTGAAAATTATATTTTGGTGTTGTTTGTTTAAACATCCTGAAATGTTCACTATTTAATTTATTTTTAATGTGCAATTCATCTTCTCTTCATTGCAGTAATGATGAATATAAATAGCATTTGTAGTTAATAACCACTCTTTTCCTCTGAAAGAGAAATACATCTCTGAAAATGGTCTTTAGTTTACAATAACACATGATTAGACCATATTCAGCTATGAGAAATTATTATGAAAGAACCACATTATGCATTACCAGGTTTTAGATTTTTATCGGTTTTGATTTTTAATTGTTAAGACATTAACTCTGAATCACACGAATGTTGGAAAAGTTGCTTCAGATGCTCTGATGTGTGAATATTGGCTGTGTTAATTATGATCACTTGTTCTATCTGCTCTGGCTCCCTTGCAAAAGAGATTGTATTCTCAATGTTGGCAGAAGTGCAATTAGGTAGTGAACAGATCGATTGAACAGTACATCTAAAGGAACGACAGAGCGTTTGTTCTCTGCTGTTTGATTTATGCGTTTCCGTATCTTGGCATTCTTCACCTCAAACCGTCACGCTACAGCGAATCCCATCTTTTTTAGCATCTCATTACTGCAGCAGCACAAACAGAAGGAGCCATCACTGTTTAATAAAAACGAAGACAAATGAAACCATCTTACCATGTAACACACTGCACAATGCCTTCACTTTACCGAACACTGCTCTCAGGTTTTGGAGAAAGGAAATTAGTGTGGAGTGTGAATGAAACAGATCCCTCTGTATAAACTCAGCTATCACGCCGGCACATTGTTAGTTTGGATGTGCAGTGAAGTCATCATGATACTTCAGAATGGTTTCTCTCCCTTTTCCTCCACTCTGATTGAGACAGATTGATAAAATCAGACAGGCGAGAGAGTGTAGCGTGCGATACTGAGATGGACGAGAGAAAATGGATGAGTGGATCGGAATAATCGTAATAAGAAAGGAGGAGATAAGCTGGAAAATTGTAAGGCTGACAGAAAAACTGATAACACTGCAGAGACACAACAGACACAATCAGACAGTGTTAAAAAGCATTGTGAAGCCAGTTTTTAAACTAACAAAACTGAAAGTTGTTCTTCTGCATTATAACCTGATTCTCCTTATTGTTTATATTTTACAGTTGGGGTCGTTTTGTGGACCTCTTTTTGAGGTCTAAAATGTTGAAAATAATAAGAATATGAATAAGAATTAGAATAAATGTAAATAAAACAATAATAGAGTTGTTTACTGTTTTAGATAAAATCTCCCTAATGAAGATAACTGCTTTCCTAGCAGCTTTGCACACTCTTTGGGAGTGATTTTCACACATTCATCCTGGCAGATTTGTTCCAGGTTCTTCAGGTTGGATGGATGTTGTCTGTTAAATGCAATTTTCAAACAGTGCCACAGATTCTCAATGCAATTCAGATCTGGACTTTGACTTGGCCACTGTAGAACATTCACCTTTTTGATTTTAACCACTCCTGCATTGTTTCGGTCCTGCATTTTGGCCATTTGTTCTGCTGAAATGTGAACATGTGAAGTTTCTCCCAAACTTTTTTTTTTTTTTTTTAGCAGACTGAAGCAGGTTCTCTTGTAACATCCCCTTGTATTTTGCTCCATACATTCTCCATTCAATTTTGAGAAGAAGCCTAGGTTCTGGGGATGAAAAGTGAAAAGTGTTCCCAGAGCATGATGCTGCCACCACCATATTTCACTATAGGGATGGTGTTAATTGAGGTGTGGATTGTATACAGTTGTCTTCAGTTTGCACCACACACAGCACTTTGAAACTTGTCTTGAACAAAAATCTTGAAATTGGTCTCATCACAGTGAAAAAACACATCTTCACTGGGTCACTTTCATGCTTTCATATGGCTCTTCTTGAGCAACAGTTTCATTCTTTCTTGAAATACTTGCTGACCAATAACTAATTTTGACATTAAAAAGAGAACAAGTTTGCAATAAAATACTGACAGGACAAATAATCTATTTATCATTTGTTAATCAGACAAATCTAGTAAATTCCAGGGGGGTTGAATACTTTCCCAAGGCACTGTATATATTAGTGGTTGGGTTTAATAATGTTTACTAGTCAAGAAGTAATTTAACAAAAGTAATCAGCTAATCTTTTCCATAGTTAAAGCAAAAACCTTTTCAGGACTTTGCTATTTTTAGGCAGCAAAGAATGCATCAAACTGCACAATTAACAGCCAGAGACAGTCTACAAATTAAATCCAGCTTCAATGTTTTTTGGCCAAACTTTTAGTGACTAAAGTAAATAAATCAATTTAGTGGGGCGCGATGGGGGTTTCCTGCCGCCGCCATGCGCTCATGTGTGTGTAGCGTTTGCTTGTTCTCCCTGTGCTTTGGGGGTTTCCTGTCCAGTCCAAAGACATGTGTTGTAGGCTGATTAGCATCTATAAATTGTCTGTAGTGAGTGAGTGGGTGTGCGTGCAATTGTGACCTGTGATGGGTTGGCACCCTGGGATAGGTTCCAGGCTCCAGGCTCCATGCAACCCTTTGTAGGATAAATGGTACAGAAAATGGATGGATATTACTCTATTTAGAGTAAGCTTCTTATAGCTTAATGATGGATGGTGGGATGCAATGTCTCTAGGAGTGTATGGGAGGTTTTTCCACCAAGTTCAACTCTAGCCTCAATAGTGACCAAAAATGTGCACACCTCCACACTTCATCCAAAGTGATAAAGTGTTAATGGTTCATTAAAGCTAAGAAACATATATATATATATATATATATATATATATGTATACACTTTTCCCACTATAGTCTTCTGTAGTTGAGATATTTTCAGAATAACAAAGTACGTTTAGTTACTTTCTGTACTGTCTGGATCACTTTTTTTTTTCCTGACTAGTGGACGTTCCCACAGCAGTTACTAGAGTTCACCGTATATTAGTCCACTAGTCTATGCAACCCCGATTATTTATATGAGTGAACACTAATGATCCCTAAGACATGGACATGCTCTTCATTTTTAATCTGTTAATATAGAATAAAATTAAGCTCCTGAACGCATATCATATTGTATAGATCCTGTGTTTGAAAATATGGTGTAAGGCTTTTTTTTCTTGCCAGCTCCAAATGTAAAAAAATGTATTCCAAAAGTATATTAAATGATGCATGTAATTATGCATTAACTATGAATTTTTATTCACTCTGATAGATGGAGACCATCTGGACACAGTGATGTTGGCAGATCCTGATGTCGAGGTTAAGGGTTTATTTATTTATTTATTTATTTATTTATTTCCCAATAAAACTATTTTTATCCATCTATATTCATATTTATTAAACAACTAAATCAAGCTGCATATTTGATTTTGATGTAAACATATAAGATTTTTGGATTATTAATGGTGTATATGCTCTGTTGTTGAAAATAGAGCGCATGTCCCTTTCATAAACATGAGCTACATGAAAATTCTTAAAAATGTAATGATTTCCCCACAATAAATGTTAGCCGATTTAATCCTAGAGCTGGACTGTTCTGGGAAACCAATAGCTACAATTGTGGACTTTGGTGTAACTCTTGATTCCTGTATAAGTAACATCTCTAATCTCTAAAACTATTTATTTATTTCTTTATTTATTTCCCAATAAAACTATTTTTACCCATCTATATATATTTTTTATCTGAGAAACAAAGGCAAAATAAGCACTGTGCTAAGCATACATGAATCTGAGAAACTAGTGCATGCTTTCTTAATGTCTAGATTATTTTAACGTGTTGCTGGCTGCCTGCCCTGCTGCCTCATTAAGGAAGTTTCAGTTAGTTGAGCTGGCATCCCTACCAGGAAAAGGAAAAGAAAGTTAGAGCAATAAATTGACTATAAAGTCCTACTTATGATGTTTGGTGCTCTTAATTTATCTTTGGTGTATCTTGCTGATATCCTGAAGCAGTATAGGCCATCATGAGCAATTCACTCAGCACAAGCAGACCTACTGTTAGTCCAGAGGATTACTTGTAGCAGGTGAACATGAAATATAAAAACATACAGAATGGTAAGCGCAAATTTACTTTGATATTTACAGAATAACAAAGCCACTGCTATTGCCAGAGGAAGGGGGGCTTCTAACTCCAGCTGATGACTTGGCACTGATGCGCTTAAAATACATCTGGCAATCAACATTTACAGCTTAAAAATGATGCAAGTATTGTATAGCAGGATGATTGGGAAAGTTAATCAGCCAAAAGCTGCATAATATTAAGCAGTGCTTATTATCTCTTACAGATATTTCTTGAGAAAAAAGCAGATGTTTGTGCTATCTGTGCAATATATTTAATCCAAAAATAGAAGGACGGAGAGCAAGAATTCAGTACGAAAAGCTTCAATTAGAAAGCTTCAAATTTAAATATACTCACTTTGCACAAGTAAGTAAGAAACATGATAGTACATTCTCTATATACTCCTTTTACAAATCGCTTGTCTAATGTCCCTTGTGCAACCATGAATGGTTTCTGGCCATTGCATTTTATTTTTTAAATCACTGTCCAATTATAATTACCATAAAGTTTTTTGAACATTTTAGATTTTTTCTAGTCAAAATTTTTAGCCTTTTTTTTCTCTTTTGGCCTAGTTCTGAAATGTTTCAGTGGTATCACTAATAAATATAGTTAACTGATGTTAGCTATATACTTATTTAAAAATAGTTAAGTCAGACATACATTGGTAGTTTTTATTTATCAACTAAAAATCACAGTAATTAACTATTTTCTGTGAAAGAAAGCCAGGGCACCACATCCAGTCAGCTTTAAAATATTTATTTTTTTGGTGTTTTCTAATTCATGGACACTACACCTGCATTTCTAGGGCGTGCCCCACAATACCTCTGCCCTAGCAACATTACTACTTTTAAGCTTTTATTTGAATTACTGTTCAATGTTATTTAGAACTAATTGGGTACTGTTAGTTTCTGTTAGGGCTTTTTTTTAACTTACTGCAGTTCTTTTAGTATACATGTGGGGGGTTTCCTCCATTTATTTATGATTTCTTCCAGTCCAGCCAGTCACTATTTGTATCATTAAACTAACTCATGCAAATTTTGTAGGGAGACCAAATGAATGAATAAATGATATATGTGTGTAAATTCCAAAAAAAAAAAAAAAACGTGTTCTAATATTTCTGGTCGGACTAATTCTGCCCTGCATGTTTTTTTTTTTTTCCTTCAGATTTAGCCCTTCATTTCAGGTTAGGAGAACAGGTGTTTGCAACTGGTCATCTACAATGAGCAATCAGCCCTAGAATATCAAAAGGCCTGTTCAGCAGAGGCCTCGTTTCATATGGTTCCTGCTGCAGTGTTGAGTTCTGTATGTGAGAGCATTATTTTAGTTTGGTCATGATTTATACTGTTTGGATTCTTAAGATCTTTAGCATTAGGTATTTTATTTATTTATTTATTTTAATAAATTTTCTTTAATACTCATGTCTGACCTTCCCTTAAGATGGGCATTTGTTTCACTGTTTTTCACTTTGTTACAAATGTTGATTTGTATTTAGTTTTATTATTATTTTTTACATTTTTTCTTTACTTTTTGATTCAACTTCCCCTTCTATAACTTTGTTTTAATGATATTGTCCCTCTACATACAGTACACTCCCTTACAATTAAGAGACTTTTCAGAGTACAAATGGAGGTGAGTAGTGTATGTGGAAGCCAATTAAAACTTTTTTTTCTCTTTTTTTTATTGTTTAAGATCCATTTATATGAATCCCCAGTAGACCTACTTGTCAGTCTATGGACACTGTCTGGACACTGTGCTTGGCAGAGTGTTTTGATAATCAGCAAATCAACTCATGCCAAACATTTCATGACATGTGTTTGTTTCTTGGTAGATAAGACAAAATCCGTTAAAATGGGTGAGTGATTTAAATTGCTCTAACTACAACCACAGGTACTATATTGGTATTATTTTGGGTCAAATAATATAAAAATTTACAAAAAAAAAAAAAAAAAAATACTTGAATAGTTCATAAGGAAGCTTAATTGCACTGAGTACTGTGCCAGTTTTGCTCTGCCCTGTCAATTCGTGTAAAATTAGCAGGATCAGTGCATTTTCTCCAGAAAATAGTCTGCAAACACTTTCTGAGACTCTCCTATTCAGAATCCAAGTAAAATGAATGCTTTATGGTCAGATTAAACCAAAAAAGGGGATAGACTGGAGCAGTCATGAAAGTTAGAGGGGGAAAAAAAAAGACAAGTTACATGAAATGGAATATAAAGCACCAGCTACACATCAGTAGTTGTTGTTATTATTAGGCCAGACACAGTCAAGGTAAGTCTAGTGTGCTATGTGTAGGTGAGTGCTAGCTGGGCAAACAAAAAGCTTGCAAAGTGCTAGCCTGCTAGCTTGCAATCACATCTGGCATGCAGATGAGCTTTGAACTATTTCAAGCTCTGTGTGAGGGTTAACTCTTAACACCAAGCTTTTATTGTAGCCCTTTTTAAATGATTTCCTCACTTCTTCCTTTTCCTGTTACTCTGAAAATAAAGTGGGTTCCTTGAAATTTCGTCCCCTTGACACTGCAACCATTATTTATAAGATGGTCCTGTTTCTTCTTTCTAATAGCTACCCATGTGTTAAACTGCCACTTTTAGCACAATCTTTAAATTAGTAATCATTTTCATTGTAGTTTTGAATGTTTCTTGGCCCACTCCTAAGTGGTATGTGTAGAAATCCAGTGTGTAAATGCATGTATTAATTAAAATTCATCTACCAGACCTGGATGATAACGACTGTACCACTGATGAAAAGAAGTATGTGTGATGAAGAAAGTGTTGAGATAAAAATAGACTTGGGCAGAAGATTGGATTTTTCTTTGACACACTGTGATGAGTCACTAATTTAATAGACGCTCTTATAAAGGTTGTGACCAATATGAGTGCATAAAAATGATGATGGCAGTCTTTTATTACATTAACATTTTATCTAGGTTTGTACTTATTCAGACACAAAGATGTTTTTCAGTCCTGCCTAATGAAAGGATATGCCTGTGGTTTACTGATGTTTGTTCTATTAATGCAGAAATCATATTGTTAAATCTTCTGTACTTCTCTGTTAATCAAATTAACCCTGCCTGTTTTTATAATCACAAACTGTTTTTTTTCTTGTATTCCATAACTAGACAAGCCTTAGTTCCTGTAAAGAACCATGACACAGTACATTGTTAACATTGTTGCTGAAATAAAACTGATGTTGGCTCAGTCCCTAAGCACTCATCTAACTAGATAGAATATAAGGTTTACACATTGCACAGTGTTTGCTGAGGAAAGATGACCCATAAACTGATTAAAAAAGTAAAAAACTGTACATATGGGACCAATGTGATATTTAGATAAGGCAATATCAACAGGAAAGTTTGCACAACTATTTTAAACACCATAACACTGTTGAATGCTTGATTCTAGATGGTCTATTCCATTGGTTTATTCCTTACCAATTTCTTACATGAATATTATGGTGAAAGTCAGTATTGTGCCCACATAAATATTTTACACATGCTAAAATGAAACATTTGATAGTTCAATATCGTAACATATCAGATGTTCTATTGTTTAATTCTCAGGACATCAGAGAAATATATTTTTTGCTTGTCTTTAAAGTTCACATCCCATGGCACAAGCCGACATGTCTGACACTTTTGTTGGGAAAGTTTGCATACAGATCAGGTTAACAACCCCCAAATCTTGTTGAAATGTTGTACGGATTTTTTATTTTTATTTTTTTGGGGTGCAGAACTATTCATTGAAGTTTATGGGTAGGTCATTTAGTAGTCTTGATAAATTGATGTCCTAGTGGTATACAGAACTTTTTAAAATGGTAATATGGTATAATATTGCTACATGGTAATGCTTGATTTTGTAAGACTTAGAATTCAACATTTGCATGTTTCATGCAATAATAAAGTCTCTGACTGGGTCTTGGTTCAATTTGAAAGGTGTACAAACAAAACACATTTCAGGTGGTTTCCTTGTTAGAGTGCCAGGGTTGAGTACAATAGCAATAAGGTGGGAATTGGTGAATAAAATGAAATGCAACTTTAATGTGGAGTAAAAAAAAAAAAAAAAGCCTATGTGAGAGGAGAAACAAAACACAAATACAAAAACCCACTTTGTTACCCAGGGTAACAAAGAGTGGAATAAACAAACTAGAAATAATAAAGGGCTTGTTTACAGCATTCATTTCAAGACTGAGAAGCAAGTACATAGTATCAGTGGTCTCCCGGAGACATGGTTAATTAGCATGAGGTGCAATCTGTGTGTGATATCAGACATAACTGCACTTGACATAGCAGACCTCCTAACTGCTCTGCCCATAGTCTTTCATGCAGAGGTCCCCTTATATCAAGGGGCAATATTAATTATGCATATGCCCCACCTGTGATCAAACTAGAAGAATATGACTGGAATTTACCCTTGGTCCCTAAGTGGCATGAGCTATACTTCCTAGTAGGATTGATCATTATTAAATGGTCATCCCAATGATTGGGGAATGCATAACAAATAAACCATGGTGTACCATGTAGAACCAAATGCAAGAGCCACATCTCACATGAAACAGATAACATGGGGTGTGTCAGGTGAAACTTCCAACCAGGCACAAGATGAATGTAGAGCCCAATATTTTAGAATAGTTTGACATCTGAATCTAAATCTCTGCTCACACCAAGTATATTACATTGGCTGGCAGATAGCAAACAGGACTTAGCAATTTGAGCGCTTCTATTTCTTTTGTTCTTGGGCACTTTAAGTCCAGTCTGTTTTATCAGCATGACAGTTTGGCAAAAACACATAGCTCTACACCTGCTGTGGTGGAGTTTGGTTTAGATTTCTTCCCAGGGTTCTTATATTCTATTCTAATATCCTATATGGTAATGTGAGCTACAAAGTGAGGGATGTTTATACAGGACACTAAGGAGGTAATGACTAGATTAGGAACTGGTGAGTGTAATTAGAAAATGAGAGAGTTTACCTGGGTTGTGGATTCCAGCATGGGTTTCCAGTAGCTCTCAGACAAGACTTATTTTATTAGTTATTGACCCTTAAACAGTTATTATCTCTCTCCAGCAGAATAATAACCAGAAATGTAACTATACCCCTACAACTTGGAATCAAATGTGAGAGTCGCCAAAACAGATTATAATTGAATCTTGTACAGAAAAGTAGCTCGGTCAAGCCTGGTGTGAATTGACTGAGGACTTGACGAGACACTTGATGTCACTTCACATGTCACATCCACTGTGAATTTGGGGTAAGAAGTTAAGTATATTGATGCTGCTCTTTTTCAGGTAATGCACATCAACATATTAATGGATGGACCTGTGTAGAGATCTACAACTACTAGTGGAAATTTCGGGGTCCTTGCAAGTGTGATTTAATCAAAAGCACCACATCTGATCTAGCAGAGCAAAGTAGAGAGCTTTGACATTCTAACCATATACTAGTATATGATGGAATAAATACAATAATACAATAAATACAATAAATACAGGCTGTGCAAGTTGACCAAGTACAAAAAGAACAACACACATACAACACAAGACAGTTCTAACAGCTACAGGCATGGCGATGTGGAGCATGACAAATATACAATAAATAGCAACTGACTGGAATAGTGTGTCCTGAGTAAAGTCTTCTCACCACATCTAGCAACCCAAGAAGTAATTGGCCAAATTGGTAACTGGTGCATAATGCCATTCCTGAGTATCATATGAAGTATGAATAGTCCACACATGGTTTCATTAAGGCTTGAGTGCCTTAATGAAGAACTTTTTTTTTCTACATGTTGACATTTTGTTCATTTGACAGATGCTTTTATCCAAAGTGACTTAAAATTGAGCTGAGCAGATGCGGGTTGAAAGACTTGCTCAAGGACAGCATTAATATTGTTGACTATTTTGTGTATAATTTGTTTATTTTAACTGAGTAATATTATTTTCCATTTCAATATGCAAAGTGTTTTAGCTAATTTTGAGTCATATCTTTTTTTTAAAATGTATTGTTTTAAATTTATTTATTGTCACAATTTATGTTTAAACTCCAATGGATGTCTTTCATTCCATGGGATCCATCTCTTTCTGATGGATGTATTGACAAAAAAAGAAGAAGAAATGTATACAAAAATGTGATGGCAATATATCTGAATGCATGTGCTTAAATAAATTTAAATAATATGATATGGAATACTGTGTGTTTCCAGTGGGATACACATTTAAAAAAAATAAATAAATAAAACATCTATAATTACCAAAATTGCCAAAAAAAAAAAGTTTGGATTTAAACTCCTGTTCCACTGCAGGGGACCAGTATGTATGGCTGATATCAAATCTCTTACTTCAAAACAATCTGTATGGCTCTGATTATATCTCCAGAAGTGCAAACCTTAACCTATTAAAAAAATGATTTACAGTTATAGCAAAAAATTGGAGTGTTTGCTAATCACAGTAGATCCACTACTACACATTGCACTACACCCCTAGTTTATACAATGCTGACATGTTTTATACACATGTAACAATATACTAAATAAAATATTTAGACTGGCCTGCCATCTAGGATGTTTTCCCACCTCCTGCCACTGTTCCTGGCATGTGCTCCATACCCACCATGACCCTGATCAGGATAAAGCAGTTGCAGTTCAACAAATGACTTCCAATTTTTTTCCAAGTGGACAAGGGCATTTGAATGTGCATTGAAGGAGTTTGATGACAGGTTTTTTTTCCAACTACAAAGACTCAAAGGAATACAAACCAGATCACCTTTCAAATGAAGAGGTTGTTGATGATAATTAGCCTTTAAATAGCAGTTCGCCCAGATCTTTTTCACTGTGACTGTCAAGTGGTGAGAAATGGTAACTCCAAGTATGCTACCCTTCACCTCTCCACAAGTATCCTCCTGTTTTGTGAGTTTAGCTCCTATTTTTTTTAAAAAGATTATAAACCTGGGTCTTATATTCTCAAGCTTTTGCTCCATGGTAAAGCCTTTGGTTTTCCATTTATGGCAGGTCCTAAGTTCATTGTAATCTACCTGTCAGAAAGAAGACTAATGGAGACAAAAAAAACCCCAAAAAAAACCAATGTGATTGGCCCATGTGGAGTAACACCAATTGGAGTTTCATCCTAGAGAACATCTTAGATTTCAGTATTAGTGCGGTCCACATCAGAGCATGATGAGCACTTCAGTAACTGCTTCATACATTACAGTAACTGCTTTATACAGGGATCATGGCTGCATGCTTGAAATCTATTTCAGGCATTGTTGCCATGTGTTCATGCAGTGTGTCTAAAGTCCTGATATTTATGTTCATGCTAAAATGCTATGGGTACAAAACAGCTTGAATAGGTCAATAACACACTGCTGGCTGTTCTTTATTGATTTCACATTCATAAAACTCAAGGCATTTATTTCATCCCACTATCTTGGCTGCTGGATAACAAATTCACTATTGTTGCACTCCTACAGACAGAGTATTTGTCCAACTTCATGTAAGACATGTACAACCAAAGAGCATGAAGCCATCAACAGTATTGCCAAATTAAGCAGCAACTGTCAATTATCCATTGAAAAAATGGCAAATATGAAGCATTATTGTTGGATCTTTTGTGTGTATAAAATATATTGTTACTTTTACATATACAGTCAGATCCATAAATATTGGGACAGTGACACAGTTTTGGTAATTTTGCCTCTGTACACCACCACAGTGGATTTGAAATGAAGCAGTCAAGATGTGACTGAAGCGTAGACTTTCAGCTTTAATTCAAGGGGTTTAACAAAAATATTGCACTAACCGTTTAGGAATTACAGCCATTTTTTACAGAGTTCCTCCATTT
>CM040455.1:25235317-25260913 GCA_022758105.1 Pangasianodon gigas
GAACTATCTTCTAAACTAGGCTAAAAGTCACTCCAATCGTGGCAACCTTGTTCATTATTCTTCTTTTCAGCATTAGTTATAAATGAATGCAGTCTGTTTTGCTTGAAGTGTTTGTATATTTGTGGGCACAACTACGATTTGGGGCTGAAGTCACAAAGTAACTGACGTGCTAACAACCTAACTGGAATTTCTGTAACATTTTCTCCTGCTTCAAAGTCTTAGGCACATGCAAAGAAATGCTGCAGAGCAAAGATGCCTTCAAAAATAATGAAACTAAATGTCTCTACATTAAAAAAAATACTATAAAGAGCAGTAAAGAGTAATAAATGAAACGAAGTCAATATTTGGTGTGACGATCCTTCGCTTTAAAAAAAATAGTAGTCTCAGGTACAGTGTGTGCAGTTTTATAAGGAAATGAGCTGTAAGTTTTACTGAGCATCTTGCAGAAGCAGCCACAGTTCTTCTGGAGACTTTGACTGTCACACTTGCTTCTTATTTTTGCAGCAAAACCCAGCAGCCTTCATTATGTTTTTTGTCCGAAAAGTGGTCTCTTATGTAATATGCTGCTTTCTTTACTGACATACAAACATTTTTCTGTAACATTTAATTTTGTGCTGGAAAGCTAATGTTTGGAAATCTAAAATGTTTTTGTACTGAATCAATAATCTAGAAGTCATAAAATAAAAATCTATAACAAAGTTTGTACTAAAAAAAAATAGGGTGCCTAAGACTTTTGCACAGTACTGTACATCTTTTGCTTTGATTCTTCTCACCCTCCAAACCTATAATCCAGCTATAATTCATTCTGATGAATTATACCTCTTCACTTGTGACTCTCTTTCAGTACTGTTTGTCTTTTACTTTTACCACACCTTAGTAACCATACACCGCAATGATTTATAATCCCACTATCCAGTGTCACCCAAAAGTTCCCTTTTGAGTCTGGTTCCTTTCAAGGTTTCTTCCTCATGTCTACTTGGAGTTTTTCCTCAGTACTGTCACTTCTGGATTGTTCATTTGGGATCTAAATCTGCATCCTGCATCCATTCTGTAAAGCTGTTTTGTGACGATGTCTACTATTAAAAGCTTTATACAAAATAAATTGAAGTGAATATATCATTTGTGAACCTGGTGTAACAATAGATTTTTTTCCCTCCACCAATATACTGTAAATTATGTTGTAATGACAGAAGGAGGGGCAGACAGACTATTATTATTATTATTATTATTATTATTATTATTATTATTAATTGCTTAGTGTACTGAACTGCCCACCGATGAGCCATAACATTAAAACCACCTGCCTAATACTGTGTAGGTCCCCCTTGTGCCACCAAAGCTCAGCTCTAACCCATCAAGGCGTGGACTCCACAAGACCTCTGAAGCTGTGCTGTGGTATCTGGCACCAAGATGTTAGCAGCAGATCCTTTAAGTCCTGTAAGTTGCGAGGTGGGCCTCCATGGATCAGCCTTGTTTGTCCAGCATATCCCACAGATCCTCAATTTGGAATTTGGAAGCTACTGTAAGTCAAAAACTTGAACTATTTGTCATGTTCGTCAAACCATTCCTGAACAATTTTTTGCAGTGTGGCAGGGTGCATTATCCTGCTGAAAGAGGCCACTGCCATTAGATAATACTGTTGCCATTAAGGGGTGTACTTGGTCAATGCAACAATGTTTAGGTAGGAGATACGAGTCAAAGTAACATCCACATGAATCCCAGGACCTGTGGTTTCCCAGCAGAACATTGCCCAGAGCATCACACTGCCTCCGCCAGCTTACCTTCTTCCCATTTTAGGCACTTTCAGCGGCGGATAGGGGTCAGCATTAACTTTAACTTTAACATTAACTTTTTCAGCAATTTGTACAGCAATAGCTCTTCTGTGGGATCAGACCAGACGGGCTAGCCTTCGCTCTCCACGCGCATCAGTGAGCCTTGGGTGCCCATGACCCTGTTGCTGGTTCACTGGTTGTCCTTCTTTGGACCACTTTTGTTAGGTACTAACCTCTGCATACTGGGAACACCCCACAAGACCTGCCATCTTGGAGATGCTCTGACCCAGTCGTCTAGCCATAACAATTTGGCCCTTGTCAAAGTTGCTCAGAGCCTTATGCTTGCCAATTTTTCCTGCTTCCAACACATCAACTCTGAGAACTGACAGTTCACTTGCTGCCTAATATATCCCACCCCTTGACAGGTGCCATTGTAATGAGATAATCCATGTTATTCACACCACCTTTCATTGGTTTTAATGTTATGGCTGATCGGTATATATCTAACAGGTGTGTAGAAATGCAGATGTATTACTGAAACTATACTTAAGTGTATCAGATGGATTCTAGTTAAAATTGTTTAATTTTTTAATGTATTTAATAATAAAGCCTTGAGTGGTCAAAAATCATAAGCATTCTGGAAGGGTGGTACATTTTGTTCTCTTTTTTAAATAAAAACAATGACATTTTAATTGCCAAATCAAATATCATAGCCATACCTTAACAATACATATACAATACCCAATACACAAGTGGTTCTTGCACATTGGAGATCGCTGTCCTTCAAACAGTTGTCGATGTCCATCAAATAATTTGTGTCATGTAATGTTGATCTCAGTGTGTTCACTTTGTCCTGTGTTCAGGAGCTTGATCACTCTCACACTTTCTTGCTATTGACGTGTGAACGAGCCGTCGCTGTTTCATTACACACCGACATTTCTTCTAGGATGCAGACAGAATGCCATTTCCCTAGACAACTTGTTAACTTTTAAGGTTTGATGTATTCAGGAGGCGGATCGGGACAAGGTCGATAGGAAAAAGTGCAGGGAAAACAAAAGCAGGAGATTAAGTGTGTGTCAAACGGAGAATGAAGTGTGCAAGGGGAAAATATCGATCTGGATGATCTGGGTCTGTGGCTTGGATCTGAGAAAATGAAGCACTAGTTAAGTCTCAACTGCTACTGACACATACACACATGCACACACACACACCTGCACACACTCGGTGAGAGCCATCTGTTCTCGTCTCACACTGTCGGCTGTGTCTTAACTTATGTGAAGAAACAATAAAAATTGTTCACTTTATTATTAGTTCTGAAGGAAACTTTGGAATTTAAAAATGCACTTTTCATTTCATGTCAATCAACTGAAAAAAAAAAAACAGCTTCCCCTTAGGTTTTTTTTTTTTTTTTTTAAGCCTTAAATTATATGATTTTAATTGAAAGACTCTATTCCTGTCCTGCTGATTTCTAAATAAAAGCAATCAACTGTATTCATGCAATATATGTATTAATGTAATGCTGAAACCATGCATGTGGAGCTTCCAAAAATTACAGAAATATATAAAAAGCAGTATTTACTTGTACCGGAGATGGAGCTTTATTCACAGATAGAAAAGGAGCAGAAGAAGGGGAAAAAAACACTTCTCTCTAAAGGTTAGCTCCTAGTATCGAGCCTTTTTTTATTGGTCGCTTTATCACTACATGGATTAGCACTCTGGAGCAGTTAGAGAAAAGCAAGATTTTTTCCCCTCCATAAAAGGAGCCAGTGCTTTTGAACAAAGTTCAAAAGTATTTTAAGAATCTTACGGGGGAAAATTCTCACTAAAATTTGATTAGTTTCACTGAAAGCTGTGTAACACATTTATACTTGTAGTGCAGGGCTATTCTTTTTTTTTTTTTTTTTTTTTAATTAAACAACCCGTGTAGTCAGTTCCATAATCAGACCAGAGAAGGTAAATATATTGGGTGGAAAAAAAAAAATCTCTGCAGAGATAAAGTCTCTATAGCTGGTCTCTGGTCTAATGAGCTGCCTTCAGCTAAATGTATGGATCATATGGATTTTTTTCCCTCTAATTGTAATTTTCAATTTTAAACTATCATGATATATGTTTTAATTGTCCAGAACCATTAGCCTGAAAAAGACAGGAAAAATATCATTCTCACCATTTCAGTTTTAAGGAATGTACAGGAGTGTGTAATATTAACATGTTTGCATTTGGAAACTGCGGCACTTGCGAAAACTCAGCTGAATGAAATCACTTGTCAGTTGTCAAATTAGTTGTCAAATGTTCACATGGCCAACATTTTCTCTTTTGGTACTGCATAATGTTGTACAGGAGAGAGCAGCAGAGCACCAGTATAAAAAAACAAAACAAAACAAAAAAAAAAACCACCAGCATATTTTAATCATTTTCTAATTATCATCACCATTAACTTTATTTGTAAAGTGTTAGATATGACACTTCATTGTAGGCCTATTTTAATCTTTTTGGCCAAAATCTTTCTTTCTTTTTTTTTTCTTTCGACCGAAACAAGAAAGAGCCATTTTGGATCTTTTTGACCAGTGACCTCACTAATCAATGTAATGTGAAGTTGAGCAAGTACTAATAGATTTTATTACACATTAATGAACTTAAAAATATTCTCCATTTACCTTGACAGAAAGTGAAGGAGCCCATGCAAGCTTTTTTTTCATGAGATGAGAGCACATGAGCTATTTTTCTTCTTTCGGCCTAAAAATGAAAGAGCCGTTTTGACCATTTTTGATCAAAGTTTTTTTTTTTTTTTTTTTCCTGGAATCCTTAATTTAGTAACATAAAATACAGTATGTACTTGTATAATGTTATCTAAGTTGAACATACACTGCTAGATTTTATTTAACATTAATGAACTCAAAATATTCTCCATTCACCATGATAGAAAGTGAGAGCATATAAGCTGGGGGAAGAGGGCAGAGCTTTCAGAAAGAGTCTGGATAATATTGGAGAGTTCAGAACGCCTGCATAGATCGTTCCAGTTTCACCTGTCAATTTGCTTGTTTTATTGGGGAGAAAAATACTGATCTTTTGGCATATTTTTGAGTGAAAACCCATATAAAAATAGCTCCTTTGTATAAAAACTATGTAATAGTTGGCAGGTCCGGTAAACAGAGTATCAGAAAAATCTCCATACATATGGGAAATTAACACTTTTTAGCAAAATGTCTTCGAAAATGTGTCATACTTAGTTTATATTATATACTTTTTTCAAAGAGCCTTTAAGAATGCCTTTGACAAAAGTAGAACGTATTCTCACGGCTCAATCGGGAAGCTGCCACAAGGTTGCGATGGACTTTAACAGGAAACATGGTAAGCACATCACACATGACACTGCTGCCAAACTTATTAACAAATTCAAAAAGACTGGAAGTGTTGCGGACCAACCGAGAAGTGGAAGTCCACGAGCATCCATTGATGAAGGCACACCCAACGTGGTGCTGGCATACATAGTCCCCTACATATGGACACTTCTGGGACACCCTGTATAATACAATCTGTGATATTGTGGCAAAGTAATATTGTGTAAGGATGATAATATTATATTGCACAAACCTACATTGTATAAAAACCTGGCTTAGCTCTGTGACAGTAAGTGCTTGGTTTAGTCTGCTGACATGAATTTAGATCATCTTAATGTTTTCATATTTTGACTTTATATTCCTAGCCTCCTACATGCTGTGTTAAGGAACCCATATTTAATTAAGCTTCAGAAAATATTGGCATCTTCTATCGCTGAGCTCATACTTCATTTCCTATTCTCTCTCTCTCCCTCCTCCAGAGGTGTTACAAGGCAGGAGAGGATGAAGACCAATGTTTTTTTTTTTCTGACTTGCTTTTTTTTTGGTTTCTGCAACCCACATGTTCTACAGCTTTGCTTTATTCTATAACGCATTGGGACAGAGTGAATATGCTAAATGAGGGAAGTACCTGAGAAAGAGGAGGAGAGAAAGTACTTGAAAACTCAAATAGAAGATGAAGTGTGTGGATGCTAAAACAACTCTGGAGCTGGAGAATTGATTTGGGAAAATCTGATCTGGATTTCCACCAGGAAAGTTGAATAAACACTGATTGTATGTGCAAAAATGATACATTTACTGTGTAATATTCATTCAAACTAATAAAAGGGGGTTTAATGTGAAATCTGTTATATACCTATGCATATATACTATGGCCCTGATTTACTAAGATCTCAAATGAGTGCTAATTTCCAGTGGGCAGTGAGATAAATTGAGTGATAGTATGGGCTTTCAACATAATTAATTAATAGCTGTGGCAGGTTCACACCTCTACAAGACACTTGTAACTACAACTTGTGCATACTTGCACAGTCAACATAAGTCTAATGGTTAAATGTGATAAAATGTGTATAATCGAATAGAAATTATAAGGATGAATGTTTTACCGCGATTATTGTTTTTCTTTCAATCACTACCTTTAGAGATACCAAAAAAACAATTTAATGACTGGAACCAAATGATCTCAAGATTTATATGGAAAAATCAGAAACGGGAGAAAGGAAGGATTTTCTCTTCCCTGTTTGGAGGACTATTAGAAAGCAGGACAATTAAAATATCTAGTCTGCTGGTGCATTATGAGGCAAAATGGAAAGAATTAGAATTTAACCAACTAGACTTTCCTCTCCCTTCCTTATTAGGGGATAAAACTGCTAAGATTATGTACTCCAATAAATTAAGCAATTGGACATTGGTCCCTCTTAATATTTGGTTCAAAGAATGCAAAGGTTTCCAAAGCTTCCAGCATCTCATTGATACCTCTAATTTAGAGAGACAAGATTTCTATAGATATTTACAGCTTAGAAATCACTTTAATAAAAATATTAAAAATAAGGAGGGAATTGAATTGAGTCTCATCAATGTTTTTGCTGAAGCATATAAAGGTGCTATTCACAAGAAACTGGTATCAAGAATATATTCATGTATACAGTCCTCCAAGTCTCACTCTACCTTATATGTTAAAGAAAAATGGGAGAAGGAGGCGAATATAATTTTAACAGAAGAAGATTGGTTACACATATGTAAATCACAGCATGCTACCTCCAGTTCTGGTCAGTGGAGAGAATTCTCATGGAAAAATATCATTCGATTTTTTATTACTCCAAAAAGAAAATATTTACAGAATGGTAATCCAGAATCTGCACTTTGCTGGAGACGATGTAACAACTCGATGGCTGATTATTTTCATATATTCTGGAACTGTCCAGCAATCCAATCTTACTGGTTATTGGTAGTCATGGAAATAGAATTAATACTGGGTTTTGAGATTGATCGTAGCTTTGGTACTATATTTTTAGGAAACATACGAACTGATTTTAATGCTCAAGACAAGTACTTTCTCAGATTGTTATTGGTTGCTAGTAAAAAAGCAATAACCAAGAAATGGCTGGATGAGAATCCACCAACAAAAGAAGAGTGGATAGCGATTGTAAAGGATATGTTTGATATGGAGAAAATGACCTTCTCTCTAAGACAAAGTATGGACAAATTTTATAAGAACTGGTCAAAGTGGTTAATACATAGGAAAATAGATAATACATAAGTAGATATGAAGTGCTTTGCAGTGAATGTGCCCCCGGCCTCCTTTTTTTTCCCCTCCATATATGTGAAGTATTTACTTGAAAATACACTGAATGGACTGAACTTTATGGACTTAAATGACTGAGCATTACGGACTTGAATTAACACTTTTTTTTTCTTTCTTCCCCCTGTTTTCATTTGTGTGTGTATGGGGGGGGGGGGGGGGGGGGGGGGGCTATTGGGAGAGTAACCCCTATCATGAAAATAACTGTATAACAAGGATGTAAGAACTGTATGTGATGCCTCTGGTGACCTGTTCAGTTCTTCATTTATTTATTTGTTTTGTTTTCTTTCTTTTCCTTTTCTTTTTTCTTTTTTGTATTTCATAGTTACATTAAAAGAGATAAAAAAAAAAGTTAAAAAAAAAATAAATGTGATAAAATGCGCTGAAAACTGTTTAAAATATAAATAAAACACAAAGTAAAGAGTATATGTTCAGTTCATATAGTGCACATGAATGAAAAGATATGAAAGAAACTTATTAACCCAATAAAATGGTTTTCAGTGCATCACCATTCTGCTTACATCTTCCCTTTTTTGTCAAATGCTATATAATACTGCAGCAGCATAAGTATTCACCCCCACTGAACTTTTCCACATTTTGTAGTGTCAAAATCTGGAATTGAACTGGACATGGCTGCTTCTCTGATTAATGCCCTCTTTTCCCCGGCACTGACTTTTGATGGACAGGCAGAGTTGCAGTTGTGTCATATTCTTTCCATTTTAAATAATAAATTCAATAGTGCTCTGCTGGATAGTTTGAGATCTTTTTTTATAACCAACTCTGATTGATACTTTTCCAGAACTTTCTTCAGGACTTATTTTGATTCTTGTTTTCGAACAAGTTCTGGTTTTTGTAAACATTTTCAAGCGATTCATTATGGGCCATTTTGTGTAGCTATAATCCCAAATCAATCCATTTCAATTCCAGGTTGTATGTGCTTAGAGAAATGTGATGGTGTCAGTGGGTGTGTTTTACTTATAAGGGAAAATCTATGCAACCTCAATCCTGTTTGTTTTCCACAGAATGCTACTGCAGTGACACTGACCCATTTTAACTCAATTTACACTCAGACATGAGACATGAGAGAAGAATGAGAGTGATATTCTCATGAAGAGAGAGAAATTCAGAAGAAAAAAATCATATTTTGATCAGAATTCTCTTCCTTGCACATGGTTCTTCACTTATTCTGTTATTATATGGAATAATATGTAAATTGCCAGCGGAGTATGTAACATGCTAATACAGCAAAGGCCACCGGAGCAACGGGGGAGAGCTGGCATTTGACGCGGCACTTTTCAAATTACTGGGGCAGTGACCCAGCACTTCAGGCAATAACAGATAGGTCTGACTCGGTTGAAAAACTTCCAGTTCAGATGAGGAGTGGGACATTTCTCCTAAAGGGGATCTCCTATGAGCGATAAAGGGTTAACTGCGCTTGGGCACTCACTGGCGCTCACAGGCGCTTAATGATCGTGTGTTCAGTCAGAATCGCCAACCTTTCAGTATTTTAAGTGACATACGCACATATTCTGTATTCTACAGAAACATTCCTCAAATGACATTTTTCAAATAAAGTAAGTAAGGCTTGCTGGAACAACAGACAGTTACTACACTGACAAACAGCATATTGTAGAACATGAACATGTGTTAGATTTTTAAAACATATTGTAGAATTAGCACTATTTAACTTTGTGAACTAAGTTTTTGCTGTTATTAGCTGCCTGAGGAGTAAAATGCAAAATGAAGCGCCCGGGGTCAAATCAAACTACTGTGAAGTTCATTAAAGATGTGTTTGTTGACCATAGTATTGTATATGGAAGTTCATTCATTTATTATTGTTGGTCATGGGTTTTAATGCATTTAAAATATGCTGTCTCTTTAAATATTTTGAGTAATGTAATTTAACATGTTATTTAACTTTCCATAGAAGTGGAATGCAACTGAGTTAACCCTAGTATTGTACAAGAAAGCAAACTCTGAAATGTTGTGAGTTCTTTACTGTTTAATAAAATTAATATTTGTTTGATGTACTGTATGTTCTACTTGCAGTATTTGGTGTGGCACATGATATCTAGTTTAAATATCATTGGTAGCTCAAATTTTATTAAATATCATTAAAAGCATCAAATTTTGCCCCACCACTTTTGGAGTAGTGGTGCCATGCCTTTAGCAAAGAAAAATGTGATTGATTGTAACTTTGCACACTGTACACATGATTGGAAAAGTATGCACACCCTTAGAATAAAATAAAGACAAAAATGCAACAAGATGTTGAGCATGATGTTTCACAGATGTTCCTGAATTCTAATAACAAAAATGGTTGAAAATAAATGTTAAGATACTAATGGTAAAAGAAAACAAAATGATAGTTGAAATGTTTGTGTCTTAAACACAACCTCTGCTGCAAACAATATTAAAAAAGCATGCATATGCTTCATATATTAATGCACAGCTACTTGAATGAATTTAAATGAATTTTAAAAAAAAATAAAATAGTAATTGTGGCATGTGCAAAGGTTTGGGCACCATACTAAGACAGCACTTAGTAACACCACCTTTGGCTTGCAACTGCATTTTGTAGCCAGCTAGAAGCCTTTCTATTCTTGGTTAATAAATTTTCACCCACTCCTTGTTGCAGAACACTTAGTGCTGGAATATTTTTGGGTCGTCTTGCATGCACAGCATGTTTAAGATCTACCTACAAATTTTCAATGATGTTCAAGTCAGTGGACTATGAGATCCACTCCAAAAGCTTCAGCCTGCATTTCTTGAAGTAGATCATGGTGGATTTTGAGGTATGTTTTGTATCATTGTCTGTTTGTAGAAGCCAATCTCTTTTCAGCTTCAGTTTCTTGACTGTCTGTCACATTTGCTTCCAGGATTTGCTGAAAACCTTAAATATGATATAAACGCAAAATAAAGAGTGTATGTTCTACTTGCGTTAATTTAACTGACATAGTGAATCGTTCATTCAGACTGCAGTAAATCACATTTCAGGTGCTAATTTAATCGATTTGCATTGACACCACTCTGTGTTTTGCACTTTTAGGTAGAAATACCCTGAATTCCATATTCATTAAGGCAAATGTGCAAAACTGCAAATACATGCTATTTTGTTCATTTGAAAGATGCAATCCTCTGTAGACCTTGTTAGTATATCAGCTTGCACAATTTTTCTAGATGTTATCAAGTCTTTTTCCATCCGCAAACCTTTTAGTGAATCACAGTCTTTGTGGTTTTTTATACATGGCTTAGAAAAAGCTGTATACAGTCCATGAGAACACTGATCCAAGTCCATAAACTAGTTATTGTCTGTAAACTGGGGTGGTATAGACTGTTGCTTCTTGTTATACATTAGCTTGGAACTGCAGATCCCACCTGGTCATGAGCAAATTGAGCTCTTTAATTATGGCTTTGCTCTGGTTAGGAGAAGGTTTTCAGTTCAGATCCCATCACTGCCAGAGGACTATTATTACCTTAAGTAAGAAAAATGCAATAAAAATATGAACAAGGAATCAGTGTAAATAAATAAAATGTAGTTTAAGTATGCATCCTTAAGAGGATATCCAAAGTGTATGAGGAAATAAGGAGGAACTACAAAATGAGAAACTTCTCTTGGATCAGCTTAAGGTAGGGGAAAAACTGTGCACCTCACTGGAATGTGTTTTTTTTTTTCCCTCCCCTTTGCTTTTTGTCTATTCTCATCTATGCCAGTGCTTCTCTATGGGTCTTGGAATTTATTTATTTATTTATTTATTTATTTATGGGGGAGGGGTGGTTTAGGAGATAGAACCAACAATGAAAGGAACATAAGGAAAATCCAAGGACCTATGAAACAAGAAGAAACACAGTTTTAAAAAGTTTTTAAAAGTTTTAAACATCATTTCAATAATTTCAGACATGTTTTCTTGATGTTTACATGTTTGAATTTTCATTTTTACTCTCAGATTTCTTCATAAAAACAGACCCAGAGGAATTTGTGAAAAAAAGTATTCTGTACCTGCAGAACCTTCTACTCTTCATTTATTTATGGTGGTGTGAGCCATTGTTGCACATTTGCTGCAATCTGTTTGTCTATTTTATGGATTATTTTATTTTATTTTATTTTATTTTATTTAAATATATTTCTTATGCTGCTTTATGTCTTGTATCATTTTCATTTGATGCACCATGGCGAGTTGTTTTAATTGTGTTTTATAGATAAAGCTCAAGCACTTTAAGCTTTAAAATATCTTGTTCTATTCACAATTTTGGTTCTTTTTAGAAATAATTTTTTCAATTTTAAGCATTTATCTGCCAAAAGAATAAGACTATTTTAAGGTAGTTTTAGTAAAAATTAATTAGTAAAAAAAAATAGAAAGGGGTCGAATAATTTTATTTATTTATTTATTTATGCTGTATATTATTTTTATCAGTTTTCTAAACTGAAGCAGTGCTTTCATGTGCAAAAACTGGAGGGAAATTATATTCTGACTGGGTAATGACTCATATTGAAGGCTTTGATATGGCCAATTATGTAAACACATTTTAATAAGTAAACAAATACTGAATCTAATTAAAAACTCTTTGGTCAGAATATCCTAATAAATATTATAAGATCAAAGATCCTGTGACAGGATTTGTGATGAATTCTTTAAAACCACAATAATCTTAATTAACCAGTTTGTGCATGTGGGGGATAAGACAGAAACTAAGGAATAATATGTTTATTCCTATGACTCTAATATATCTTCTAAAATTTTATTACATTTGATTTTATTACATTTGAGTTTATTACATATGATCTCATAGATCTTATTATATATCATCATAATAACTAACCTGCTATATCATAATATGAATTAAACATTATATGTGATGTATATCATGAGCATAGAGTGCATTCAGTAAGTATCCAGAACCCTTTACTTTTTCTACACCTTATGGGGTCCTGGAGGACTAGAGGTTAGGCCTCGGTGCTCTCACCGCCACAGCCGGGGTTCGATTCCCAGTCAGGGAATCAACCCCAGCCACTGGAGTTGCGCACAACCGGGCACTCCCAGGGCTGGTCCCAAGCCCAGATAAAATTGGGAAGGGTTCATCAGAAAGGGCATCTGGCATAAAAACTGTACCAGTTCAAATATGCAGGCCAATGATCTATTGTGGAGACCCTTAACAGGAGCAGCCAATAGAAGAAGAACAACATGAGAAAAAAGAGTGGACAATTGGAAGCCACTCCTCTGTAAAATTGTTTGCTTGTTCTAAAAGCAACCTAAAGGGTTTGCACTGTAGGAAAGTTTTCTGTCATTTGTTGAAACAAAGATTAAACTTTTGCCTGAATGGCAAATATTAGATTTTTTTTTTTTTAACCATCATCTGGTACGACCATTATCCAATTCATAATAATCTCCTTTTCCCTCTCCCAACTGTTTCAATATATCTGAAAACAGAAATGTGCATCATAGATACACTGTCCACACTTACACTTTCTCTTTGTCTGTTTTGGCCTATAATTTGGATTATTTACTTTATAAAAATATCTTGTCAGTCACAGACTCTTTTTAAACATGCCCCAGGGGAAAGAAAAACACAACCCACAGATTTGCTTTATCCACATGCAAACTTGTTCTAAATCTAGCCTGATTTGGCAGAAAAAAAGTAACCCTGTTGATCCTGCCTATACATACATCAAAACCTTTCCCTCAACACTTACTTCGTATAAACATTGTAAAGATTCTGGCATGTCTCCTCTCAGAGGCTTGCACAGCTGGTTGGACATGTCACATGCTTGAATTTTTTGTGCCAACTTGGTTAATTTAATGTAATGTGGACCATTCCATTACACACATCACTTCCATCCATCCATTTTCCATACCACTTATCCTACACAGGGTTGTGGGGGAGCCTATCCCAGGGAAGTCAGGGCACAAAGCAGGGGATACACTGGACAGGGTGCCGACCCATGGCAGGACACAATCACACACACACACACACACACACACACTATGGACAATTTGGAAATGCCAGTCAACCTACAATGTCTTTGGACTGGGGAGGAAACCGGAGTACCCAGAGGAAATCCCTGAAGCACAGGCAGAATATGCAAACTCCTCGCATTCGTGGGGCAGTCGTGGCCTAATGGTTAGAGGCTTGGACTTGCAACCCGAAGGTGAACCTGAAGGTTGTGGGTTCGAGGCTCAGGTCTGGCAGGGATTGGAGGTGGGGGGAGTGAATGACCAGCACTCTCTCTCACCCTCAATACCACGACTGAGGTGAGACCCTTGAGCAAGGACCCCCAACTGCGCCCCGGGCGCTGCAGCAAAAAAAGCTACCCACTGCTCCGGGTGTGTGTGTGTTCACTACTGTGTGTGTGCGCACTTGGATGGGTTAAATGCAGAGCACAAATCCCGAGTATGGGTCACCATACTTGGCCACAAGTCACTTCACTTCACTTCACTTCTCCCTGTGTGCGTGCAGGGCAGAGGGCGCATGCAGGGTGGAGGCAGGATTTGAACCCCCAACCCAGGCGAGGCAAGGCAAATGCGTTAACCACTAAGCCACCATGCCCCCACACATCTTACTGTTCTTTCTAACGAATACAGGAAAAGGGCAACGTCCGTAAACCTTTACCTGTAGTATATTTCAGTAGTTATTGCATGTGACTTACATAATGTAAATGATTAGATGCTAATCATACTTTCGTACCAGACAACAAGCAAAACATTTGGCAGTGTTTGGAGTCATTCATCATCATTTCACTCTGCTTAAGAAAGCTGTCTGATCTGATCTGTCCATCACACTTTCTCAGATGTGTGTGATGAGACACAGATTGCTCCTGGCAAGCATTTAAAATCGTGTAAGTGCTGAAAAGTGGGCCTGTCACCTCCCTCATTCCTCAGCAGGGATGAGAACGGCACTTTGATTTTTGCATCTTTTATCATCACCTCCTCCATGAAAATCATCCACTGGGACTAATATGGATGGCACAGACAAATGCAAAACTAGCTTCAGAATACAAGCTACAGTACATAAAAATGGTGGAGGAAACATGATTATTGAGTTAGGGAAGGAAAAAATTACTCTATGCCATGATGTTTCTTGGCATCTTGGAAAATACATGGAGAACACAAATTAGTAAGAAAACTAAAACAAACAAACAAACAAACTTGGAAACTTCCTGGCTTAATTTCTGTACTATAATTGATCTAACTAGCTAGGCCTATCTGGAGGAGGTTGAAAACCTGACACACTGCTGTCAGATCAACAAACTTTCTCTGAACGTTGGCAAGATGAAAGAGCTGGTGGTTGACCCAGAGGAATTATAGCACACTCTCAATCAATGGGACCCCTGTGGAGAAAATCCCACACTTCACACTTCCGAGGACTTAACTTGATTAGACACAACAGTGTCTTTACAATCTCTGCAGACTGAGGAAGTTCAGATTGCCCTCTTACCTTTTTCTACATGTAGTATTACTATCCCTTCAAGAGTTGTGATTATGTAACTGGGTGTAATGTCAGGTCATGAGGCTTATAGGCACAGGTGTGCAGATTACCTGCATGCTGTTTGGCAGTGACGTGCAGCGTTGTACACAGCATCCTTCCTAGCTGGTAGGGGAAACTTTGCCCTATTTTGAAGTTCCAGTAAAAGTCTTCAGGGTAGGTTTATGTAGTTTCTTTTTGTTCCTTTATTCCTGATTTATGTTAATGGTTTTCCCGCACCACTGATTGTGTCATTTGCTCCAATTTAGGATGTATTTTGGAGGCTCCTCTACTGAGCAAGGCAAACAGTTCTTGCCTTTCCAGTTGTGCTGAAAAGTTGTGCTACTGGGTATGCTAGCTATGATTTTCTTTTTACACTGGTTGGAACATTTAATTAGCATTCGAGTTTAAAGGCTTTTTCATAATGCTTCAGGTTGCCGTATACCTGCTAGGATCATCCTGTGAGTGGTGTTTTAGGGATTAAGCAATACCAGGTAATCCGTGTGATGCTTCAGATCAGGTATGGTTTCTTAATTTTAATTAACAATTAGTTCATAATTTTCTTTTTTGTAGAGGCTATATTCTGCTGTTTTGATACTGTGCTGTTTTGAAGCATTATTGCTCTCACACTCTGCTGTTTTGCTGCCTCCCTGTGGCACTGTTAGCTGCAGTTAGCTGCATGGCTGTTTCACTGATCTTTTGCCTGACGTGGCCTCTCTTCTTTGTATTTCACCTGCTTCGGCAACACCTGCTCTGCTGCTTTGTGCGCAATTTCTTTGCTGTGGTGTTGTGGTTTGGGTGTGAGTGACCGTGTTTGCGTTCGCCACGTTCGCACCTGGTTGGGTTGCACCGTCGGCAGCTACATTCACGGCGTCAGGCCTGTGGCCCAGTCAGTCCCTGGTGGTAGATCTTGAACTCTATTGGTAGATTTTTATGTATTTCTTTTCTTGTATATGTATATTCTTTTTTCCTTTTTTTAAAGGACTTTTTCCTTAGCTATTATATTTCTGTATTTCTCTTTTGACTTTTGTTTGGGAGTCTCCCAATAGGAGAAAGGACAAGTATTATCTTCTATTATCTTGCTGACTGGAATTATCAAATTTGTAATTGTTGTTTGATTGTTCCAGGAACATCACCAAGCCAAAGTAGAGGTTCCATTCTGCAGTGCCTGGGGCGACAGTATTGCGTGATTTTATGTGTTATGCTTAGTACATGGTGTGATCAGTGGAAAGTGGAATTAGCTATTGGTGTGTATCTCACAAAACTGAGTAGGTAGGAATTACTAGATTGCCTCCTAGCACACTTCCAGCATCACTGGAAGTATCCTAACAGGCAACATCATTGTTTTGTATGGAAACACCACTGGTCTGGACCGCAAAGCCCTGAAAAGGGTGGTATGATCAGCCAAGGGTACCACTGATGAACATCTGCCAGACTTGCAGGACATGTACATCTGGCGAGACAGAAGGCTAGGAGGACAATCATGGACTCTAGTCACCCAAACCACAGCCTGTTCTCACTACTGTGCTCAGACAAATGCTACCACAGCATGAGAACCAACACAGAGCATTTCAGGAGGAGCTACTTTCCACAAGTGACTAGGGTTCCTCCAAACAGACATAATTTCATGGACATACACTCACACACCCAGCTGCATCTACGAGGACCTGAACTATTCTATCATGTCATTCATTCCAATAGCACACACCTCACATACACCAAATCAGGACCCTCACATATACAATTTGTACAGCACATATCAGATGCACTTGCATATTGCAATGTACTAGATATTTATTGTTTCTTCCCTGCACTATACTGTCCTGCACTGTTGTGCACTTTATATGCCTTATGTGTCTTTGTCCTTTGTAATGTAAAGTTTGTTCATTCCGGAAACCTGCAATTAAGAATCTCACTGCAAGAATTATACACTGTATAACTCTCTGTATGTGACGAGTCAGCAGGCTTTTTCATTCAAGCCCGCTGAGGCACGTAGATTGAGGGAAAGATTTCAGCCCACAGTCTGGTAACACCGCAGCATCAGAATCTGTAAAATAATTGAGATCTACTGTAGATCAATGGCAAGGCAGACAGGTACATGAGGTAATCGAATACAAAGAGTAAGTAAACCATACAAGGTCAAAAACATAACTGATAAAATTGAACAAGGCTCAGACTGACTTTAATCAATTTCAATGTCCAACTTTTTTATTCTTTTGATTTTTGGGAGGCTAGACACTACTGTACTGTATTGCTGCCATGCTTAGTTTCAAAATAGTAATTCTATCAGTGTAATTTTTGGATGAAGTCCTACAGCCTATAACGAGAACCTAACACTTATTTTGCATGTTTTTGATCACTTATAAAGAAGTAGTAGACACACCACATTCTGCTAACATTTAGGTGCATCCTGTCGGTGTTATATTCATACAGTGAGACAGCATGTGTAGCACGTTGTGTTTGCCCCATAGCATAACTGCAATTTAGGGTCCTTATTTTACAACCTTGATATTTTAATGATATGGACATTTTAGAAAACTAAAATCCTAACTCATTATCAGAGTTTGAGAAAACACAATAGAATAACACCATAACACCACAGCCCGATGTCTGTTGCAGATGTTAGAATCACTATGAACAATACACAACAGTAGATGATAAAATCACAATAGCTTGAAATGATCTCCTTCAATGCAGATAATTCTGATTCTTTCTAGAAATAATTGCTTCAAAAAATAACATTTTCTGTGAATATGACAATTTTGTGCTACTTTTGAGAAGGAAAAAAAAAATTGGTGTGTTGAAAATAAATTGATTTTGAGTTAACCATTTAAACAGCACAATTTTGTGTGTGTTAATAACATAGTTCAGTCCCCCTCTCTCTCTCTCTCTCTCTCTCTCTCTCTCTCGTTTGTTGTTTTCTGTTTATGATTGTAAACTGGGGAGCAGGTGCAAGTGTGGCAGGAGGAAGTAGAAAATGCACAGAGATCATCATATTTGACACTGGATGAGAAAGTAGAAGAAAATCTTTCTCACTCTCTCACACTCACAAGCTCATGAAAAATCTTTTGTATTACTGTATTTGTGAGCTATTCACATTTATTATGTATTACTATAGCTTAATAATGCTATGTCTACATCCACTATAACTTCAGTAACCCTTACAAAAACCCTTATATTTCACAAGTGATCATATGATTTTCGCAATATGATTGTTAGTAATATGTTATGGAAAACCTGTAATGGTGGTTTTCAACACGTTCTGCCCTGATATTTTAAGTGAATTCAATTAAACACGTGACAGCATGTCAATAATGTGATTGCAAGTGGAATATAAAACCACATGTCACATGTGGTGGAAAAAATGGAAAATAAAAGTCACATGAGTGAAAAATAAAATCACATGCCCAACAAGTAATAATAATAATAATAATATAAATAGCATAAATAATCATGTGGAAACACAAAGTGAAGTGTCTAAAAACCACCTGTGTAAAATTCACATGTGAATCATGTGATTATTCACATCCCCAGGTCAAATCTAAATGAGGACAGCAGCCATAGAACCTTCTACTCAGTGAATCATCCTAAAAATCATTCTCTGAGAAGTAGTCACCAGTAACACATGCAAATAGGATCTTCTTCTGCCCTAAGTCCAATCCCAGTGAGAGGCCATTATTGGCTTCACTGCATTCAGGTTGAAGTTTGACTGAAGGTCCTGGGGGCTTTTTAATCCTGCCTACTACTCCATCATGTAACTTCATGTGTCTGAGAAATACAGTGCCACATTGAAAAAAATAAATAAAATTGGTCCCAGCATGCATCATAGAGAACTGTTGCCTCAGGCTTGGCTCTAAGGGTGGGGAACTATCATGTCCGGCCTTGCAGAGAGGTAATACTGCGACCTGAGTGCTTTCACTAGGTAGCTACCACAACCCTTTTGAAAACAAATGCAAATTACCTGAAATTAAACCAGGCCCTTTGCCCGTGGCGGAAGTTGATAATTGCACAGCTAGCAGCACAGTCAGGAGCATGTAAAGGGGCTAAACACTGGAAGAACAGAAGATGAATGATCCACTCTTATCTACAGCATAACACACATGTTGTTCTCTTTCTTTCTCTCTCTCTCTCTCTCTCTCTCTCTTAAATTGGCAGATTCCACACAAGGAAGCCACCTTACCAGCCTACAGCTAAGGAACCACCTTCACTAACGCATTTTGCTTTTGGTGCAACAAAAGCGCCTGAAGGGACATGTTCACTGTTTATTATTCCCTTCTCTGCTTCACATACATTTCTAGATTCTTTACAACCTAAACACAATTTTTGTATTATTTTCAGTAGGGGACCTCATTCATTCATCCATTCATTCATTCATATTCAATAACCACTTTATCCTAGTCAGAGTGGTGGTGGATGTAGAGCCTATACAGAGATCCTGTGCACAAGGCAGGGATACACCCTCAATGGGACACCAGTCCATTGCAAGGCACCATGCACATACATTCATTCACATCTAGAGGCAATTTTGAGTAGCCAACATGTTTTTGGGAGGTGTGAGGAAACCCAAATGGACTCAGGGAGAACATGCACACATTTAGTAACCTAAGTTCAAGATAGAACCAGGGACCCACTGCACCACCATGCCATCAGTTCTACAATTAGTATATTTACATTCTGAGTGAGCAAGTTTATATTAGTGAGCTGTTATTGAGAGTGTGGTGTCTTCAGGACCACAAATAGTATGTGATAGTTAAATATCCAAGCATCTACGTATAGTTTGTGGCAAGGAAATGAAAATAACCTGGATTGAAAACTTAAATTTTTAGGAGGTGTAATTAGTTTCTGGTTGTGTGAACTGTAATTATGACGTAGAATAGACTAGAGGTTTGCGTACTGATTAGGACCCTATGGGACCCGTTGACGTCAACCAGAAATTTGCTGGAGAGGGCCTTTTTTATTTTCTTGAGGGGTTTCAGATATGAAGCTCATAGGAATGCCACGTTCATCAACAGGAGAGCCTATATTGTGCTTGCGAGATGCATTGACAGCTTTCATTCGTTCATCATCAGTAACTGTTTTATCCTGCTCAGGGTTACTGTGGTTGAATTACTAATTTGTTAAAATTTTGACAAATAGTATTAAGTAAGTTCATCAGAAAATATTGTGGGTAGTCATGTGCAGGGGCATGTGGGATTGGTCAAACTTTCTGCAGGAGTGGACAGGATTGATTAAGAGTGTCTCGGATTAAAAAAAAAAAAAAAGTCTTACACACTCCTCTGCAATAGACACACACATACACTGAAACACATTACCTTAACATTAATTTAAACAGAAATTAGAATTATATTACTATTTCATAACTACAGCAACAGTGTGAATGAAATGCAACAAAGGAGTTATAAATTGAGTAATTAAAGTAAATGAGAATGGGGCAGACAGAGAGATGCACTTTTTCACTCTACTATTACCCAAGTCTTCTGTTTCTGCACGGCAAATTCATCATGTCAAATGACTTAAAATTGATTTAATAATGAGGTAACATACTGCGCTAAAGAAACTCTGAAAAAAAAATGTGTTTCTGTTCTGTGATCAAGTTGATTGTAGATAAGTGGTATTTCCTGACAGACATTCTGCTGCTTGTTTTTGACACTAAAGCACTTAAAATGTCAGAGTCTCATTTGGTCAAGAAAATGTTCTTAGAGATGTCACAATGTTGTAATTTCCCACAATTTCTCTCAGCACTTAGGAATAAAATATATCATGAATTAAAACAAAATAAAATAGTTTCAAATGCAGTTTTCTCTGCAGTATTAAGACCAATGGAGCATATTTAAGCCTACTCTGTTGCCCAAGTTTTTCAGTTTGTTTTTTCTCTAAATCTGTGATGCCAAATACCTTGTTCATTTCTGTAATAAAAAGAGCTGTGTTTATTGAGCAAAACCATAAAACAAAATCAACTTGATCATTTTATGACTTCATGAAATTAAGCATGAAAATGCATGGCTTTATTCCATTGTTTGGAATGATAAGAAGGAATAATTATTCTGTTCAGTTTCCCTGTGTTCCCAAATGCACTCATAATCAGTCTTATTTATAAAGATACTCAGCTTCTCCTCAAATAGTGGAGAAAAACAGATAATTAAAATATACACGAGATTTCCCACAGCTCCATCTTTGCCACACACACACACACACAATCTTACACACACAATATGTCTCCCTTATGACGTGTCATAACTAAGTAACAAGCTCAGAGTGAATTTGTTTCCTCTCGTACTTGAGAAATGTTAAGGACTCACATATACTAACATGGGAAATTCATACTAAGGGTTATAAGACAAGAGCAGGAGTCAGGAAAGGAACACTGGAAGAGTCAATCACATAAAATATGTGTACGAAATGTGTTGTTGTTTTGGTGAATTTTCATCAGCTAATTTGCATTTTTGCAGGACTCCATCAGTGGACAGTGGATAGATTTTAACCAACCGGACTTCTTGCGAAAACTGTGATGAAATTATTTGTTGCACAATTACACTATCTGTCCTTATAGTACACAATAATAGAAGGGATTTATTTATAATCGCACTATCCGTTGCACCCAGATGAGGATGGGTTCCCTTTTGAGCCTGGTTCCTCTCAAGGTTTCTTCCTCATATCATCTCAGGGAGTTTTTCCTTGCCACCGTCGCCACTGGCTTGCTCATTAGGGATAAATTCACAGTGATAAATGGATTCACAAAAATATATTGTAAATATTTGAATTTATTTCTGTAAAGCTGCTTTGTGACAATGTCCATTGTTAAAAGCACTATACAAATAAAATTGAATTGAATTGCTAGTTAGTTGGGGTCAGAGTGCAGAGTCAGTCATGATGCAACACATCTGAACAATAGAGGGTCAAGGGACTTGCTCAAGGGCCCAGGTTTAAACTCCACACCTGCTGATCAGTAGCACAGTGCCTTTTCCAATATCTTCCTCAGGCTGGAAAAAAAATTATATATATATATATATATATATATATATATATATATATATATATATATATATATATATATATATATATATATATATATATAAATATATTAATTAACATCAATAAGGTTGTCTACTCTTCCTGTCTCATGAAGTAGGATTCATTGCTTACTTAGCTAACCCTGGATTTCCTGGTCTTATGATGAGGGCTTACTTTTTCATCACGCTACATCACCATTATAAATTATGCTGCACTCCTGACATGCTCTGGGCAGATTATGTTCAGGTTTACAGATGGTAAACATATGTTTAGTCACATCAAATTTAGCAATTGAAAAATTTAGTGACTGTTCCTGACCTACTCCAGTCAACTCTGGAAATAGCTTCACTATCCCTTTATCTTTCCTTCCTATAATTTCTTAATCTGATGGATTTAGAAGCACTAAGGAGAGAAGGGCACTCCATAGATAAAGCTTTCCCAGACAATGTGGGAAACATGGCAGAGGTCACATTGGCAAGGAAAAACTCCCTGAGAAGACATGAGGAAGAAACCTTGAGAGGAACCAGACACAAAAGTGAACCCATCCTCTGGGTGATAGTAGGGTTATAAATATTACAGTATACAGGAGTAAAAGAGTAAAGAGAAACAGTACTAAGGAAGTAAATAAAGGATGTCCAGTATGATCAAACTGAAGACTGAAGCAAGTGTGAGATTTTGGCATAAAGCTACTAATAACTGAAATAACTGCTGCATAGTAAATGCTGTGGAGACTCTCAGTCCTGATGGGACATAATGTTAATTATGTAAATAGACAGCCTATCTATAGCCTCATAGACAACAATTCTATTCATTAGGCATACTGATACACTGTGAAACCAACCTACATGGCTTCTGCAGTTGACATCAGTGTATGGTCACAGATGTGTATTCCAGATGGCCTGGCTCTGTACATAACATCAGAACCTTTTCAGACATGTGCCTCATGAAGCACTTTGAGGAATGTATGAAAAGTATACTGGACACTTGTTCAAAACTGGATGACATTTAACCTGCTTTTTATTTGTTGAGGCTGTTGGCAGTTTTTGATCAACTTGTATTATAACACTGAAACTAGGCCCCGAAAATGTTTGAATGTGGCTCACAGCAGATCAAGAGTGAAGATAGAGATTATGTTTGGGATCATCTAGACACAATTCAATTGCCTTCAAGGCCTGACAGTGTCCCCAGATCAGATTTCCCAAGCAGTACTGTGAGAGGCCAATTTTTCACATGAAAAATAGTTACAATAAAAGGAAATTCTGTTTGAGCACATTGTGCAATACAACATAACTAGGTCTACCTTCTTTTTATATTTCAGTGTTACTCAATTTCTTAATTTGGAGCACCTTCAGCTTGCAGTACAGCTACAAGCCTCTTTTGTGTCTATTTCTACCTGACAAAATAATGTGCAGGGCTGAAATTATATTGTAGCATATGAGACAAATCATACATAAATATTCTTCTCTAAACAAATAAGCGTGTTAAATAATTTGTTTAGAGGCAAATATTTCATAGTATTTGCTCATTTTTTAAGCCTGGAGTTAGACACAACAGGTTTGAGACTGATGTAAGGGGATTCTATCTAACAGACTCTATCCAGAATACACACAAAAGTGCATGAAGAAATCAATGTGTTCTCTCTCAAATCTAATATGAAAAATGCCAAAAGGCTGAACTTCCATCTGCAATTATCTCTGTGTAAACAGTCTCCATCATTTTGTCCTCTTTAAGAAAAGGACATGATAATATGCCATTACATAACCTGTGAAAGTTTGTGATTCTTGCTTGATTTCCAGGCAGCCATATCTATTTGCTACACCAATTAAAAACACATGACAAACCAATATCCTCTATCAAAAATGTCTTTTTGGAGCACCAGGAGCCCCAGGGTCAGAGCCCACACCTCCTCAGACCTCCAACATAATAGGCCTCTCCTCATTATTTGACATGTCCAGCTCCTCTGCTGGAATATATGCTAGCATTGGTGAATCCCCTCCACTTCCTTTTAGGTCACATTTCTTGTGATTTGCTGCACATTTGCTGTGATTGTCTCATACCACATTGCTTTGTAACAGTCAATAAGTTTCCTGCCACAGCTTCAGGACAGATGAATTTACACTTTCCAGTTTCTAGGTAACATGACAAGCTGCATTTTTTTGTCTTACAAGCTTCATGACAGAGAAAACAAGAGAGGCTGGTGAAGGAAAAAGTACAGTAAGTGATAACAGGAACTAACCTGTCACCCGGAAGTTCAACAACATTGAATACAACTATAAAACGTTAAAAAGTATGATGTGTCATTTAATCAATTTAATGAATCATATAATAAATTTTTAAAAAAAATCTAATTGTTGGCAAATTCCTGTGGTGCAAGAGGAACTTAACACATAAGATGTGTTGTAATAGGAAAATAATCACCATCCATGTGGTAGCAGTTACTCTGGCTCGAGAAGACTTGTGCTTTGTGACATGGAATATGCTGTAAGTTACCATTATAAGATGGATAAATTGTGGTCATAAAGAGATGCACATGAGCAGTGATACTCAGGCTATGGCATTCAAATAATGCTCAATTGGTGTGAAGGGGCCCAATAAGTAGTAAGAAAATATTCCCCACACCAATACACCACCACCATCAGCCTGAACTGTTGGGTCAATAGATTCATGCTGTTGACACCGAATTCTGACCCTACTGCATACTACCATCTGCATACTTCATCAGAAATCAAGATTCTTCGGACCACGCCATGTGTTTTTCCAATCTTCTGTTCTTGCATGGCAGGAGTGGAACCCCATATGGTCTTCCACATGTAAACCATGCGCCTCATCTGCTATCAGGCCACATCACACCACCCCATTGTTCATTATTTTCCTATAACGGTCCTCCTTGTTATGATTTCTTCATTATTTGTAGCACACACAAAATCAAGACATAAAAGAAGATTGGCTCAGCTAACACTTTGGATGATATTTTTATATTTTGTCTTCACCTGTATTCAAGAGCATTTTGCACTGCCAGAGTTGAAACAAAAAAGATAATTAAGCACGGACAGCTTACGACACATATACAGTAATTTAACTGATGGTTTATGACTATAATATTTGGCCATTATATACTTTGCCTTAGAAACAGCACTGATATTCAAGTGCTTTGTCATCTATTTTTCTCCAGCACTATTTTTTGGCTTTGGCAGCAGTGTCAGTTTTGCTTTTTGTAGTTATAATGATCTCATATTTAAATCATATAATTTCTTGTTTATCCACTGTAAAGTAAACTGCACAGACACAGAGATTAATCTTAAACTGGATTGACAGAAAAAAAAATTGTTAATGAGTATTGTGGGTCAAGGTTGCATTCAATAGATTGCATTTGTTATGCTTTTTTTTAATTAGGAGCTAAACTACATGGCTAAAGGTTTGTGGACACCTGAACAGAACACTCATACGAACTTTTTGAACATCCTATTCCTGATTTAGTCCCTCTTTTGCTGCTATAATAACCTACACTCTTCTGGGAAGGCTTTCCACTAGATTTTAGAGCAGGGCTGTGGGGATTTGTCCATTCAGCTACAAGAGCAGTAGTGAGGTCAAGAGAAAGGGTGTTTATTTCACTATTTTAATCAACTCTCAACAATCACATTATCGGAAACTCAGCAACTTTGATGAAGGTGGTAAACTCTGCCCACTCAGCACAATCCTGTCATGTCATGCAGTA
>CM040455.1:25274657-25303089 GCA_022758105.1 Pangasianodon gigas
GTGGTCTGTACGCTCTGTAATCAGATCTCATGCAGGTGGAGGCGCAATATAGATATAGCGCAGTTTGATATATATATATATATATATATATATATATATATATATATATATATATATATATATATATATATATATATATATATATACACACACACACACTACTGCACACTAAATATTTTGTTATGCAAAGTTGCACACATTGCACACATTAGCTACATGTTGATATGATCTCTGGGTATGCTTTAAAAACCACAGTTAAATGCAAACACAGAATCTAATTTTTAGCTTGTAACTTGCAAGGAAAATGATACTACTGGCTTACAATGGCTGTGAAAGAATTAAAGATGAGATACTGGCTGCATGAGGACTGCAGGGCATCACAGCAGTAATGGAGAAAGTTCTCTGACATTGCATCCAGTAATAAGAGAACCACCGTGGAGATGACAGATTCCTGAGTAGAACATCTGACAGCAGCTGTCATGTGTGTTGTGTTGGGAAGATCAAACAGAACAGTTTGACAATAGGTCGAAAAATCACATACAGTGTATATTTTGGGAAAGCACTTCTTGAGAATATACTGATTTGCAAAATGAATATTTATGTGGCAGTGTTATTATTTGAGTGTTTTTTTCCCCGGCTGTCTGTGTTTCTCTTATAGAGAAGCCCTAAATGGCAACTGGGAAAAAGAAAATTATTGTCATTATTTCGACTGAAAATAACAAGTTGACATAAGATATTGAGTTATATTCCATTATTTCGACATATAGAAATATATAAGCCAGATGTTTTTGCTTTAGAAGAATTCAGTTGACACATATACAATTGAGGCCAAACGTTTACATACACCTAGGTTAAAGATATTCAATCTCAGTTTTTCACAACTCCAATCATTTCATGTTACTCCACATTTCTTTTGGCAAGGCAATCAGGACAATCGTTTAGAGACATTTATTTCTTGAAATCACTACATCAGAATTCCAGTGAGTCAAAAGTTACATACACCAAGTTGACCGTCTCTTAAAACAGTCTGAAAGATTCCAATAATTAATGTAATGATTTTTAGATGCTTCTGTTTGGCCAACTATCATAATTAGGTGTTATTGGGAGTGTACCTGTCTCTGTAAAAGGGTCTAGCTCTAGCTCTAGTGCCTTTTCACCTTTGATACCATGAGGAAATCCAAGAACCTCAGCCAAGACCTCAGAAAAAAAGTTTCTCCACAATTAAGATCTCCATAATTATGGTTCTTCCTTAGGAGCATCTGCCAAACAACAGATGGTACCACATGCATCGGTTCAAACAATTGTACGCAAATATAAAAATCTTGGGACCACATAGACACAGATGATCAGTGCTATGCATGGAGAGTGAGGCTTTTAATCCAAAGAACACCATCCCAACTGTGAAGCTTGAGGGTGGCAGCATCATGTTTTGAGGGTGTTTTCCAGGAAAAGAGGCTTGTACACTTCAGAAAATAGATGCCATATGAGGAAGGAAGATCATGTAGAAATAAAGACATCAGCCATCTCAAGACACCAGGGACAATGATCCTAAGCATACCTCCAAAGTTGTAACAAAAAGGCATAAAGACAACAAAATGAAATGATTTGAGTAGTCATCATATAGCTCTGACCCGAATCCCATAGAAAATTGGTGGAATGAACTGAAAACCCATTTTTTGATATACTTTATTCATATAATAACACAATATCTTACTGACCATTATATTAATAAAGTATCCTTATCAGAACCATCAGACCTTTAAGTAAACTTAAAGAGTTCATTATTGCCAAAAACTGTCCATTTTACCTTCACAGAAACTTTATTAATATAAATGTACTTTATATATATATATATATATATATATATATATATATATATATATATATATATATATATATATATATATATATATATATATATATATATATATATATATATATATATATATATATATATATATATATATAAACTGCCAAAAGACTTACTACAAGTAAAAAGAACAAGATAATATTTCAAAATAATGACATGAATGAGTCAATAAGTCAAAATGAGATATTAAGTTGAAATAATGACATCACACTTCAACATTTTTTTTTTCACGACTTGCAGCCCAGGGCTTCAGGACTTTCAGTTCAGATACTCTTGCTTTGTGGGTTGTGATTCTGTGTGCAATGAAAAGTAGGAAATAAAGCGACATCACGGAGGTTCATAACAACAATAATTGCTTGCAGTGGCAAACTTTACTAAGCAATTGATTTACTACATGCTAAGTTTCCCCTTTGCATATACCATAAATGTCTATGCTAGTTGTTCTAGTTTAAGTATCCGAGTGGGACTACACTGGAACAATACGATTTCCAAACAGTCCAGGCATGCAACATTTTACTGATGCCCTATCAAGGTAGATGTCAGATCCCTGACCATGCTGTTCTCATTCAGGAAAACAGCTCAACATACTACTCTGTGGTGGTTGTTCACACTAGACACGTGTGCTTTTTTACACTTTTATTTCCTCCCAGGTACTTTCATTTGTACTTGCTTTTTAAAAAGTGAGACTGAGTCAAGATCAAGACTTAAAAGCATCAAATCCTTGTCAACTTGTTGGCTTTATTTTGCCAATGTGCCAATGATTAGACTATGTTTTCTAGCAGAAGGAATTACTTCTTTTCAAACTTTGGGCATGCAAAAAGAAAAGAAAACAAACTTTATTTTTTACAAACTCTCAGTCAAGACCAAGAGCACTGCAATTTAACAAGACCAATCTCCAAGACTGAGACAACTCCAAGTACAAATGCCAATAATCCTAAAACAAGTCTAAGTCGATACAGAAAACTTAAGTTCAAGACTGTGCTCTGCTAATCCCAGGACTCATATTATATCAATATTTATGCAGGAAAAGTTATGCATAGGCAGACCTGGGTTAGGCAACTGCAAGCAATTATTATTATTATTATTATTATTATTATTATTATTATTATTATTATTATTGGCATGCCATTCAGTTTATTAAAATTGATTGCATGTAGTTCATGCCTGCAAGGTTACCATATCTTTTTTTTTTAATAGAAACATGTATTTTTCTTTCTTTTTTTTCCCATGTGCATCTACAGAGTGTCCCAAAAGTCTCCATACATAGGGGAAATTAACACCTTTTAGCAAAATGTATTCCAAAATTTTTCATACTTAGTTTATATTTTATATATTTTTCTTTTCATATAGCCTTTAATAATGCCTTTAGCAAAAGAAGAATGTATTGAAATAATTCTCATAGCTCAATCAGGAAGCTGTCCCAAGGTTGCGATAGACTTAACAGGATACATGGCAAGCATATCACACATGACACTGCTGCCAAACTTATTAACAAATTCAAAAAGAATGGAGGTTTTACGGACCAACCGAGAAGTGGACATCCACAAACAGCCACTGATAAAGGGACAACCAACATGGTGCTGGCATACATAGTCCCTATATTTGGACACTTTTGGGACACCCTGTAGATCACATCTACTATAGATGTCCATTTTTACATGCTATATTTTTCAAATACTGCATCCCTGTTCTTATGTGTTCAGCTATAATACAGCCATGGATAAATGTTGTTTTACAAATGTTGTGAAGTCTTGCCAATCAATCCCATAGTGACAAAGTCTGAGTATTATTATTCCCAGTGGTCTTGTTGTTTCTGACTGTTGTCCTGTACCATGATACCATCTTTGGATTGCCCTTTTGTGTGTGTTCACCTCTGTACTGACCATTTCCAAACTTCTTCCATTGGCATGCTGGTCTATTTTCACTTTGATTAAAGGTGTATTACAATACACACAATGCTGGATAACACTGATGGATAGTGGTGAGTTAGGAAAGAAGGTCTTGCTCTTTTGTATTTAGGTGCTAATAGCGAAACCTGATGGTTGTCACTTGTGTTTGAGATTTCTCATATTTTTTCTCCTATTAAAAACCACTGTAACTGCACTAGTAATGCACTTCTCTTACATTAGAATGGCACACAACCACTAATTTCCATGGGAATAATAAAAGTACAGCAGCAACCAACAGATTAACACCAGAATCACTAAACATATCACAAATAGTTCAATGTAAACATATTTAATGTGTTTCAGGGTGGCATTATCCTTTAAGTCTTTCATTTAAAGAAGTTTGTGTAAATTGCCAACATATCACTTGAATGAAGGGGGAAAGTGTTATTTATCTAATTTGCATATTAATTTGATTAAAAACATTTCAGCAATCACAATGATGGTTGATTAAAAAAAAAAAAGTCTGTTTAATGCTATTTTGGCCCCATATTCCATGGCTGGCAGCTGTGGAAATTAAATAATATTAACATTTATGTAAAATTAAATAATTATCATTATTATACCACATGGAGGAGAAGAATAAACGATAGATAAACAAGATTAAAATAGAAAAAGGAAAATGTGGCCAGTAGTGTGTATTACAAATTAATATTGCAATTAGTCAGAATTAAGATTTGAGATGCAAGCCATGATTTATTCTAATACTGATTACACAGGACAGAAATTCATTAATTATAATACTATATCTGCTTTAGAGTCTATTTCAAAATAACAGAGGATTCATTTCTTGTCTCATTTTTGCAGTTTGAGGAAATAACAGGATGGATTTTTTTTCTTCCTGTGGTGCCAGATAATACACTTTTCAATACAGTCACTAAACACACAGCAGAGTCGATGTCAGAGAAAATATCAAGAAAATATCAAGTGGCTCTTTAATTCAGTGAGAGAAATGTTAAGCAGAATGATCACACCTGACTGTTCCCTGCTCAGGGGCAACATGTAAATACACAGAGAAACTCTTAGTGGGGATAATGGATGCCTGGGCAATGGAAAATGGAAAGAGTAAAAAAAAAAAATCTTCCTGTGTCACTCCACAAATACATACTATGCTAATCAATGACACAAAATGGTATTTAAAATGGCTTGGGGGCCATGATGTCATTCTGTATGTTGAAGTATTTCCTTTTGAAACAGGAAGTCAGTGTGACAGCAAGTGCTTGGCTGACTTTTTTTTTTTTTTGCAATGGACAATAGTGTTCCAGATAAGGCACTAGCTAAATGGATGACAGTGAGAGGTTGTACAGGAAAGGCAACAGTGTGTGGGAACTGTACCAATAAACCATGTTTGCTGTTGTGTTATGTTACGAGCTGCTACTTCTTTGTATTATTTGTTTTTTTTTCTAGGTATGCTTATACATTGGTGTCCATAAAACTAAGGGACATATATTTTATGTGCTCATATGAATTATCTAGCAGTAAGTAAGGATGCATGTGCAAGCCTAAAGTATCAGGCTGAAACTGGCTAGGCCAAAAAGGAAACAGGAAAAAAGATAACACACAAGTAAAGAGACTACAGCTAAGTGAAAATACTAACTTGGTCAGTAACAAACTAACAGAGCCAAAAAACAGGAACTAGATAAATAAAACACCTTTGTTTTCTAGGAAATTGAGAGATTTCACAGAGTTGTCTGAGAGATTGTCCTTTAGGATTATCAGGTGTCTACAGTAATGACGAGGTGGTTATTGGATGGAACTGGTGGTCAGTACACTGGTGGAGCTGATAGCTGGAAAGTGGAATGGAGAGCAGTCAAGGGTGTGACATTTAATCCCTCAACACAGCTCCAACCACAACTTAATGTCAGTCTAGGGCCAGCCTCTGGGGACGGGAGCAGGGTTAAAAAAAAAAAAACAATGCCAAGATGTCTTTAGCACGGGCTCAATACCACATTTCAGAGCTGCATCCCTTCCACTGGCATTGGCATCATCCTGTAGGAGCTTAGTGGAGTGGTTATGTAATGTGGCCATCCTGGCACTAGCTAAAATTTGGATTGTGCAGTCAATATCTGAATGTTACTGAAGTATGAGCCAAGATGTTTCACTTGAGACACAAAGGTCTTGTAAGAGGATACTCCGTGAGAGTGTATAGAACCTGAAGAATGCCCTCATCCATCTGCCACAGTCATTGACAGAGGTATAATATTCACTGTCTCTGTCAATAAGATTTCTTCATTATGGAGTCACTGGCCATTGGAAACCACCAAATAAAAAGCTGTAGAAGCTTGCAAACCCCAACTGCTACAGCTCCTTGATCCATTTGTACTTGGGCTGTAGGCGAAAAGGCCATTGTCAAGTCCATGACTAGCCAAAATCTAGTCAAGTCTTAAGGGGGTCAAGGCAAAGTCAAGCCACTGAGCCCAAATGAAAGTGAGACTGAGTCAAGGTCAAGACTGAAAAGCATCAAATATTTTCTGAGGCCAAGCCTTTACTTCAACTGATTGGCTTTATTTTGCCAATGTGCCAATGATTAGTCTGTGTTTTCTAGCAGAAGGAATTGCTCCTTGTCAAACTTTGGGCATGCGAAAAGAAAAGGCAAAAAATATATATATATTTTTACAAACTCTAACTCAAGACCAAAACCACTGCAATTTAGTGAGATCAATGCCCAAGACTGAGATGCAAGCACAAATGCAAGCACAAATGCCACTGCTCCCAAAAAAAGTCTAAGTTTATACAGAAAACATCTGGAGATTGGACTCAAGTCCAAGACCAGACTCGACTCCTATAGCCCTAATTTGCACTCTGGCAATGAAAGAACAGCCTAATCCAATTGCACCTCTATCAAATGTATAGCCAATATCAAATATATCATATATAAAACCAACTTTAAAATACTAGTCATAATTGTAAGAAACATTCTCACTACATTGAGACACTGAGCCATAATTCTGAGAAGCTTCCTCAGTATAAAGGCAGAAATAGCCCAGCATAGATTAAAACCTATTATAATTATAAATTATAAAGATTGTGCTCTGCTAATCCCAATCGTCTTGTACACAATAGTCCATATTCATATTACATCAATATTTATGCAGGAAAAGTTATGCAAATTCAGAACTGGATTAGACAGCTGCAAGCTTACTTTTGGTAGCCCATTCCATTTTCCCGTTTTTTATATATATATATATATATATATATATATATATATATATATATATATATATATATATATATAAAACTACTGATCAGCCATAACATTAAAACCTCTGACAGGTGACATGAATAACATTGATTATCATGTTGTTACAGTGGCACCTGTCAAGGGGTGGGATATTAACATACTAGACAGCAAGTGAACAGTCAGTTCTCGAAGTTGATGTCTTGAAAGCAGGAAAAATGGGCAAGCATAAGGAACTGAGAGACTTTGACAAGGGCCAAATTCTGGCCCTTATATATATAAAACATTAAAACCACCTGCCTAATATTGTGTACGTCCCCCTTGTGTGGCCAAAACAGCTCTGACCTGTCGAGGCATGGACTCCACAAGACCTCTTAAAGTGTGCTGTGGTATCTGGCACCAAGACGTTAGCAGCAGATCCTTTAAGTCCTGTAAGTTGCGAGGTGGGGCCTCCATGGATTGGTCTTGTTTGTCCAGCACGTCCCACAGATGCTCAACTGGATTGGGGTCTGGGGAATTTGGAGGCCAAGTCAACACCTTGAACTCTTTGTCATGTTTCTCAAACCATTCCTGACCAATTGTTGCAGTGTGGCAGGGTGCATTATCCTAATGAAAGAGGCCACTGCCATTAGGGAATACCATTGACATGAAGGGGTGTACTTGGTCTACAACAATGTTTAGGTAGGTGGTACGTGTCAAAGTAACATCCACATAAATGCCAGGACCCAAGGTTTCCCAGCAGAACATTGCTCAGAGCCTCACACTGTCTCCGCCTGCTTGTCTTCTTCTCATAGTGTACCCTGGTGCCATCTCTTCCCCAGGTAAGTGACGCACACGCACCCAGCCGTCCACATGATGTAAAAGAAAACATGATTCATAAGACCAGGCCACCTTCTTCCATTGCTCACGTGCCCGTTGTAGGTGCTTTCGGCAGTGGACAGGGATCAGCATGGGCACTCTGAATGGTCTGCGGCTATGCAGCCCCATATGCAGCAAGCTGCGATGCACCATGTGTTCTGACACCTTTCTATCATAGCCAGCATTAACTTTTTCAGCTGTTTGTGCTACAGTAGCTCTTCTGTGGGATCAGACCAGATGGGCTAGCCTTCACTCCCCACATGAATCAGTAAGCCTTGGCACCCATGACCCTGTCTCCAGGTCACCGGTTGGTCTTTCTTGGACCATTTTGGTAGGTACTAACCGCTGCATAATGGGAACACCATACAAGACCTGCTGTTTTGGAGACGCTCTGACCCAGTCGTCTAGCCATCACAATTTTGCCCTTGTCAAAGTAGCTCAGATCTTTACGCTTGCCCATTTTTCCTATTTCCAACACATCAACTTCGAGAACTGACTGTTCACTTGCTGTCTAATATATCCCACCCCTTGACAGGTGCCATTGTAATGAGATAATCAATGTTATTCACTTCACCTGTCAGTGGTTTTAATGTTATGACTGATCGTTGTATATAGATATAGATAGAGATAGATATATTTTTTTTATATTGTTCTCCAAAAGTTACTTGTGATTACAGCTTAGTGAAGCCACTTCAAGTCACAAAATTGTAATGCACGGGGTGTGGACTATTTTAACAAGCCTTTAATTCGAGTTGTTGAATTAATAAAACAATGCCCATGTTTTTATTAATTTGATGAGCTCTTAGAATTCACAAAGAAAATGTGGCCATGGTTTGAAGGATAAGAATTCATTTACTACACTTACAGGTCACTTTAAGTTAATTCATAATTTTATTCATTCTTGAAATAAGCCATTGATTATTGCTGTCTCCTCCAAGAACCCTATTCACTGACTTAAAAGGGACAAGACTATTAATAATCTAAATGTCACATTTATTTGTATAATATTGGCCTCAAATGGTGTTTGAGTTTTCTTCAGCATATTTACAGGCCAAAACACAAATTTCAGTGTTTTTTAGTAAAGCCACATCCAGCAGTGTTATGCAGAATGTTCTTTACTTAGTAATGATAACTGACCTCGGGTCATCTCTTTACAGTGAATATATCTGTAACATTTATTTTGGGATCACCAACATATCTTCAAATCCTCTCAATGCTGCTCACTATAAACAATCCTGATGAAAATGGAGCCCCAGAAGCTTCTTCTGTTGTAGGGGATAATCCCGATGGCAGGTGTGTGTGCACAGGTGAGAGTGGAAATAAGAGCATTGAACTTATTTTTAGACTTATGGTTGATATTTTGACCTGACTGCAGTACAAGGATAATCAGTTTACGGTATTTAATGTGTATTTAAAAAAAAAGTTTATAGGGTACCAATGAGTATTGCTGGAAAATAGAAAGCAGCAGTCAAATGAACAAAAATTGCTCTAACATTATTTTTGCCACTTTCTGCACACACTGCCTCTAGAAATATGTACAAAATACACACAGAGTCAGGCATGTGTATTTACAAAACCCTACAGAGACCCATTAGTATTGTGGGTTTGGTAGTAAACTCCAGTTGTTGCTCCTCTGTGTGTTGTGGAAATAGAAAGTGTGCATGAGAGTATATTCTTACATTCTCAGCTCTATGACTTTCTGCTAAGAAAATAAAAAGCCTGATTTATCATTAAGAACAGACTCTGGGTGGAGTGTGTACACCAGCCTACAGCTGTCTTTATACAGATTGTGATACTTTTACAGTCTACATAACAAATCACTATGTCACTACATAATATACTTACTATGCAATATACTGCAGTACAAATTACCAAGTATAAGACAACAAGCAGAACTCATGAGCAGAGTATGTTTGATATAAATGAGCTAGCAGGTTAATCCTCCCCGTCTTTCAAAAATAAAATGTAGGGTCATAAGAAAAAACACACAGAATGGTGTATAGGTGAATCAAGCCTGGGGCTGATTTCTTTCTAGCCCAGACTGTAGACTCATGCAGGCTATCAGTGACATTCATGTCAGTTGATTACACAGAGTGAAACCTAGATTTGATCTCCATTTGGGCTGATATTTTTTATCCATAACACGTCATCAGCAAGGACTGAGAAGACACATGTGAAATACTATAGTCACAAGTGTAATGAATGAGGAAGAGAAACTAAAAGTAGACAGCCTAAGCACACATTGTCCGTTCAAAGTACAAATTACACAAATGGACAGACAACAGACCTGAAAGTTTAATGTTTATTTAGTTTGAGTAAAAAGGTTGCAGCTTTTCTGTTACCCATATTTGGTATTCAGTGTAAAAATGGCATAAACCCGGTATAGCATTATAGACTTAAATCACAAATATAGAAAAAAGTGGGAGTTTATGTAATAATTTGCCCCTACATCATTCTTATTATGTCACTGATGAGAGCTTGTATTGCTCAACCATAATAGTATTATTGTTGAGCAACTGATTTATAATAGAATTTAGCCTGCTAGATTTTCATCAAAGTATGAAAGAATGTGTCTGTTAGGTAATGCATAATTACAAGAACTGTGCAATTAAAAAATTGAATATTTTTTATGCACACTGTTTCCTATAGTTGTATGAAAGAATGTGTCTGTTTCCTATAGTCATATGAAAGAATGCCTGGCCATTGCTGGGTACCACGAATGCACACATACACATTCACACCTAAGGGCAATTTAGCATAGTCAATCCACCAGAGAACCCAGAGGAAACCCATGCAGACACAGGTAGAACGGGTAAAACTCCACACAGACAGTAACCTGAGCTCAGGATCGAAGCGTTGACCCTGGAGCTATGACACGACAGTGCTATTCCCTCTTCCACCATGTCGGCTGACATAGAGATTGATATTGCTATATCCACTAAAGTGTGCATATGCCACTTATTAGATAGTAAGGATGTGGGTAAGGTCATTGTTTAGGAGGATTATGGCCTGGGGAAAGAAGCTGTGCTGGTGTCGACTGGTATCTAATTAGAGCAGCTTTGTAAGTAAATTTGGATGGATACACAGACAGGTGAATGCATGGATAGATGGAGGTGGGGAGAGAGACAAGGCGGCTGCTGAATATATGTGGGTGTAATTGACTACTACTAAAATCTCATCTCATCTCTGTCTCTCTCTCTCTCTCTCCCTCTCTATCTGGCTCAGTGAGCTGTTATCTTTTCCACACTCCTTCCTGTATCTCAGTTTTTCAGTCCTGCTTATCTACTACAGCATTTACACAGTTTAAATGCACACAGTCTCTGATATCAGACTCTACTGAATACTAAACAGTGCTACCACATTAAGCCAATAATATACAGTTTATTATATACACATACTATATATTTAATTATGAGTGAATGGAAAGCCAGTGTGTCTGCTATGCTGTGTGTGTGGCGGGGGGACGGGGGTGTTTTGGTTCCACTTCTCCACTCATAGTGAATGTCCACTGCAAATCAATCCCGTGGTTCTGACTGATCACTTTTATCCTAAACTGAAGCATTTCTATCTATTCCAGAATGACCCTGCCCCCAACCACTGGGTTCAAGAGCTCATTGAATTTTCTGATGGAATGAAAATGATGTAAATCACATGCTGTGTCCTTCACAGTCACCAGATCTCAACCCAGTTAACACTTTGCCACTTTAAATGTATTCGGTTAACAGCCAGCAAATTAATACATGGAAATGTTTGCCTCAAATGTGAAATATTTGCCCAAACCACAAAAGCATGTTTAAATGATTTAAAATACTTAAGTCTGGCTTAAGTTGAAGATTAATTGTATCATATAAACTACATATACACAGCATGTTACTGTTCCGGGTTGACCAAAACTTCAAAGTTCTGTCGCCCTCCCCCTTCATGTCCTCCTCTGAATGTGGATTTTTTTTAAATATAGCACAGAATATTTTGTGTTGGCTGCTGCTACTTAAAACAATTCTATTCTACTATTCGCACTACACAGAAAACAAAGAGGACGAAAATAATGTGGATCAATAGTAAAATAAGCCTCTTGAAGAGCTTTTTTCTCCTGGATGTATTAACTTTAACACTGTTTACATTTAAAATCAAATTAAAGTAATGCCCATTCTTATATTTGCGGTACACAAGCCATGGTTCAGCTGCACGATACAATCACTGCCAGTGTAAAAGCATAATGGGCGCTTGCTTCTTTATGCGCTGCTTCTGCTCTGCTCACACATCCAGTGTGAAACAAGGTTGAGTCCCTTGACAGAGTCTGACATCTACTTTTAAACAATTTCAACTTACCAGCAAGAAAAAGAACACTGCGCACATACGGAAACTGGCTTGTATGAGGTAGTGACCCAGATATCCCTGCAGTACCTCCCAGAACAAATGTTGAGTTACACAATGATAAGCCTTGTCCAAATCTACAAACCACATGGAGAATGGATTACCATAGTCCCATGACCCCTTGAAAAGAGCTGGTCTACTGTGGGGACCTAAGCAGAACCTGAATCTGAGATGTTTAAATATGGGACAGAGTCTTCCCTCTATAACCTTGGCATGCATTTTCCTGGGAGGACTGTCATTCCCCCTATGACTGGAACTCTCTGGTCCCTTTTTAGCATGGTAGTACCATTGTTGCCTCAGAGCTACAGTTCACTGAGCTCAGTTTACTGTCTCTGTGGAGTTTCACATGATCTCTCCATGTCTGCGAGGGTTTCCTCTGGGTTGTCCGGTTTCTTCCCACCTCCACAAAACATGCCAGTAGGTGGACTGGCAACTTTTACAGCTAGGTGTGAACGAGTGTGTGAATGTGTGTGCCTAGTGCGTTGTAATGGACTGGCATCCCAACCAGGGTGTATTTCCACCTTGCACCCAATGTTCCTTGGAAGTCTCCACAGCAATCATGAACAAGATAAAGTGGTTACTGAAGATGAATACATTTTTTAAAATAGAGACCACTATTCCAGTTTGCCTATCCACAACCACTGCCTCAGATCTCCATGCAACCTTCCAGAGGCATGTTAACCACACAGCCCCAACCTTATCCAATGCCTTTAACATCAATGGCCGAATCTCATCCACCTCATAGTATGGCTATAGTAACCTCAACTTCAGAAATGGTTTCTAAAACACCAGGGATTTCTGCCACTGTCTCCTAAAATGAGTGTTAAGGAGTTACTAAAAATGCCCCTTCCATGAGTCATATATCCACAGTAGAGGTCAACACTCCCCTGGACTTGCTCAGCAGAACTTGTCTCCACTTCCTGGGGTTTTAAATTTTACTCAACTTTACCCAAGCCACCTCTCCTCCTGGTGTCATTATTCTATCATTTGTAGCTTTACTGATTGTATAGATGATACAGCGTATGGCAGACATGGCTGAAGTTGAATCCTAAGTTAAACTTTTAATTCCCTACTGTGATTCCAAGCAGGTTTTTTTCCCCACTCACCCAAAGGAGGAATAGGGCAGATCATATTAATTTCAACCTTGACCTTGTTACACTGGAAAATCATTAACACCCATTAATGTGTCTAAATTAATGTTCCAATTTTAATCATGCATTATTAGTGTGTCTGCTTTCAATGGGACTCACAACTAATGTAGGTGAAATAAAATATTGGAACATGGCCTCTCTGAGTTCAACTTTGTTATATAAAACTTTTCTAAACAGTTTTTTCCATTATCTATTATATTGGTAATCAAGGCAAAAGTTGACTTTTTTACACATTTGTACACTGCCGGGTCACTCAATATAACAAAGAAAGTTTGTATTTATTCATAAAAGATAAATGCTGAAAAAAAATCCAATTAAAATCATAGCATTATTAAAGATAAACCACTTGGCTGGATCAGTTAAGCCTGTGGAAACTAAAAAACAGAAAGATCCACATTTGCTATGGGCAAAATTTTATCTCTTAGAGGATTAATTACAAATTTGTTAATTAGATTAATTAGTTAATTCTGTTATAACCCTGCCTCTTGCTGTGGTAAAACATCTCATCAGCGTTTGTATTTTCATGCTGCCATAGATTATGGAAATGTGGATATACATATGGTAACACACAAAAATAGAGTTTTTCTTTTTTTTTTTTTTTTAAGGTACTTGTTTAAATAAATAAATGAATCCAAGTGATGCAGTAAATTATTTAATTATTAAAATATTTCATTAATGTATTATATAATATGTATAATAAAATGAGTATTAGAACAAAGTTATTAATGTTTTAGTTTTTATTTATTTCTTTGTTTATGATTGAATGATTTATGATTAATTGATATGATTGACCTGGGTGAGGTTTTCCTCTCATCCCTGGACTAGAATACTCCAAATAAAACATAAATTAATAACCTCAGGATAATTAGGTTTGTACACCATTAATTTCTATTAGAGTAGTGTGTCTTGTTCTGGGTGGTCTCGAAATTTTATTCTCGCTTTGTGTAGCACTTATGTAGCTCTGTGCCTCTGGGGATCCATGGCGCTGTGTTTGGAGAGGAGGTGCCTGGTGCTAATGCAGCCATGCTGTTGGTGTGTGCTGTTTTAAAGGACTCGGTGTGCTGACCTGTGTGCTTTTTGTGTGTGTATGTTTTGTTTATTATTATTAGACTCTATTTTTTTCCTAATTCTAAGACAACAGTTGGTATGAAAAAGGTGCAATATACTGTATGTATTATATGTATATGTAAATATATTATTATTATTATTATTATTATTGTTGTTGTTGTTGTTGTTGTTGACTTTTAGTAGCTAAATAAATTTTTTTAAAAACTGAATAATACACTGGGAGGTTAAGAGGTTTATTTATTTATTTATTTGTTTGTTTATTTATTTATTTATTTATTTATTTAACATTTCTACTTTCTATTGATTGCATTAGTCATACTGTTTCTTACAGTTCATTTCATTTAATTACTACTTTTCTGTTTGTACTTCATTATTTTCTTCCCATTGTTTTAGCTTTACACCCACCAAAGGATTTTCTTTTTCATTATATAAATATGCATATCAGCAAATTAAAATGACTTTAATCGCAAAACATTACATGAACTGTGTGCTGTTCATGGCTCATTGCTTCACGCTTTCTGAGTTAACCTCGGTATAAATTCAGTGTGAGGGTAAAGCTGTTTACTCATTAAAAAAAAAAAAAACAGCTTATTAGCTCTAGCCTGTGGTCCAGCTGGAGCCATTAAAGTCACTCAAGACTTGTTTTGAAGGCCATAACATTTTTTTTTCTGTATTGGATAATAAGATTCTTGACATGGGAGTTAAACAACAAGACATAATTATACAGAAAATCAGGATTTAATGAGTATGCAATGTCGAAATGTTCCCAGTTTTAGATGCCTTGCCCCTTTCCACTGGTAGACCTGTATGTATGTTAACTTTAAGATTTATGGGTTAGAGGGTAACTTTTGGGTTTGGCTTTATGGGTTCAAAAATAAAAGCATTTGAAGGTGTTTCAGGTGACTTTAATGAGGAAGAGAATTGAAAGTGAATAATACAGTTTGTGTGGTGATCTGGGGGAAAAATGTTGGATATTGCTATGCCTGAATTCTGGAAAACAGACCAAAAAAAGACAAAAAATCAGGTTTTGACCAATTTTTTTCTGCCTGTAATATACTTTGATATACTTTCTGCCTCTAACTCTACTTTAAGAAAACACAAATATATTTTACCAAAACAATGTGGAAATGTCTTATTTATGCTCCTTTCTAACTCCTTGATGTCTTCCTGCAAAGTTCATATTGTGAAAGGAGCCAGTTTAACAAGGACAGCAGTAAAACAGTCAGTCTTTGTAAAGATGTCTAAAACCTTGCTAGCTAAGTATGCTTTTCAATGTGTCAAAATGTCCGTGAGTCTCCTGCTCCATCACATCATCAAAACAGAGAAGACGCTAACAAACTCTGTACAGACAACAGCGAACAAAGTTTACAAATGTTTAAATGAGTTAATAAAAAAATGTAATAAGACGAAATTTAGTCAACAGAATGGATGTGAGTGAAGTAATCAGTGATTATTTCCCTACAGATGTTAAAATGAACAGTAAGCAAACAGATGAGGCTCGTTTTTAAATGCGTTGAGCAATAAATGCCATGTGCTCATATTTGTTTTGGTTTTTATTCTACTCCTGTCTCCACCCCTGTTCTGTCATTACTTTGTTATCTGATTGTGTCCGCCTGTTCTGTGTTCATCCCTTAATTATTTTATCTATGTACACCCAGCTGTTTCTGTGCTTTTTTTTTCTTTGCTAACTCTTATTGTGTTTTTTAGTTCATTCAACTCTAAAATGTGTTTTTCGAAAGTCCCTTTCACATGTTCTAATTAAAGTCAGAACTAAGTTCCAATTGTAAACTTATGATTCTTTAAATTTACAGTTATGCCATAAGTAGATTAGGTTATAAATGTAGAAGTAGGCTAAGCATCTTTGACTGAAATAGAATCTTTAAATACAATTTTCTTCCTTTTCACATTTGGGAGTAACCAGATGTAACCAAAATGCTAAAACTTTACATCTGATAAAGAAACATGCAAAAGAGAACCATATTGTATTTCAAAACGACTCTCAGAACTATACTTTATAGTATATATTAGAAAATGTCAAATTTTCACATGTGAAAGGTTTTCCCAGGCCACTACACAAATAAGCAACAGCTGGAGTTTGGTCTTTCGGTCAATTTCATCTTGTCTTATTCATTTTGTCTAACATCGACCTTTAATCGATGTTGGTGTGTTGGTCAGACCGTGCACAATATTTGATTAAGCATGGCACCGCTGCATTTGTTCACTAATGAATTAGGCTTAAGAGCTCGTACATAATTGGTGTGTACAGGAGCATGAATTGCATTAAAAAAGAGCAATTATCTCCGATCTTATGCAAATGGGGATTTCAGAGCTCCCACTCATCAAATTAAATTGACACGCTCAAGTCGTGATCTGTCATCCTATATGATAATTTAACATGAAAAACTGTAGTAATGTAGCAGTGTGTGTGTGTGTGTGCAAAAATGTCATTATGTCAGTATACCAATGAAATGAAATCTGCTATAAAGGCCAAGAGTGATCCTGTTAAACATACCACTAGATTTTACTTATTTTAAGCAGTTTTCCTAACTGAATAATGTAACCTTTCTGCTGAATAGAGTCAAATATAGAGAACATTTTTACTTACATTTTTTTTTTTTTTACTTTTTGCTTTACCCCAATTCAATTCAAAGTTTCTCCCATTTTTAACAATAGAAGTTACCTTAAAAGGCAGCTTTATAGAAATCCAGATGCAGACTTAGATCCCTAATGAGCAATCCAGAGGTCTAGAGGTGACACTGGCAAGGAAAAACTGCCCAAGATGACATGAGGAAGAAACCTTGAGAGGAACCAGACTCAAAAGGGAACACATCCTCATCTGGGTGACACCGGATAGTGGGACTGTAAATCATTAGTGTAGAAGAGTAAAGACAAACTGTACTATGTGTGTATGAAAGGATGTTCAGGATGTGAATATGAGTCCTGGGATGAGCACAGGACAGTTTTTATGATAAGCAATAGTTCCTAGATACAAGTATTTTACCACAAACTCACCCTTCCTACATGCTTTGGAGAAAAAGATTCCATCTAGCACCCTAAAGTAGACATATTTATGTAACAATTTTTTTTTAAGTTCTAGTTACATAAAATTGCTTGTTTCCTTGCTGTATTTTTATGCTGTTTTTATGCTTAACCACTACTGATTGGTTTGTGGCTATAAATAATACCACTGGAAGATTTTTTATGTTTTGCTTCAAAGTGGTGCTTCATGTTATGATTTTAAACTTTGACATTTGATGTTTTGACATTTGATATTTACCATATCACTGCTGTACTGCTGTAATATTATGTTGTATGCTGTTATTTTTTTTTTCTCCATAATTCTGTTGCTGAGACCATTTCAAACAAATATTTATGTCCAAATTACAATTAGTACCATGATGTTCTTCACTTCCCTCAGGCCAGGAACAAACTTGCATTCATATATTATGTGTATTGATTTCCAAAAGACAAAGCAATATGAAACGCTTGGGTTGCTGCAGTGAACAAAGGCGGCTGGATACTCAATAACTGCTGGCTCTGTAGTACACATTTTATCTCAACTTATACGAAATATTACATTGCGGTGCTGATATATACTTTAAAGTAGAATTGTTACATTACGCGAGTCATCAGCAAACTGTATCAGAGTCTAACAGACATTCAAACCAGAGGTTAATACAAGCTGTATGTTGTATCCTGAGCCATTGAATACTCAGCTGTGTAATGCATTAAATCACCAAACAAGAGAGCCAAGCAGCTAGCCATCTAACTCGCATGGCCGTACACATACAGTGTCTGCTCACAGTTTAAAGTCCATGGGGAAAAAAAAAAACAATCAATCATTTATTGTTAATTTTTGTATATGTCATGTTTGTTGTATATATCTTCATTTTCCATGAGACAGCTTTACATTTAAAACTGACATCACTGGAAATGATTTAGGAATAGACACATGCAGTAACTTATGTTATTGGTAAGTAACTTGTAATTGTTTACCTCATTGAATTGGTCTATTCAGCGTTTAACAAAATGTTTGAAAACTGGAAGCTCTATGCAGACGTTCTTAAGTACATAAAACTATCTATATTGGCTCCAATGGTTATCATACTGTTATATACCTTATATGCAGCAGCTTCCACACACAGAACATACATCACTAATTATTAAACACATTGTATAAGAAGTGTCCATCATTTCTGTTCATATATTCATGCCTTTTTTTCTATAATAAAAGAGGCTGTAAAAGAACAAGCAGCTGCTGGGTTCTGTTTACGCCAAAGCACATTATTCACACACACACACACGCACACACACACAAACAAATGTTTGTGAAACTTTGGGCAATACAGCTGCTCATGCAAGTGTGTGTGTGTGAGAGAGAGAGAGTGCTGGATAAAGTAGGCCACTGTCATTGGGGATACAAAAACTAGAGATGCCAACAGGGAAATCATTTCTACATAAATCAAATCACCAGCATGTTCACAGAGAAACCCAGCAGAAAATAAAGGCATAATTGGTCAATAGCACATAAGCACACAATAATGCAGAACTACATGGAAAAGAGCCAGGTAGAGGAGGACACTTAAGGAAAAGATGGCCACATGAGACACTAAATGACCATTTATCTTGTAGTCTTGATCGTTTGGTTAAACTGAGAGAATCAGAGCAGGAGAAAGGAGAGAGCTAAGCTGGATAAATGACAGGAAGATGATTTATTTTGTTCTTTTATCCTGATTGTAAAACTTGTCCCTCACCAGTTATATGGGCTTTGGCATTGCATGACTACTGTTTTTTACTAGTTGCCCTGGTCGCCTTGGCTTCCTTTCTATAGTTAAAGCAAAAGCTGTTTCAGGACATCACTATTTTTAGGCAGCAAAGAATATGTCAAACTGCACTTCAGTTAACAGCCGTACACAGGCTATGCATTAAACTTCCAGCCTCAACACTTTTTTAGGCTATACTGTTAACAGTGAAAGTAAATAATTCAGTACAATACATGTTCAAATAATAAACGTGTGTATCATATCACACTACTTAAGGACGTATCAATTATTAAAAGGTATTCATGAGGATCAGCTTACATCAGTGATTCTGAAACTGAGCACTGAGCACGCAGCATGAAAGCTCCTTATATCTTAATGATGGATGGAGGATGTGATATCTACAGCAGTGTCTATTCAACTCCAGCCTATCAACACCTCTTCACTTCATGCAAAGTGATATAAAAAGTGATATAAATGTTAATGATCTGTTGAAGCAGAAGAAAAAAGCCTTCTCCCAGTGTAGTCTTGTACAGTTGAGTGTAGATGTCATGTTAACACGAGTTACAGTGAGGAACTCTGTTTCCTCACATAATGGCTGTACTGTACTCCATTTCCCAGCATCGCCTTATTACTCATTATTATGCACACACGTTTTCAGTTTCACTTTGATTAGTTTTGTTATTTAAGTCCTGATGTTTCTGTGTTTTATTGTCAAGCTTCTGTTTTCTGCCTCGTTCTTATAGTTCTTGTTGATGTTTCCTTTGTAGATCTAGTTTTGGCTGTCTTTGTTCGAGCCAATAAAAGCCTGGACTTGCATCTGTCTCCGCCACTACCTGACAGTGGAATTGGCCTTATCTAGGCTGAAATATTTTCAGACTAACAAGATACATTTAGGATGTATTCTTTAGCCTACCATCTACCTACATTTCTTTACTGTCTTCCTCAAGCCTTTTCCCACCAGCCTGACTAGTCACCATTCCCATGGTGGTGACTAGTGAATACATTAGTCGACTAGTCTATGCAACCCCTATTACACACAACTTGTCACCTTTCTCACTGCCAATAGAGTGGGTTCAATCAGCATGTTATCTTATTTCTCAACTATGGTTGCTTTGGTGATGTGAACAATGTCTCAAAAGTCAGATTGCTAGAATCCAGTATGTCTGAAGTACACTTGTTTTTTTTCAATAAAATGACTGAACAGAGTGGTAAATTTAGAGCAGAGCATTTCATCAGATTCACAGTGGTATGAAAACTTTAGTTCAGTAATCAGTAACAGTGAATAGTAACTTGCTATTATGAGACCATAGTCATAAAACTATTACACACACACAGGAACAAACATAATTAAATACAGAAAGGCAACACGATTTGGGGGTCCAATTTTCTTTTGTGTTTTCAAATCCATACTCGGGCTATGTCTTTTCTGAATAGCAAGCATCATAAACAGAATAGTTGTACTTACTGTTAGCCAGTTCTTTTGTTCAGATCACACAAAACATTTATTTCAATGTATAATTTGTACTTTGATTTGAGAATGTGTGCTTAGTCTATCTACTTTTAGTTTCTCCTCCAAATGCATTTTGGTGGAATAAAATCTACTGCAAAAACTAAATTATGAAGAAAGTAATCCACCTTGTTTCTGTTTATTATACCCATTTTGTAATGCACTCTCTCAACCACTGCACACAAAATCTAGGCAGCTTTTTACCAAGTGTACAATAGTGTAAAGAATCTACAGTCTGGGCTAGACAGAAATCAGTCCAAGCTTTTAGTGTTTTTTTTTTTTTTTTTTCTTATGACTTCTGATGGTGATGAAAAAAAAATAAATCAAGCAAATAAGAGGATGTGAATGGCAAAAATGAAACCTTTTATTTATTTACCTATTTACTTACTTACCTACTTTTTCACTTGCTTGATTATTTACTTACTTACTTTTCTTGAAAGAGAAGAAGGGCTTAATCCATCTAGGCCATTTATACCAGCTGGCCCTGGTAGCTAAACCAGTTTGCTTGGGTGGCTGCCAAACTGTGTACTACTGCAATATATAACCCGCCACTCAGCAGTCAGCCGGAGCTAGTGCTACTTCTTCAACACTGACAGCATGTCAGAGCTCATACAGAGCAAAGCTGCACACTCCATGAGCTCTGGCTAACTTAATACACTGTTGCTGCAGTTCTCCTGAAAAGAAAGAGAGGAAAAAAATTAGTCTGTAGTACTGTTTTCCAGACATACTGTATGTCTGTTAAGTAAGGTTGCCAGAGGACATCTGTTATAATTATGATCGATTTTCAAGGGATATTAAAAAAAGAGAGAGAGAGAGATAGGAGTGATTTCACAATGCACTCATGGTCATTACACCAATGTGAGCACAAGCCCTACAAACAAGCCCTTACAATAAAGGTCAAAACAAGCAGTTTGTATTAAAATAAGTTCCATGTACTATACATACCTTTCATTTTGATACAAACTGATTGCTTTGACCTTTATTATAAGTGCTAGTTGTAGGGCTTTTGGTAATGCAAGTTGTGTTTGATCATTAGTAGCTCACATCACCATAATTTGTATGTAGGCTGTACCAGTGCTAGGAATGTAATGACTTAACGAAACCTCCAGAATATTATCTATAGTATATTTGTTGTTATTGACCAATACCTGGTTTCAGTTTGGTTTCACTAAAAATGATAGAAAAGAACACTTCATATATCCATAGTGAAGGAAAAGTTTTATCCTTATTGACATATCAATTCAGACAGGATATATTTCACCTGGAGTTATTACAGGTCCTTTTAAAATGCAGTGTAATCTCTCCAGACACCAGAATGTGCAGTCCGTAAAAAAGTACTGACATGACAAATCATGACAAATTATGATCTCTTCATTCCGTTTGCCATGAACAGTGAGTGCCTGCTTTATGCCAGAGCTCTCATGGCTAAAGTGCTATGTACTTTCTGTTTTCTTCCTTCTTCTGTTCTTCCATTGTGCTCTCCCACATGCTATGAAGAAACAGATTCAATTTATCCTAACTATTCAGAGATACATATTCAGGGATACGTGTCTCTGATTTAGACTCTGATCAGAAGTAGCACATTATTTAAATCACATGCCCATCTTCCTGGAAGTTATCTGCATTAGTGTGAATCCCAAATGGCTCAGAATTTTAACATATAGTGCACTATATAAGGTGGAGAAGCCATTATTTTATTACCTACATGATGCATTTCTATGGGGGGTAGGAAGGTAATGACGAAGCTTCAACATAATAAATAGAGAAAAATGTTTACCAGCATAACATACAAGTACTCAAATATTCAAATTTTTCAACTTAACTGTATTTTAAAAATGTATTCACAAAGGTGGCTTTAAGTTAAAATAGTTTGAGAACCACTGGGCGCTTTCACAGCTATTAGTCTGGTTGCTTAATCTGAATCAGAATGAAATTGATGCTTTTAGTTTGTTTGCTTTTTTTTTTTTAACTGCACATACACTCTATGGCCAAACATTTGGGCCTAACCATCACATCCATATGTGCATTTTGAACATTCCAGATTTAGTCCCTCTTTGCAGATATAATAACCTCCACTCTTCTGGGAAGGCTTTCCTCTAGATCTTGGAGCGTGGCTATGGAAATTTTAGTGAGATCAGACACTGACATTGGGCAAGGAGGCCTGGGGTGCAGTCGGTGTTCCAGTTCATCCCAAAGGTGTTCAGTGGGGTTGAGGTTAGGGATTTGTGCAGGATTCCTACCCTCTAGGTTGTAGTGTGCAGGATCCCTAACCTCTAGGTAGGATCCCTAACCAAGGTTCTTTCACTCCAACCTTGGCAAACCATGTCTTCATGGACATCACTTTGTGTCAAGGGGCATTGACATGCTGTTTGGACAACTAGACAACTGTATGCTTCCAACTTTGTGGCAACAGTTTGGGGAAGAACCACATATGAGTGTGATGGTCAGGTGTCCACATACTTTTGGCCATATAGTGTAATTAAGTAAATCTGGCCAAAAACACATGCATAAATCTCCTTCGTTCGTTGGTAAGAAATATGACATCAGAAAAAAGTAAACAAACCTTTGCCTAGTATGTGTAGAAATCATAAAAATCACCTGAGCACAGAGAACACTGAGCTGCTCTTAATATATGGTATTATTATAGAAAAAACTAGGTTAAAACATTTTTGTATATTGTGTTTGTCACTTATTTTCTCTTATTGTTCGTCAGTCCAAATCTCCAGAACATGTCATGTTTCCTCAGCTCTGTCATTTGGCTCCGTTTGCACCTCGTAGCTCATTTTAGCAGCTCACATCTACAGAAAAATGTTGTCCACAACTCAAAACACACAGCATGTTTGGTTCACTTCCTGTATTTGGGTTGATACATGTTCGAATCTATTTCTCACTGCAGGCAAATTGTGCTAGATTTTGATTGGAACCATACTGAGACCACCTCACTGAGATGGCGCTCTTGGCACAACACCAAAGAGAAAAACGCACCAGGGTTCGAGCTAAACACTACATATGTGAAAGCACTCTCTGTGTCACAATATTAGTATCTTGTGAGGTTTTTCTTCTCTATAGTCCTGTTCCTGCAGTTATTTATTTATTTATTTATTTATTTATTTATTTATTTGGGCACGCCACAGTTGATAGATATTTTATTGTCTATGGCCTCTTAAAGAGGGGAGATAGTGGATAAAAATATATTTGTGAATGTAATGTAATACACATTTAAAGGTTAATGTTGGTGAGTTGTGGGTGTAGAGGGTAATAGATATGACAATAGACGTGACAGTAAATGCAACACAGATACGACAGAAGACGTAAAAATGATGTGATACATAATAGGACAGGGGAGGGGAATGAAAGAAAGATTCCTGTAGCTTTATTCAGCATTTAACAAAATGTTTGAAACCAGGAAACTGTAAGCAGATACTGTTTCATACATAAAATTGTCTATTTGGATGAAGTCCTATATATATATATATATATATATATATATATATATATATATATATATATATATATATATATATGGGACTAAAATCCCAGAGGCACTCCAGTAATAATTAATTTTCCCCACCTCCACAAGTAAAATTCATCCACTCTGAACTGGGCTGATGTTACACAAATAACTATCTATGGTCATGTTGGTGCCTCTCCTCCAGATGGTGCCTCTCCTGCCTCTCCTAAGGAGAAAGGCACTAATTTGGAGACTCTATCCACCTTCTGTTAACCCCTCTTTAAAATGGCCTATTCTGCATTTAGTCATTTATTTATCGTACAGCTCCAAATGATTCTGCGATGTTTCAAATTGAATGAAAAAGTGCAAAGGCACTGCATTAATAATCCCTGCCTCCTTTCCACTGTTAGTCTTCACCCCATGAGTACCTCCTTCCACTACTCAGTACCTGTCTCTAATGAGGTATAGGAAACAGGTAGCCTATAAATCGTCTTCGTTAGTATCTTTATCACCCATTTCATTATGGCCTGTCTCCTCCTGCTTGTCCTCCTATTCACTGATGTTTATTAGTGCAGTAGATACATCAGTTACAGATAATAATGTGTCCATAGTTTCACACATTTGGCTTCAATGAGGAGCCTTGTAGCACCTTGCTTCCTGCCAATATTACTGTGTCTTATTAGTGTTCATTAGTGGTTGTTAGTGTGAATAATCAATCAGCTATAGGCCTGCGATTTCACAAACATGACTGCAAGTGTCGAGATATGGTCTTGATAAGAATTGTCCCCGCAGTTAAAGAAAAATGACTCCCCGTCTCCTCTCCCTCATTAATTTGTGTACTTCCCTTCTTTAGTGTCCATCTCCTCCCTTTTCTTTAGTGTATGCTTCTTCCACTGTCAGTGTGTCTCTCTTCTATCTTATTCAATGTAAATAAAGAGGTTATGACTCAGAAAAAGAAATTATTTCACATATTTGAGAACAAGTTTAGAGAGATGTGACCTCATTATTTCATGTTTCTTTTCACCGTTCGGGAATGCCAACTCCTCTTTAGTGCCAGTCAACTCCTCCTCCTCCGCCTCCTCATTAGTCCCAGTCTCCTCCTCCTCATTAGTCCCAGTCTCCTCCTCCTCATTAGTCCCAGTCTCTTCCCTGTTAGTATCTGTATCCTCAATAGAGCTTGATAGTTCATTTAATTAAATCATTTTTACACCACAGCACAGCATTTGAATTCTCAAATCTGATTTGTCAGAAGGTGTTGCTTAATTTACTACCACAGGTTTATATTATTACATGTTATTGTTTTTATAGTAACCACTAATTCACAGTCACTTGTATGACAGATCCTCCATATCAACTTCAGTTTCATACTGCACATAATTAAACAAACAATAAAGAAAAAAAAAAACATTTGCAGTGGGGAATGTGGGAAGGGGTGGGGTACATATAACATACATATGCTGGTCAGAAATCTACTCTTTGGCAGTGACTTTTGGCAGTAAGGATAAAAAAAGCGTATCCAGAACATGCTAAATAAATGAGAAATCAAATGACAAATAAATCAGTAAAGAAAACAGCATATTATGTAAGAGACCACTTTCAAAGATAATGAAAGCTGCTGGGTTTTGCTGCAAAAATAAGAAGCAAGTGCAACAAAGTCTCCAGAAGAACTGTGACTGGTTCTGCAAGATGCTCAGCAAAACTTACCAGCTAATTTCAAATGTTAATTACTGTTTACTGCTCTTTACAGTACTTTTTGAATATAGAAACATTTAATTTCATTATTTTTTTGGGGGGGGGTCACATATATATGTATATATATATATATATTTATAGGGTGTCCCAAAAGTACATAGGAGAAAGTAACACTTTAAACATTAAACATCCACTACATGATTGTCATTTCTTTGTAAACACACACGGTATCATCTCTCCCACTCATGATGGACTTGTGTTAACACATCTGGTGTTATGCATCTAATTGCATGTCCATCAAAACCTTGTGACAGCTTCCAGATCCAACCCTGAGAATGATTTCAACACATTCTTCTTTTGTCAAAGGCATATATCTTGCTTCTTCAGTTCTCTCTTCAGCTCAGTTTAAAACTTGCATATCAGTTTAACTTGCATCTCAAACCAGTAACACACAGCTTGTACATATGCTTCACTTCCTGCATGTAGGTTGATTCACTTCAGTTGAATCACACTCGGTTTGGTTTGGAAGTGAGATTACCTCTTACATGCTCGTATTGCATGTAGTTCTGTTGCTAGGCTTTATATTACCTTCAGTAACAGATTAGCAAAGAAAGCTAATTGTATTAGCTATGTACATTCCTAAGAGGCACCAACAGTTTCTGCTACTTCCTTTCAACCTTTATTTTTCTTCATAATGTCTCTATACACATTTAATGAGCAGTTGTATATGGCAGGATAAGATGAAACCACGGTTATAAATTTTTTCTTTCATTTTTGTGCACCAAACAGTAAATACGAACTCATTGCAGGAACTAAAGCTGGGAGTGGGGAACTGTAGAAATGTCAGCACTATAGTATATGCCAAAGATTGAGGATTTATTCAAGCCAATCATTTGGATTTGTCCCTTTAGAAAAATATTACCTCATTTGCATAGAACTGAGAAAATCTCAGTTCCAATGTCATTTGTCAGGTTGTTGCTGTCGCTGAAATTGCAGCTTTGTGTCACATGTACTTAGTAAATGAATGCTCGTTTGTCAGTTTGTCACTTGCTGGTGTGAATGTAGGGGTACATACTGGTTGTTTTAATTCACACCGAGTCTAATAAACACATCAAGATTTGATTCAAACCGACTAAATGCTGTATATGTGAAATGAGGTCATCTACTAATCATATTAAACTTAATTAACGATCCAAGTTCTGAGAGCATTGCTATTTCCAACCACCCTTCAGGGAAGTCAAATGACATTTCATTAGATCTAAAAACCGAGCTTCTTTTTAACCTTTTCGAAGTGAAAAGACCTTTTTTTTTCGTCTTGCATTTTATTTTTTGACACATGCTGTAATTATTATCAAAAGCAAAGGTCAGTTAATCTCAGCGCCACGCAGACGAACTGATCTCAAACCTTTCAGAAGGCAAGTGACATTCAATTAGAGAAAAGTGAGAAACAGAAAGCAGAGTGTGTGGCCCTGTGTTTTGAACGAGACGCGTTTCAGCTCAGCTGTCTCTCTTTGACACACACACACTTTCAGCTTGCCTTTTTGCCATGATGAGAAAACCAGTTTGCCGTGCATAGACACTACTTGATCACCATGTATGAGAGAAAAGAAAGAGAGATGATGCCTTTCAGAAAGTGGAAGTGCTTCGGCAGATACGAAATTCAGCTCTGAGTGAACAAATCTGTCACTGCGATTAAATTATGGTCTTTCTTCAGTTCTAACTGTGGAAATTAGGCAAGCACTTTGAACCAAGCAGGATTGAAAAGCTCAGGGTAGAAAATCTAGGTGCAGTCATGAGCGTCAGTGGATTTACACTAACATGGGTTAGACATTCTCTAAATAGAGCTTCACTAGAGCATTTGAACTCTTTAAACAACCCTTGAAGCATTATTGAAAAGAGTTTCCTTCTTATTATTACAGCATGTCTATTTGTCACCCTTGTTGAAGTGTAGTGTCCTTAAACCTAGGGGACTTCATTACAATGCACATTTTGTGTGTGTGTGTGTGTAACACCTTTCATTGATTGATTGTATAATATATGAATGTATATAAAGACCTTATGCAACAGATGAACCTTATTTAAATGCCAAACTTCTGGTATTTATGAAACTTCACACACATTTCCATTTAGAGCAGCCGAGGATTTTACAGCTCCCACACCGATTTTACCATTTCCATGCTAATTTATGCTGATCCACATGACGGAGAGGAAATTACCTCCTTTTTCTCTCAGGATTCTTTGAAATGACTCAGAGGCAGAGAAATTTCCTTTTTGCTCTTTCTTTTTTTCTGGCTTTTCTCTCCTTCTCCCATGAGGTACACTTAGTTAACAATCCCCTAAACTCTGCCATACACACATACACACACAGACACACACACAAAACAAATACACTCTTCATTTCCATCAAAGAAGTGAGCCAGAAAGAAATATTTACCATCACTAGTTTGCTGATCTACCGTTTAGTAGACTCATATCAAATGATAACTGCTTGTGATATTAAATTGAAGAACAAAAAAAAATCAGTAACTCTGTTACTATTATGAAACCGTATTATGAGCCCTACAGCATGGCGTA